>JAJQKJ010001208.1:0-116053 GCA_029574335.1 Rana kukunoris
CTATTATATTTTGCCTCCCCTCCCCCTTGTCAACATTCTAATGACAGTTCTTGCCTCCCGCCCGCGCTACAGGGAATGACGGCCTACAGCGAATGACGGCTACAGCGAATGACGGCTACAGCGCAGGCCCTTTATTGAGGCAAGGACTTCATATGACGTCCTCCCGTACATGAGCTGCCCGAGTGCCCCTGTGGGGTGCGTGCAGCGCGCTCTGTGATTACCGGGTCTATGAGACTCGGCTGAAAGAGCCGCAAACAGTTTGCTGAAGACAAGCGGACTGAGGACACGGATTACTGGAACGTCTCCTGGGGTCTGATGAGACCTAGATAAAGGTATTTGGTGTCAGATGGTGTCAGGCGTGTGTGGGGGGCGGAGCCAGGTGAGGAGGACAAAGACAAGGGGGTCTTCCCTACAGGCATGGTGGTGGGGGGAGGGTCATGGTCTGGGGCTGCCGGCACTGGGGGGGCTACAGATCATTGAGGGGACCATGAATGCCGACATGTACTGTGACATACTGAAGCAGAGCATGACCCCCTCCCTGCAGAGACTGGGCCACAGGGTAGTATTCCAACATAATGACCCCAAACACACCTCCAAGACCACCACTGCCTTGCTAAAGAAGCCGAGGGTAAAGGTGATGGACTGGCCAAGCATGTCTCCAGACCTGAACCCTATTGATCATCTGTGGGGGGAGGGGGAGGAGGGCAAGGTCTCCAAATTCCACCAACTCTGTGATGTCATCATGGGGAGGGGAAAAGGACTCCGGTGACAATCTGTGAAGCTCGTGACCTCCATGCACAAGAGGGTTAGAAATGATGGCGGCCACAAAAAATATTGACACTTTGGGCCCAATTTGGATATTTCACTTAGGGGTGTCCTTACTTTTGTTGCCAGCGGTTTGGATATTAATGGCTGTGTGTTGAGTTATTTGTTATACAAGCTGTACACTCACTACACAACCCCTCCCCCCTGTGTACACCCCTCCCCCCATGTACACTCACTACACAACCCCTCCCCCCTGTGTACACCCCTCCCCCCATGTACACTCACTACACAACCCCTCCCCCCTGTGTACACCCCTCCCCTGGTGTACACCGCTCCCCCATGTACACTCACTACACAACATTGGAGATACAAAGACCCCTCCCCCTGTGTACACCCCTCCCCCCGTGTACACCCCTCCCCCCGTGTACACCCCTCCCCCATGTACACTCATTACACAACATTGGAGATACAACGACCCCTCCCCCTGTGTACACCCCTCCCCCTGTGTACACCCCTCCCCCCGTGTACACCCCTCCCCCCGTGTGTACACCCCTCCCCCATGTACACTCATTACACAACATTGGAGATACTAAGGGCCAGATTCAGGTAGAGTTAGGCTGGCAGATCGATGGATCCGCCAGCCTAACTGTCACTTTAAGCCGGCGTCTCTGTAAGCAGAAAACAAGAAACGCCGGGTTGGAGTTCCGATGCGATCGGCGCAATTGAATTTCGCCATCGCATCGTTACTTCAACTTAAAAATGGCGCCGGGGGCGTTCCCGCCGATTTACGCTCAAAAAATATGTTAATGAGCGGAAATCGGCAATTCACGATCTTTTTCGGCGCGACGCAGTGACTTTACGACGTTTCCGGAAGCGATACGCGGCGTATGATGAGCAGCAGCCCTAGTGGGGAGTATCCTATGTTAAGTATAGGCGTATGTCATCGTCGGAAAAAAAAAAAAAAAACGTTTGAAAAACATTATGAAAAACATTGTTTGGAAATGGGTATGACATGACTGACGACATTGACGTTCACTGAGCAGATGCGGGCATGCATGGGATGCATCGACGACGCGATGCGCAGTACGTTCGCCGTGGGATCGCGCATAGTTTAAATAATACACGCCCCCGTACCAAATTTGAATTCCGCCGGCTCATTTGCGATGCGCTGCCGCAACTTTAGGAGCAAGTGCTTCATGAATAACAGCACTTGCTCCTAAAATTTCAGCAGCGTAACGTAAATGAGAAGCGTTACTCCAGAGCAAAGATGCGCCAATCTACCTGAATCTGGCCTATGTGTCATTTCTTCAGTGTTGTCACATGAAAAGATGTGAGGGGTGTACTTACTTTTATGAGATACTGTATATACATTATATATATATATGGAAATGCCATTTGAGAATACTAAACTAAATCTCTTAGGAAATGTCTGGGAATTCCCTGGATTCCGGTCTCTCCACCCGCCTGTTCCCGGTTAGTGGCGACATTTCACTCCTCGGTGACGCCGGGGGGTGGTGAAAATCGGAGTGTCAGTGTGACCCCCCAAACCCCCCCCCCCCCGGTGACGTCCCGGCGCGGAGACGTTACCAGTAACAGAAAAGGTCTCTTTACTGCAACACAGGATATTGCTGGAGATTGCGGAAGAGCCGCCGATCGACGTTCCGTCCGATCAGGGAGAGAACTCTGTAATGTTACATAATATCAGGAAATGTGCCGCAGTACGCAATTATAATATTCATAAAATAATAATAATGTAACTCTGTAACACTATATAATAATAATAATAATAATAAAATAATAAAATAATAATAATAATAAAATAATAATAATAATAATAATAATAATAATAATAATAAAATAATAATAATAATATAATAATAATAATAATAAAATAATAAAATAATAATAATAATAAAATAATATAATAAAAATAATAAAATATAATAATAATAAAATAATAAAAATAATAATAATAATAATAATAATAATAATAATAATAATAATAATAATAAAATAAAATAATAATATTAATAATAAAATAATAAAATAATAATAATAATAAAATAATAATAATAAAATAATAATAATAATAATAATAATAATAAAAAATAAAATAATAATAATAATAATAATAATAATAATAATAAATAATAATAATAATAAAAAATAATAATAATAATAATAATAAATAATAATAAAATAATAATAATAATAAAATAATAATAATAATAATAATAAAATAATAAAATAATAATAATAATAAAATAATAATAATAATAATAATAATAATAAAATAATAATAAAATAATAATAATAATATAATAATAATTAATAATAAAATAATAAAATAATAATAATAATAAAAAATAATATTAATAATAATAATAATAATAAAATAATAATAATAATAATAATAATAAATAATAAAAAAATAATAATAATAATAATAATAATAATAATAATAATAATATAATAATAATAATAATAATAATAAAATAATAATAATAATAATAATAAAAAAATAAATAATAATAATAATATATATAGTCAACAGTATATAAAAGTGCTTGTAAATCCTCCACTCCATCCCCCCACACATGGAAGATGATTGGTGCTTAAAGTGGATGTGAAGGCAATATGGGTGGGGGGAAAACTGCACATCACCCTGAACACACCATCTACACTGTGAAACATGGTGGTGGCATCATGGTGGTGGGGATACTTTTTTTTAAAAATAACAAACATGTTACACTCACCTCCTCGGCCTTCATGATGCTGTGTTTGTTCAAAGTTCTCTAACAAACCTCTGAGGGCTTCACAGAACAGCTGTATTTATACTGAGATGAAATGACACACAGGGGGGACTCTATTTACTAATTAGGTGACTTCTGAAGGCGATTGGTTCCTCTAGATTTTAGTTATCAGAGTAAAGGGGGCGCCATACAAATGCCCCTCCCCCCACACTTTCATGTATTTATTTGTATTATTTTCCTTCCACTTCACAATCATGTGACACTTTGTGTCTCTCACATAAAATCCCAATAAAATACATTAATGTTTTTGGGTGTCACATGAGAACATGTGGGGAATTTCAAGGGGGTATGCAGGGGCGGACTGACAACTCATTGGGGGCCCCGGGCAATAGAAGATTATGGGCCCCCCCGGGCATACAGATGGCCAACATGCCAGGAGGCAGTGCCCGAGTGCCTCAATGGTCAGTCCGCCCCTGGGGGTATGAATACTTTTTCAAGGCTTTGTATATCAGTGTATGTAGGGGGGAGGGGGTCAATTTTTTTTTTTTTTTTTTTTTGGGGGGGGGGGTAAATGCTCGGGTGTGACTTTACTTTTTTCACTTTTTATTACATGAGGGAGGGTCCCTGATTTTGGGGGAGTGTCCCGGATTTGAAGGGAGTGTTCTGATTTGGAGGGAGTGTCTCTGATTTGGAGGGAGTGTCCTGGATTTGGAGGGAGTGTCCCGGACTTGGAGGGAGTGTCCCGGATTTGGAGGGAGTGTCCCTGATTTGGAGGAAGTGTCCTGATTTGGAGGGAGTGTCCTGGATTTGGAGTGAGTGTCCCAGATTTAGAGGGACTGTCCCTGATTTGGAGGGAGTGTCCTGGATTTGGAGGGAGTGTCCTGGATTTGGAGGAAGTGTCCTGATTTGGGGGGAATGTCCTGGATTTGGAGGAAGTGTCCTGATTTGGAGGGAGTGTCCTGATTTAGAGGGAGTGTCCTGGATTTGGAGGGAGTGTCCCGGACTTGGAGGGAGTGTCCCGGATTTGGAGGGAGTGTCCTGATTTGGAGGGAGTGTCCCGGTTTTGGAGGGAGTGTCCCTGATTTGGAGGAAGTGTCCTGATTTGGAGGGAGTGTCCTGGATTTGGAGTGAGTGTCCCAGATTTAGAGGGACTGTCCCTGATTTGGAGGGAGTGTCCTGGATTTGGAGGGAGTGTCCTGGATTTTAGAGTGTCCTGATTTGGTTGGAGGGAATGTCATGTGGGGGAATTGGAGGAATTTGGAGGGCTGATGTTGGAGGGATGTCCTGATTTGGGAGAGTGTCCTGGATTTGGAGGGGAGTGTCCCGGACTTGGAGGGAGTGTCCCGGATTTGGGGGAGTGTCCCTGATTTGGAGGAAGTGTCCTGATTTGGAGGGAGTGTCCTGGATTTGGAGTGAGTGTCCCAGATTTAGAGGGACTGTCCCTGATTTGGAGGGAGTGTCTTGGATTTGGAGGGAGTGTCCTGGATTTGGAGGAAGTGTCCTGATTTGGAGGGAGTGTCCCGGATTTGGAGGAAGTGTCCTGATTTGGAGGGAGTGTCCTGGATTTGGAGGGAGTGTCCCGGACTTGGAGGGAGTGTCCCGGATTTGGAGGGAGTGTCCCTGATTTGGAGGAAGTGTCCTGATTTGGAGGGAGTGTCCAGGATTTGGAGTGAGTGTCCCAGATTTAGAGGGACTGTCCCTGATTTGGAGGGAGTGTCTTGGATTTGGAGGGAGTGTCTCGGATTTGGAGGAAGTGTCCTGATTTGGAGGGAGTGTCCTGGATTTGGAGGGAGTGTCCCGGACTTGGAGGGAGTGTCCCGGATTTGGAGGGAGTGTCCCGGATTTGGTGGGAGTGTCCCGGATTTGGAGGGAATATCTCGGATTTGGAGGGAGTGTCTCGGATTTGGAGGGAGTGTCCTGGATTTGGAGGGAGTGTTCCTGATTTAAAGGGAGTGTCCTGGATTTGGAGGGAGTGTCCCTGATTTGAAAAGGTGGGTCTCGGATTTGGAGGGAGTGTCTCGGATTTGGAGGGAGTGTCCTGATTTGGAGGGAGTGTCCTGGATTTGGAGGGAGTGTCCTGGATTTGGAGGGAGTGTCCTGGACATGGAGGGAGGGTCCTGGATATGGAGGGAGTGTCCCTGATTTGGAGGGAGTGTCCTGGACATGGAGGGAGTGTCCTGGATATGGAGGGAGTGTCCCTGATTTGGAGGGAGTGTCCTGGACATGGAGGGAGTGTCCTGGATATGGAGGGAGTGTCCCTGATTTGGAGGGAGTGTCCTTTAAGGGTGTGTGGCAGGGGGCGTGTCCTATGCCTACCTATATTTGCTAGTAGGTGTCCCTCATTCCCATCTCATAATGTTGGGAGGGGTGGAAATCCCCCTCCCCCGGTGGGCTGCAGTCGGCAGACCAAATTTTGTAACCATTTCCCTTCTCTGCAAATTAAAAATAAAATAAAGGTTTGGTTTTCATTCTTCTTTATTTCTTTGTACTTTTCCGAGGAGCGTGATTCTGGGACGGTCATAAAAGAGATTCCCGGTAATGAGGAGAGTTGTGCCCCTAGGCAGGAGCCCAGTGAGCCTATCCCACCCATATATATATATTATAAGGCACCGCTGTACGGAGGGAGCAGTGCCCCCGGGGTGAGACAGGCTGTACACAGAGAGGGCGTGCGAAGACCTGCAGCGCGGAGAAGCATGAGAACGGCGAGCGAGTGCGCACACGTCCCCGCGTTCTGCTGACTCTGCAAAATATTCAGTCAGGAAAATAACGCTTTGCTGGATTCTGTATACAAGAAATCAGCGGCACGGCGGAGGACGCAACGCGTACTGAGGGGATACAGAGACCTTCCACTGACACTGAGGAGTCATTCTGAGCTGCAGAATCCGAATAGTGACCCCAAAATAGTGTACAGACCTCACCGCCTTAAAGGGCCAGTCCACCCAAAACCGATATTTCAGTGGTGAGAACTTTGCAGTCCCTGTAGGGAGCCGTGTAAGTTTAGTTGGCAAGCACACGTGGGTGGAGGGAAGCCACACCTCCTGACATTTGACCTTCAAGGGCACGCCTCCTGACCTATGATCTTTGGGAGAGGTCCCTATGCCTATCCCAAGTCCTGACCTTGTCCTTCAAGGGAAAACCCTAACTCCAACCCCAACACTACCCAACCCTAGCCCCAACCCCAATCCTAACCTCAACACTAATCCCAACCCTAACCCCAACCCTAACACCAACCCCAACCCCACACTAACCCCAACCCTAACCCCAACCCTAACACCAACCTCAACCCTTACCCCAACCCGAAACTCAATCGTAACCTGAACTGTAACCCAAACACCAGCCCCAACACTAACTCCAACCCCACACTAACCCCAACACTAACCCTAACCCCAAACCCTAACTCCAATGCCAAGCCCAACCCCAACACTAACCCCAAACCTAACTCCAACACTAACTCCAACCCCAATCCTAACCCCAACCCCAACACTAACCCCAACACTAACCTTACCCCAACCCTAACCCCATCACTAGCCCTAGCCCCAACCCTAACCCAACCCCATCACTAACCCTAACCCCAACACTAGCCCCAACCCTAACCCCAACACTACCCAACCCTAACCCCAACCCTAATCCCAACCCAAATCCTAACCCCAACACTAACCCCAAACCTAACCCTAACCCCAACACTAGCCCCAACCCTAACCCCACCACTAACCCCAACACTAACCCCAACCCTAACCCCAACACTAACCCTAACTCCAAACTTAACACTAACCCCAACCCCAACACTACCCAACCCTAACCCCAACCCCAACACTAACATCAACCCTAACCCCAACACTAACATCAACCCTAACCCCAACACTAACCCCAACCCTAATCCCAACCCAAATCCTAACCCCAACACTAACCCCAAACCTAACCCTAACCCCAAAACTAACCCCAGCCCTAACCCCAACACTAACCCTAACCCCAACCTTAATCCCAACACTAATCCCAACACTAACCCCAATGAGGGGAGAGTTGGAGGGCCATTGTGACATATGTCAGTGTGACCCCCGAACTCCAGTGAGGAATTTTGGGGGATGTAAGAGATCGGGGGCCATTGTTATATTTTGCTGTGTGACCCCAATCCCAGTGTGGAATATTGGGGGGATGGGGGGGAGAGTCGGGGGCCATTGTCACATATGGCAGTGTGACCCCTGATCCCAATGTGGAATATTGGGGGGAGAGTTGGGGGCCATTGTCATATATGGTAGTGTGACCCCCGATCTCCAGTGTGGAATATTTGGGAGATGAGGGGAGAGTTGGGGGGGCCTTTGTGACATATGGCAGTGTGACCCCCGACCTCTGGTGTGGAATACTGGGGGGATGAGAGAGATCGTGGGGCCATTGTGACATATGGCAGTGTGACCACCGATCTCCAGTGTGGAATATTGGGGGGATGGGGGGAGAATCGGGGGGCCATTGTGACATATGGCAGTGTGACCCCCGATCTCCAGTGTGGAATATTGGGGGGATGGGGGGAGAATCGGGGGGCCATTGTGACATATGGCAGTGTGACCCCCTGATCTCCAGTGTGGAATATTGGGGGGATGGGGAGAGAGTCGGGGGCCATTGTGACATATGGCAGTGTGACCCCCGATCTCCAGTGTGGAATATTGGGGGGAGGGGGGAGAGTCGGGGGGCATTGTTGTATATGGCAGTGTGACCCCCTGATCTCCAGTGTGGAATATTGGGGGGATGGGGGAGAGTAGGGGGCCATTGTGACATATGGCAGTGTGACCACCGATCTCAGTGTGGAATATTGGGGGGATGGGGCGAGAGTCGGGGCCATTGTTGTATTTTGTAGTGTGACCCCCCGATCTCCAGTGAGGAATATTGGGGGGATGTGGCGAGAGTCAGGGGGGCCATTGTTGTATATTGCAGTGTGACCCCCTGATCTCCAGTGTGGAATATTGGGGGGATGGAGGGAGAGTCGGGGGCCATTGTGACATATGGCAGTGTGACCCCCGATCTCAGTGTGGAATATTGGGGGGAGAGTCGGGGGGCATTGTTGTATATTGCAGTATGACCCCCGATCTCCAGTGTGGAATATTGGGGGGATAGGGGGGGGGAGAGTCAGGGAGCATTGTGACATATGGCAGTGTGACCCCCGACCTCTGGTGTGGAATACTGGGGGGATGAGAGAGATCGTGGGGCCATTGTGACATATGGCAGTGTGACCCCCGACCTCTGGTGTGGAATACTGGGGGGATGAGAGAGATCGTGGGGCCATTGTGACATATGGCAGTGTGACCACCGATCTCCAGTGTGGAATATTGGGGGGATGGGGGGAGAATCGGGGGGCCATTGTGACATATGGCAGTGTGACCCCCGATCTCCAGTGTGGAATATTGGGGGGATGGGGGGGAGAATCGGGGGGCCATTGTGACATATGGCAGTGTGACCCCCTGATCTCCAGTGTGGAATATTGGGGGGATGGGGAGAGAGTCGGGGGCCATTGTGACATATGGCAGTGTGACCCCCGATCTCCAGTGTGGAATATTGGGGGGAGGGGGGAGAGTCGGGGGGCATTGTTGTATATGGCAGTGTGACCCCCTGATCTCCAGTGTGGAATATTGGGGGGATGGGGGAGAGTAGGGGGCCATTGTGACATATGGCAGTGTGACCACCGATCTCAGTGTGGAATATTGGGGGGATGGGGCGAGAGTCGGGGCCATTGTTGTATTTTGTAGTGTGACCCCCCGATCTCCAGTGAGGAATATTGGGGGGATGTGGCGAGAGTCAGGGGGGCCATTGTTGTATATTGCAGTGTGACCCCCTGATCTCCAGTGTGGAATATTGGGGGGATGGAGGGAGAGTCGGGGGCCATTGTGACATATGGCAGTGTGACCCCCGATCTCAGTGTGGAATATTGGGGGAGAGTCGGGGGGCATTGTTGTATATTGCAGTATGACCCCCGATCTCCAGTGTGGAATATTGGGGGGATAGGGGGGGGAGAGTCAGGGAGCATTGTGACATATGGCAGTGTGACCCCCGACCTCTGGTGTGGAATACTGGGGGGATGAGAGAGATCGTGGGGCCATTGTGACATATGGCAGTGTGACCCCTGATCTCCAGTGTGGAATATTGGGGGGTTGGGGGAGAGTCAGGGGGGCCATTGTTGTATATTGCAGTTTGACCACCTGATCTCCAGTGAGGAATATTGGGGGGTAGGGGGAGAATCGGGGGGCCATTGTGACATACGGCAGTGTGACCCCCTGATCTCCAGTGAGGAATATTGGGGGGATGGGGGGGGTCAGGTGGCCATTGTGACATACGGCAGTGTGACCCCCGATCTCCAGTGAGGAATATTGGGGGGATGGGGGGGAGGGTCAGGTGGCCATTGTGACATATGGCAGTGTGACCCCCGATCTCCAGTGAGGAATATTGGGGGGATGGGGGGAGGGCAAGGTGGCCATTGTGACATATGGCAGTGTGACCCCCGATCTCCAGTGAGGAATATTGGGGGGTAGGGGGAGAATCGGGGGGCCATTGTGACATACGGCAGTGTGACCCCCTGATCTCCAGTGAGGAATATTGGGGGGATGGGGGGAGGGTCAGATGGCCATTGTGACATACGGCAGTGTGACCCCCGATCTCCAGTGTGGAATATTGGGGGGATTGGGGGGGAGGGTCAGGTGGCCATTGTGACATACGGCAGTGTGACCCCGACATCTGACACATTCGTTTATTTCCAGGACCAGAAGAACTCGCTGTGGAAATTCGGACGCAGAGGAGGAAAAAATCAAAAGAAAAAAGCAGAAGTGGAAAAAGCGCGCAGAGCACAGAACTCGTATTCATTGTCGCTCAGGAACACTCAGACTCACATCTCCTGACCACACCGGGCGCTCTGACTGCTCACAATTACGCTCTATGTGGGGAAAAAAAAACATCAAACCCCCAACTGAAGGACAATGTGACCGGGAATCACTCACTGTCCCCAATCATAAAAATCACTAAATACGTGACTCCCGCGGGAGTCTCTTCCCGGAAGTGGGTGCAAATGCCCGTATTATACAGATATCTGCAACCCCCTCCCCCATGAAAGGTGCCAAATGTGACACCGGATGGGGGGAGGGGGTTCCGAAAAGCGGAGGTTCACTTTTTGTGTGGATGAATAAAAAGATATATATACTCACCCCAATTGTTTCATAAAATGTGAAAATAGATGCTACGCCGAGTACATAGATACCTAACACGCCACTCTTTAAATTTGCGCCCGCTCGTCGACAAATGACGGTACTTCAAAATCTGCAAAGATCTTATGTCTTGCGTCTACCACACAGAGCCTCCCGTGTTTGTCCCCAGGGGGGGGGGGGGGGCGGGGGGGGGTCACCCGTCCCAGGGTGTCTCTATTGCCGTCTAATGCCCCATTTGGGCCTCCATCTGGTGAGTCGCGCTGGTCTACTAATACCCCAAAAACCAAGGTTATAAGGGTAGCGTTGCACTCACAGGGGCCTCGTGGCAGCCTAAATGACCAAATGCATTACCCCAGCTTTGAGGGACAGGGGACCGTAACGCTGCTGTGCTCAGGCAGTGTTGAGAGCCCAGACTCAGGAGCGGGGGGCCGCCAGGGTCCCTAACAACCAGTGAATATCGGTGACACCAACCCCTTGTGACGTCAATGACCCAGCATGCCCTCAGTCAATGACGTTACAAGGGGGCGGGTTCACCAGGTCACATCACCGGGTGGCCACACATCTTAGTTATTACAGAGCAAGATTTGGGGGCCGCTTTGTTAAAGGGGGCTTCCAGATTCCGATAAACCCCCTGCCCGCAGACCCCCCACAACCACCGGCCAGGGTTGTGGTGAAGAGGCCCTTGTCCTTGAATTCTTTTTCCCATCATGGGTTGTGAGTGGGGGGGCCCATGTCAAGTTTTGCCTAAGGCCTCACAAAGCCTGGAGCTGTGTGTACGATTGACTCCTCCTGAAGAAGCGACTTTGTCACGAAACACGTTGAGGACCACATCTGAACCTGTATCTCTGTGTCCCTACACACCAGTGGGGCTCTTTTCCTTCTCAATGCTAACGGAATGTACAACAACTTTACCACTGTTTTTTGTCGTTGATTATGTTTTTAATGTAATTTTCTCAATAAAATGTTTATATCATTTGTACAATTTCTGGGTACCGAGATAGTCCTTCACACCTTTGGCGCCACAGGGCAATGTCCATTACCTATAGCAGGCATGTCCAAAGTCCGGCCCAAGGGCCAATCGCGGCCCGCGTTCCGGTTTCGGACGGCCCGCCTGGTCATTTTGACATGTATGTCTTTTGTGGCGCCCAACGAATCCCCAAATGCAAGGGCAAGGGGGTGCTGCATTCAGGGCAAGGGGGTGCTGCATTCAGGGCAAGGGGGGTATTGCATTCAGGGGAAGGGGGGTATTGCATTCAGGGGAAGGGGGTGTTGCATTCAGGGCAAGGGGGTGCTGCATTCAGGGCAAGGGGGGTATTGCATTCAGGGGAAGGGGGGTATTGCATTCAGGGGAAGGGGGGTATTGCATTCAGGGGAAGGGGGTGTTGCATTCAGGGCAAGGGGGTGCTGCATTCAGGGCAAGGGGGTGCTGCATTCAGGGCAAGGGGGGTGCTGCATTCAGGGCAAGGGGGGTATTGCATTCAGGGGAAGGGGGTGCTGCATTCAGGGCAAGGGGGTGCTGCATTTAGGGCAAGGGGGTGCTGCATTCAGGGCAAGGGGGGGTATTGCATTCAGGGGAAGGGGGGTATTGCATTCAGGGCAAGGGGGGTATTGCATTCAGGGCAAGGGGGTATTGCATTCAGGGGAAGGGGGTGTTGCATTCAGGGCAAGAGGGTATTGCATCTATTGCAAGGGGGTGTTGCATTCAGGGCAAGGGGGTGCAGGTGTTGCACTCAGGGCAAGGGCGTATTGCATTCAGGGCAAGGGGCAATGGTTCGCAGAATGTCAGGCAAATCGATCGGCCCTCGCGCATGTGCACTTCGTCAAATCTGGCCCTCTTTGAAAAAAGTTTGGACACCCCTGCCCTAAAGAGTGCTGTACACACAAAGAACATAGACACGCCTTTCATGTGAGACACGCGGCACCCGCCGGGGATAATCCAACCTCAGCCCTAAGCTTTAAAGCTTGTTTTCTGCTCTGACAGTAATATGCCGGAACACTTTTGTGTTAATGGCAGGAGGATCGGCAGTAATGATTATTCTTTAATGTCCCGGGTGACAGCGCGCACAATACGGCCCGCTGGCTTCGCCCCGCCCCCCCAAAATGGGCAATCCGCGCAATTTGAGGGAGTTGAGACGATTATAGAGGCGCTCCGCCCGTGACGACTCCAGTGGCTGCAGATCAAAGTCAAGGCGATCGACGTGCGTCTGTGAAGATCGGCGACAAACACTGGAGGGGCCAGAAAAGGTCACAAAACGGCACCCAAATCACAAAACATTGCTGGATAAAGTGATACAATTTGGGTAAAATCTACAGAGAAAAAAAGGCAAAAAAATATTATATTTGTATTTATTATTATAATTATGTATTTGTTTTATTTTGTTACATTTTGTTTTATTTTGTTACATTCATCCGAACACAGTGAACAGTCCTTGAGCTTTGTTTTTATACTATATATATATATATCATTAATGCAGGGCTTTTCTTCTCAGAGATAAGGTGCAGGAACCCCCCCACCCCCTCCTCCGAGTTACCACTTGACTCCGCCCCCTACCCACCTCCGAGCACCGTTCTATGGGTCTAACCCCTACCCACCTCCCAGTACTGCCCCCTTTAGAGAACACAGAACTAAGTACTTTGTATGGAATCTGTTAATGATATCAAGAAAGGCAGTAAAAATAGATCTAGCAACAATAGACACCCCAGCGACAATAGATCCCCCTCCAGGAACAAGGCATACCCAATAGACCCTTCAGCAGCAAGCAAAATTCGACCCCCTCCCTCAACAGTAGATCTCTCCCAGCAACGATTGACCCCCTGCAACATAAGACCCACCCCCAGCCAACAATATATCCCCCATCAGCAACAATAGACCCTGTAACGGAACGTCCCACACTCCGCTTGAGTGCTTCCGTCATATACCGCTTCCTATCAGTCTGGACATAGATATCAGATATTTCAGCTTCCCTCAACACACAACGAGGCGAGACTTGTTTGTGTGCTGAACATGATGGCCCGGATTCACAGACATCGGCGCATATACAGTGCGGAAAATAAGTATTTGAACCCCCTGCTATTTTGCAAGTTCTCCCACTTGGAAATCATGGAGGGGTCTGAAATTGTCATCGTAGGTGCATGTCCACTGTGAGAGACATAATCAGAAATCACAATGTATGATGTAACTATTTATTTGTATGATACAGCTGCAAAGAAGTATTTGAACACCTGAGAAAATCAATGTTAATATTTGGTAGAGTCGCCTTTGTTTGCAATTACAGAGGTCAAACGTTTCTTGTCGTTTTTCACCAGGTTTGCACACACTGGAGGAGGGATTTTGGCCCCCCACTCCTCCACACAGATCTTCTCTAGATCAGTCAGGTTTCTGGGCTGTCGCTGAGAAACACGGAGTTTGAGCTCCCTCCAAAGATTCTCTATTGGGTTTAGGTCTGGAGACCTTGATATGCTTCTTACAGAGCCACTCCTTGGTTATCCTGGCTGTGTGCTTCGGGTCATTGTCATGTTGGAAGACCCAGCCTCGACCCATCTTCAAAGCTCTAACTGAGGGAAGGAGGTTGTTGCCCAAAATCTTGCAATACATGGCCCCGGTCATCCTCTCCTTAATACAGTGCAGTCGCCCTGTCCCATGTGCAGAAAAACACCCCCAAAGCATGATGCTACCACCCCCATGCTTCACAGTAGGGATGGTGTTCTTGGGATGGTACTCATCATTCTTCTTCCTCCAAACACGGTTAGTGGAATTATGACCAAAAAGTTCTATTTTGGTTTCATCTGACCACATGACTTTCTCCCATGACTCCTCTGGATCATCCAAATGGTCATTGGCAAACTTAAGACGGGCCTTGACATGTGCTGGTTTAAGCAGGGGAACCTTCCGTGGCATGCATGATTTCAAACCATGACGTCTTAGTGTATTACCAACAGTAACCTTGGAAACGGTGGTCCCAGCTCTTTTCAGGTCATTGACCAGCTCCTCCCGTGTAGTCCTGGGCTGATTTCTCACCTTTCTTAGGATCATTGAGACCCCACGAGGTGAGATTTTGCATGGAGCCCCAGTCCGAGGGAGATTGACAGTCATGTTTAGCTTCTTCCATTTTCTAATGATTGCTTCAACAGTGGACCTTTTTTCACCAAGCTGCTTGGCAATTTCCCCGTAGCCCTTTCCAGCCTTGTGGAGGTGTACAATTTTGTCTCTAGTGTCTTTGGACAGCTCTTTGGTCTTGGCCATGTTAGTAGTTGGATTCTTACAGATTGTATGGGGTGGACAGGTGTCTTTATGCAGCTAATGACCTCAAACAGGTGCATCTAATTTAGGATAATAAATGGAGTGGAGGTGGACATTTTAAAGGCAGACTAACAGGTCTTTGAGGGTCAGAATTCTAGCTGATAGACAGGTGTTCAAATACTTCTTTGCAGCTGTATCATACAAATAAATAGTTACATCATACATTGTGATTTCTGATTATGTCTCTCACAGTGGACATGCACCTACCATGACAATTTCAGACCCCTCCATGATTTCCAAGTGGGAGAACTTGCAAAATAGCAGGGGGTTCAAATACTTTTTGTACGCACTGTATATGCCGCCGTAGCGTATCTCTTTTATGCTACGCCGGCGCAGCGCGGGAGGCAAGCATGGAATTCACAAAACAAATGCTCCCAACTCTGCGCCCATGCAAATGATGGGCAGGGCGCCATACAAGTACTTAAAATGAACTGCGCAGACATGGACGTATTCCCGTGCGCATGCGCACAACCACGTCAGAACAACTGCCTAAGATACGCCGGATCGCTGTGTACGCCGTGAATGTAACCTACGCCCAGCCACACCCACGCCGGCCCATATTCACAGACGTCCAACGTACAATACGTAGGCTTGTGTTCCCTGCTCCATACCTTTGCATGGGATGCGCCTCATCTATGGGGAATAAAACGTTCGCGAACCGCGTAAATCATGTGCCGGGCGCAAGTACCTTTCGTGAATCGGCGGATCTCCCTCATTTGCATATTTGAACAGAAAATCAATGGGAGCGCCACATGCGTCCAGCGTAAATATGCGCACACTCTGCGCCAGCGTAGGCAAGTTACGTCGGTGGGATGAAGTCTGTTTTTAGGCGTATCTTAGTTTGTGGGTACGGCGCACAGATACGACGGCGCATATTTGTACTTACGCGGCGTATCTGGAGATTCGTCGGCGTAAGTGCTTTGTGAATCCGGGCCGGAGTGTTTAATAGAACCAAGAACACAGATTTATATACAGTTAGAGGAGGTAACCAGAACATAAATTAACATGAGCTAATTAACTAATTAACTAATCATTTACTCAGACGAGGTGACTCCCGAGGTGACGTCCCGGCTCCTCTCACCTGCTATACAATACGCATTATCATAAGTGTAAACACAGGACATCTTCACACAATAGCAGGGTCAATTATCATCTAACAGTATGTGTCCCAACATGATGAAGGAGTCACTCTTACAAGTAACCCGTTGAGTTCAGAATCAACAACCTGTAACTAGTTCTTTACAGATATCCTGGAATATATTGTGGATAATAATTACATAATCCCATCTCAGGTAGTCCAAGATATCATTTCTCAGTCATCCTATGCCCCGCCCCTAGTGGACATAGGATGATTTTAGACATAAAAGGGTCTGGGGATGTCCCGGGTGAGTCTGTCACAGACCCCCCCCCTGCAAAAAAAAATCCATCCAGCAAGAATAGATTCCCCAGCAGCCAGCTACAGAGACCCTTCCCACAACAGTAGATCCCCCCCCAGCAATGATTGACCCCCCCTACAACATGAGACCCACACCCAGCAACAATAGTTCTCTCACAAGCAACAGAAGTCCTCCCCAGCAACAGTAGACCTCCTTCCTCCCCCAGAAATAGACCCCCTCCAGCAACAATAGATTCCTCAACAGCCAGGATCAGTAGACCCTCCAGCACACCCCGACACCCCTTGCAATTCAGTCCTGGAGGTGCCGGAACTGCGCCCCCCCCCCCCACGTTCCTGCTGAGAAAAATCCCTGCATTTCTATATTTCATTTATATTCTGGATTTGGAATTTCTCGCAGACAGTCGCAGCAGGATCGGGATTTGTTGGCGCTTCCATGGATTTTGTGTTGTGTTTGTCCGGGTTCAGATTTGCTCAGAGTCATGCGGTCACAGGGTTTGCGTTGTGTCATTGCAGTGTAGGTGGTCCCTGTCACCAGCATGTGGAAACTTCCCTCTACCGAAGAGTGTAAAGCGCAGCGTGACTGATTATAAAGGAGCCCATCCCCCACACCTACTCTACAAAGCTGATATAGAATCGGGCGCACAGTCTTTGCTGGCACGGTACAATTCCCTAAGCTATAACACATGGGCGGCAGCAGCGGCCCGTCCACCCCTAATCCATGCCACTGGCCCCTATTCTACACGCAGGGCGCCGGTTGGGTTGCCACCTGTCCAGGATTCACCCGGAGAGTCCACCTGAATCCCGGACACATTATTCAGACCGGGCTGTGGCTCCCCCAAGTAACCACGATAGTCATACACAAATCTGTTGCAGTCCGGGAGCTGCGGGCAGCTGTTTGGGGGCAGGTTTGACTGAAGGGTGGGGTGATAATGTCAGCAAGTGCAGTTTGGCCACACCCACTGTTTGCCCAGGCGCTCTCTGGGCGCTATATTACTACTCCCCTCGGGGCACCAAAATATACCCAAGGTCTTTTATAATTCTATAGTGTTTATTGCAAAAAAATAAATTAATTGCCCTGTGCTTGCTGCAAAAGTGTTCGGGTTTGGCTTGAAGAAAAGGTCGCAACCCTGGGCGCCGGACGCATGAAATTCAATGTTTTTCTTTTTTTTTTAAGCACATGATTAAAGACTGAGGCTCTAATTGGCTTAAAAAAGGGCGGGCTCGGGGCGCAGAGCACTGTGCCCTGAGCCCACCCAAATTGTGTGACAATCGTTACATAATAAATACCTTTAGCGGTAGCTTCCCCTTTTTATCTTGTCCTTCACCCTGGGCTGGGACAAGGGATGAGCAGGAGGGGGAAGCTGCCCTGGGCACTGTGGTTTATTTTTTTTAAGGGGCACTGTGGTTTTATGTGAGATGCGGGGGCTCTGCTAGGAGATTGAGGGGGAGGGCATCTGTGTTGAGAGGGGCAATTTTGGGGGGTGGCAGGGGGGAAGAATTGCGAGTGGTCATTTAGGGGGATTTGTGTTGGGAGTAGGGAAGTGGATTTGTGCTAGGAGGGGGGATTTGGGGGAGTTGTGCTAGAAGAGGTGATATGGTGAAGGAGGGGAGGAGAATTGTGCTAGGAGTGGAAACTTTGTTTGGAGGGGGAGAGATTTGTGCTAGGAGGGGAAACTTTTGGTGGGGGGTGGGAGATTTGTGCTAGCAGGGGACTTGAGGGGTAGAGGATTTTTGGCAGGAGGGGTGACTTGATTTTTAGCAGGAGGGGTGACTTTTTTGGGGGAGGGGCACTAGTGTTGGAGGTATTTGGGGGGATGGTGAAAGGGGGAGGAGAATTGTGCTATAGGAGGGGAAACTTTGCTTGAAAGGGTGGATTTCTGCAAGTAGGGGATGTTTAGGGGAGGGAATTTGTGCTAGGAGGGAGGATTTGGAGGTGGGGGGGGGATGATGTGTACTCAGAGATGAACCTTGAGGGGTAGAGGATTTGTGGTAGGAGGGGGGACTTTTTGGGGGAGGGGTACTTGTGTTGGAGGGATTTGGGGGATGGTAAAAGAAGGAGGAGAATTGTGCTAGGAGGGAACTTTGCTTGGAGGGGGGGATTTGTGCTAGGACGGTATGTTGGGGGGGGGGGGTTCTACTAGGAGGGAGGACTTGGGGGTGGAGGGGAGAGGATATGTACCCGGAGATGAAACTTGAGGGGGGAATTTTGAGGGGAGGGGCACTTGTGTTGGAGGGATTTGGGGGATGGTGAAAGGAGGAGGAGAATTGTGCTAGGAGGGGAAACTTTGCTTGGAGGGGGGATTTGTGCTAGAAGGGGATGTTTAGGGGAGGGAATTTGTGCTAGGAGGGAGGACTTGGAGGTGGGGGGGGGAGAGGATGTGTACTCAGAGATGAACCTTGAGGGGTAGAGGATTTGTGGTAGATGGGGGGACTTTTTGGGGGGAGGGGCACTTGTGTTGGAGGGATTTGGGGGATGGTAAAAGAAGAAGGAGGAGAATTGTGCTAGGAGGGAACTTTGCTTGGAGGGGTGGATTTGTGCTAGGAGATGAAACTTGAGGGTTAGAGGATTTGTGGTAGGAGGGGGGAATTTTTTGGGGGGAGGGGCACTGGTGTTGGAGGGATTTGGGGGATGGTGAAAGGAGGAGGAGAACTGTGCTAGGAGGGGAAACTTTGCTTGGAGGGGGGATTTGTGCTAGGAGGGTATGTTTGGGGGGGGGGGGGGGGTGTGGGTTGGTGCTAGGAGGAAGGAATTGGGGTGGAGGGGAGAAGATGTGTACTCGGAGATGAAATTTGAAGGGCAATTTGAGGAGGGGGGTTAAGGGGGTAAGAATTGCAAGGAGTGGTGATTTAGGGACATTTGTGTTGGGAGGAGGGATGGGGGAAGAGGATTTGTGCTAGGAGGGGGGATTTGGGGGGGGGGTTGTGCTAGAAGTGGTGATATGGTGAAAGAGGGGAGGAGAATTGTGCCAGGAGGGGAAACTTTGTTTGGAGGGGGGGGGAGATGTGTGCTAGGAGGGGAAACTTTGTTTGGAGGGGGGAAATGTGTGCTAGGAGGGGAAACTTTGTTTGGAGGGGGGAGATGTGTGCTAGGAGGGGAAACTTTGTTTGTTTGGGGGGATTTGTGCTAGGAGGGGAAACTTTGTTTGGGGGGGGGGGGGATTTGTGCTAGCAGGTAGGACTTGGGGGTAGGGGGGGGGGGGGGAGAGGATGTGTACTCGGAGATGAAACTTGAGGGGTAGAGGATTTGTGGTAGGAGGGGTGACTTTTTTGGGGGAGGGGGGCACTTGTGTTGGAGGGATTTGGAGGAAGGTGAAAGGGGGAGGAGAACTGTGCTAGGAGGGGAAACTTTTCTTGGAGGGGGGATTTGTGCTACGAGGGGATGTTGGGGGAGGGGTTGTGCTAGGGGGGAGGACTTGGGGGTGGAGGGGAGAGGATATGTACTCGGAGATTAATCTTGAGGGGTAGAGGATTTGTGGTAGGAGGGGGGACTTTTTTAGGGGGGGGGCTTGTGTTGCCTTTTCCCGGCACTGCCTTCTCCCCTTTTTTGGCCTTACCCTATCCCTTAACACTGAATTCCCCTCTGGAACCCCTCCGGTGCCTTGGTGGTCCCTCCTCTCCCGCGGGGAGCGCTCACAACCTCGGGATCTCGGAGCCGAAGACCACCGATCGGCGCACCGGACGTTGTGTCCATTTTTATTTCAGATTTGTTACAATGAAAGTGTGACTCGGACATTCCTGCCCCCCCCCCTCCCCCCCCCCATGGAACATTCATACTGTAGTCTGGAAGGACATTGTATCATTGATATCGCTGCTGCGGAGCGACGCGCTCCATCGGCGTCTCCGGCGACCCGGATCCGTGACATTGACCTTCTAGAGTAAAGTGCTGAGTATTGTGTCACTTCTCACACTGCCAGTAAACGTTTCTTCTCTCCAGAGGCCGGCATCCGAATCGGCTTCTTGTCGCTGTTTCCTTGTATTGTGTCTGTTCCTGATTTGACACCTGCACCCCCCCCCCTTCCTTCCCACCCCCCCCTCTCTGTGTACACATCGGAAAGACAACACATTGCACCTGCACGGGGAGATGTAGCCGGCCCCCCCTGGACCACCACCAAGTCCACCTCACACCGCCCCCTGGAGGCTTCTAATATAAGGATGAGCGAAATTAGGAGTTTTTGTTCTTGCCAAAATTTTGGTAAAATTTGGAAGTCAACAGGAAAGGCTAAATGAAGGTTTCTTTGGTGGTTTATTGTGGTGCAATGGAGGTTACATGACTCTCAAAGGCAGGGGCGGACTGACAAAATCATGGGGCCCCCCGGGCAATAGGAGATTATAGGGCCCCTGGGCAATAGGAGATTATTGGGCTCCCGGGCAATAGATTATGGGGCCACAGTATACACACACACATACAGTCAAGGCCATCTTAATGCATGGGTACCCCTGGGCACTGCCCCAGGTACATGGAGGCCCCATGATAATCTTGCATTACATTACACTTGCCAACTGTCCCAATTTGCTAGGACAGTCATGCTTTTTACTGAGCTGCCCCAAGGCAGCGTCCCGGAACCGGTACTGTGCCCTCCTGACCTACCCTGTACTGTGCCTTTCTTCAGAGTAGGTGTGCAAATTGGGGCAGGCTAATAGGGGCCCCAGTGTAATACTTTGCCCAGGGGCCGATGATGTTAATAAGACGGCCCTGCATACCGTATGCATACACAGAATACATACACACGCTGAGAAGGTACCGGAGAGGCGGGGCAGTTATAATCTTGGGACTTTTAGACCAAAAGGATGTCGGTCATTTCAAGGACAGAGAAAAACACAGATTTTTACATACTGTCCCTGGTTCTACTAAGGCTGGCAACCCTTATGGGGCCCCCTAGTGGCATGGGGCCCTCGGGCAGTCCCCGAATGGTCAGTCCACCCCTGCCCAATGGCTCTTTGTTAGCTGGGAACATGACGTTAGATATTGAGGAACAGAGGAATTCTAAAATGAACGCTAAGTCCAACTTTAACCCTTCGTTTATCAACAAAGCCATGTGATCCCTACCGTATGGTATTTCCAACAATGGAGATGGCTTTGTTAGTCAACAGCTAAATTAAGGTCTTTTTGGGTGTTTTTTTAATAGTGTAATGAAGGTTCTACGGCTCGCGAAGGTTGTGGAAACTCCTTTCAAAGTCCATGAACTTGTTCTTATGCCAAAAATGTCTCCTTGTTACCCGGGAACATGACGTTAGATATCGAGGAACAGAGGAATCCAAAAATGACCCTCAGACTAACCTTGACTCCAACTCTAAGCCTTTGGGCCAGATTCAGGAACAGTTAGGCTGGCGGATCCAGTGATCCAGTGATCCGCCAGCCTAACTGTGGCTTTGAGCCGGCGTTTCTGTTTTCTGTAACCAGAAAACAAGAAACGCCGGGTTGAAGTTCCGATGCGAGCAGCGTAACTGAGTTTCGCCATCGCATCGTTACTTCAACTTAAAAATGGCGCCGGGGGCGTTCCCGCCGATTTACGCTCAAAAAATATGTTAATGAGCGGAAATCGGCAATTCACAATCGAAATCCGGCGCGACGCAATGACGATACGACGTTTCCGGACGGGATACGCGGCGCATAGATATACCTACATGGGGTTGGAGTATCCTATGTTAGGTATAGGCGTCGTCATCGCGTCGGGAAAAAAAAAAAAACGTCGCTTGCGTAAAACGGTCATGAATGGGAATGTGACGTCATTGACGTTCATTCACAGATTTTGGAGCATGCGCACGGGGATGTTTTGACACTCGACGCATGCGCAGTACGTTGGCGGCGGGATCGCGCGTAGTTAGCATACTACACGCCCCGTACCCGCTAAATTTGAATTCCGCCGGCTCATTTGTGATGCGCTGCCGCAACTTTAGGAGCAAGTGCTTCGTGAATGACAGCACTTGCTCCTAAAATTTCGGCAGCGCAACGCAAATGAGAAGCGTTACTCCAGAGCAAAGATGCTCTGGACTACCTGAATCTGGCCCTTTGTTTATCAACAAATCCATGTGATCCCTATGTCACTTCTAACATGGAGATCACATGGCTTTGTTAGTCAACATCTAAATGAAGGATTTGTTGGGTGGTTTATAAGGGTGCAATGGAGGTTACACGGCTCTCAAAGGTGTGGAAGATCCTTTCAAGGTCCCTTGACTTGTTCTTGTGCCAAAAAATGTTTCCTTGTTAGTCGGGAACATGGCGTTAGATATTAAGGAACAGAGGAATTCAAAAACCAACCCTAAGTCCAAGTTTAACCCTTGGTTTATCAACAAAGCCATGTGATCCCTATGTCATTGCCAACATGGAGACCACATGGCTCTTGAAGGTTGCAGAAGCTCCATTCAATGTCCCTGGATGTTCCTGTGCCAAAAAAATGACTCCTTATTTGCCAGGAATATGACGCCAGACCAGAGTTTCTCACCCAGGAATTCTAAAACCAACCCCAAGGCCAACCCTAAGTCCAACTTTAACCTTTGTTAATCAACAAACCCCTATGGTCCCTATGTCATTACTAATATGGAGATCTTGTGCCAAAAATGGCTCCTTGTTACATGGCGTTAGATATTAAGGAACAGAGGAATTCAAAAACCAACCCTAAGTCAAACCTTAACCCTTGGTTTATCAACAAAGCCATGTGATCCCTATGTCATTGGTAACATGGAGATCACATCCTTTTAATGTCCCTGGACTTGTTCTTGTGCCAAAATTGGCTCCTTCTTAGCCGGGAACATGATGTTTGATATGGAGGGGCAGAGGAATCCAACCCTAACTAACCCTAAGGCCGACCCCTAACTCCCACTCTAACCCTTTGTTTATCAACAAAGCTATGTGATCTCCAAGTCATTTCTAACATGGATGGAGATCACATGGCTTTGTTAGTCATCAACCAAATAAAGATGCTTTGGGTGGTTTATAAGGGTGCAATAGAGTTTACATGGCTCTCAAAGGTTATGGAAGCTCCTTTCAAAGTCCCTGGACCTTTTCTTGTGCCAAAACACGGCTCCTTGTTAGCCGGGAACATGGTTATAGATATCGAGGAGCAGAGGAGTCCAAAGATAACCTCCTAACTCCAACTCTAACCATTTGTTGATCAACAAAGCCATGTGATCCCGATGTCACTTCTAACATGGAGATCACATGGCTTTGTTAGTCAACAGCTAAACTGAGGTCTTTTTGGGTGGTATTTTAATAGTGTAATGGAGGTTACATGGCTTTCGAAGCTCCTTTCAAAGTCCCTGGACTTGTTCTTATGCCAAAAATGGCTCCTTGTTACCCGAGAACATGACATTTCGATATCGAGGAACAGGGGAATCCAAAAGTGACCCTTAGACTAGCCTTAACTCCAAGTCGAAGGCGGCGTACACACGATCGGACATATCCGATGAAAACGGTCCGCGGACCATTTCCATCGGATATGTCCGATCGGGAGTTTGATCCGATGGCGTGTACACACCATCGGATCAAATTCCCCGCCGCCGGAAGGCGCGGTGACGTGGCGGTGACGCGGCGGTGACGTTGACGCCGCCGCGTCACCGCAACGTCACCGCACCAGGAAGTAAAACACTTCCGCGCATGCGCCGAATCCATTCGGCAGCGGCGCGGCGGTGGTGGGAGCCGACATGTCTGCTGGTAAGTGTACTAACCAGCAGACATGTCGGGCGGACAGATTCCCACCGGATAGATTTCAAAGCTTGCTTTGAAATCTGTCGGGTGGAGAAATCTGTCCGCTAGCCCATACACACGAGCGGAGATGTCTGCTGAAACGGTCCATCGGACATATCCCCTCGTGTGTACGCGGCCTAAGTCTTTGTTTATCAACAAAGCCATGTGATCCCTATGTCACAAATGTGTCTTTTCTAACATGGAGATCACATGGCTTTGTTAGTCAACAGCTAAATCAATGTTTTTTTGGTTTATAAGGGTGCAATGGAGGTTACACGGCTCTCAAAGGTGTGAAAGATCCTTTCAAGGTCCCTTGACTTGGTCCTGTGCCAAAAAATGTCTCCTTGTTAGTCGGGAACATGACCTTAGATATTGAGGAACAGAGGAATTCTAAAACCAACCCCAAGGCCAACCCTAAGTCCAACTTTGACCCTTGGTTTATCAACAAACCCCCTATAATCCCAATGTCATTACTAATAGGAGATCTTGTGCCAAAAATGTCTCCTTGTTAGCCGGGAAACTGACGTTAGATGTTGAGAAACAGAGGAATCCAAACATAACCCTAAGGCCAACCCTAACTTCTTCTCTAACCGTTTGTTTATCAGTAAAACCTTGTGGTTCCCATGTCATTGTTAACATGACCATCACATGGCTTTGTTACTCAATAGCTAAACAACAATGTTTTTGGGTGGTTTATAAGGGTGTAATGGAGGTTACATGGCTCTCAAAGGTTGCAGAAGTTCCTTTCAATGTCCCTCGACTTGTGCCAACAAGTGTCACCTCGTTAGGCAGGAACATGGGGTTAAATACATAGGAACAGAGGAATCCAAACATAACCCTAAGGCTACCCCTAACTTCAACTTTAACTGTTTGTTTATCAACAAAGCCATGTGACCCGATGTCATTTCTAACATGGAGATCACATGGCTTTGTTAGTCAACAGCTAAATGAAGGTGATTTGGGTGGTTTATAAGGGTGCAATGGAGGTTGCATGGGTCTCAGAGGTGTGGAAGCTCCTTGTGCCAAAAAACGTCTCCTTGTTAGCCTGGAACATGACCTTAGATATTGAGGAACAGAGCAATTCTAAAACTAACCCCAAGGCCAACTTTAAAGCTAAATGAAGGTGATTTGGGTGGTTTATAACTTTACGCCGGACTTACGCAAACAACGTAAAAAAAATGTGACCGGTCGCACGTACGTTCGTGAATCGGCGTATCTAGCTCATTTGCATATTCGACGCGTAAATGGACGGAAGCGCCACCTAGCGGCCAGCGTAAATATGCAACTAAGATACGACGGCGTAAGAGACTTACATCGGTCGTATCTAAGCTAAATTCCGGCGTATCTTGTTTTCTGAATACAGAAAATAGATACGCCGGCGCATCCTAGAAGTTACGCGGCGTATCAACAGATACGCCAACGTAAGTTCTTTGAGAATCTGGCCCATTGTGTGTACGCGGCATAACTCTTTGTTTAGCAACAAAGCCATGTGATCTCTATGGCGCGGATTCACGCAGGACTTACGCCGACGTATCTGGAGATACGCCGTCGTAAGTACAAATGTGCGCCGTCGTATCTCTGCGCCGATTCCCAAAGCTAGATACGTCCAAAAAATAGGCTTAAGCCGCCCGACGTAACTTGCCTACGTGGGCACATAGTTACGCTGGACGCATTCGGCGTTCCCATTTTAAATATGCAAATGGATAAGATACGCCGATTCACAAACGTACTTGCGCCCGGAGCACGTTTTAAGCGATTTGCGTAAGGGTTACGTCCGGCGTAAAGTTATTTCCCACATTGGAGGCGCAACCCATGCAAAGGTATGGACCAGGGAACGGAGGCCGTCGATTTTTACGTCGTTTACGTAGTACGCGAAGAGGGCTAAGCGTAGGTTACATTCACGTCGTAGGAAGTGATTGGACGTATCTTAGGCAGTTATCTTGACGTGACTGTGAGCATGCGCACTGGGATGCGTCCAAAAGACGACGCATGCGCAGTTCGTTTTTTTAAGCTCAGCCCATCATATGCATGGGGTCAGGCCTCATTTAAATGTTACACGCCTACTTCCACCTACTTTGACTTACGTCGGCTTACGCAGACAACTATGCGCTACGCCGGCGCAACGCTGAGAGCATTTGCTTTGTGAATATTAGGGTTGTCCCGATTCCGATACCAGTATGGGTATCGGGACCGATACTGAGTATTTGCGGGAGTACTTGTACTCCCTCAAATACCCCCGATGCCTAAATAGAATACATGGCTGGAGGGACATGGCTGCATATGTGGGGGACATGACTGCATTTGTGGGGGACATGGCTGCATATGTGGGGGACATGGCTGCATATGTGGGGGACATGGCTGCATATGTGGGGGACATGGCTGCATTTGTGGGGGACATGGCTGCATTTGTGGGGGACATGGCTGCATTTGTGGGGGACATGGCTGCATCTGTGGGGGACATGGCTGCATTTGTGGGGGACATAGCTGCATTTGTGGGGGACATGGCTGCATCTGTGGGGGACATGGCTGCATCTGTGGGGGACATGGCTGCATATGTGGGAGACATGGCTGCATTTGTGGGGGACATGGCTGCATTTGTGGGGGACATGGCTGCATTTGTGGGGGACATGTCTGCATATGTGGGGGACATGTCTGCATATGTGGGGGACATGGCTGCATTTGTGGGGGACATGGCTGCATATGTGGGGGACATGGCTGCATTTGTCGGGGACCTGGCTGCATATATGGGGGACATGGCTGCATTTGTGGGGGACATGGCTGCATATGTGGGAGACATGGCTGCATTTGTGGGGGACATGGCTGCATATGTGGGGGACATGGCTGGATATATGTGAGGGACATGGCTGCATTTGTGGGGGACATGGCTGCATATATGGGGGACATGGCTGCATCTGTGGGGGACATGGCTGGGGGGACATGGCTGCATTTGTGGGGGACATGGCTGCATCTGTGGGGGGACATGGCTGCATCTGTGGGGGGACATGGCTGCATATGTGGGAGACATGGCTGCATTTGTGGGGGACATGACTGCATATGTGGGAGACATGGCTGCATTTGTGGGGGACATGTCTGCATATGTGGGAGACATGGCTGCATATGTGGAAGACATGGCTGCATTTGTGGGGGACATGGCTGCATTTGTGGGGGACATAGCTGCATTTGTGGGGGACATGGCTGCATCTGTGGGGGACATGGCTGCATCTGTGGGGGACATGGCTGCATATGTGGGAGACATGGCTGCATTTGTGGGGGACATGGCTGCATTTGTGGGGGACATGGCTGCATTTGTGGGGGACATGGCTGCATATGTGGGGGACATGTCTGCATATGTGGGGGACATGGCTGCATTTGTGGGGGACATGGCTGCATATGTGGGGGACATGGCTGCATTTGTCGGGGACCTGGCTGCATATATGGGGGACATGGCTGCATTTGTGGGGGACATGGCTGCATATGTGGGAGACATGGCTGCATTTGTGGGGGACATGGCTGCATATGTGGGGGACATGGCTGGATATATGTGAGGGACATGGCTGCATTTGTGGGGGACATGGCTGCATATATGGGGGACATGGCTGCATTTGTGGGGGACATGGCTGCATATGTGGGAGACATGGCTGCATTTGTGGGGGACATGGCTGCATATGTGGGGGACATGGCTGGATATATGTGAGGGACATGGCTGCATTTGTGGGGGACATGGCTGCATATATGGGGGACATGGCTGCATCTGTGGGGGACATGGCTGTATATGTGGGGGACATGGCTGGGGGGACATGGCTGCATTTGTGGGGGACATGGCTGCATCTGTGGGGGGACATGGCTGCATCTGTGGGGGACATGGCTGCATATGTGGGAGACATGGCTGCATTTGTGGGGGACATGACTGCATATGTGGGAGACATGGCTGCATTTGTGGGGGACATGTCTGCATATGTGGGAGACATGGCTGCATATGTGGAAGACATGGCTGCATTTGTGGGGGACATGGCTGCATATGTGGAAGACATGGCTGCATTTGTGGGGGACATGGCTGCATATGTGGGAGACATGGCTGCATATGGGGGGGGGGGACATGGCTGCATATGGGGGGGGGGACATGGCTGCATATGTGGGAGACATGGCTGCATTTGTGTCGGGGACATGGCTGCATATGGGGGGGGGACATGGCTGCATATGTGGGGGACATGGCTGCATATGGGGGGGGGACATGGCTGTATATGTGGGGGACATGGCTGCATATGGGGGGGGGGACATGGCTGCATATGGGGGGGGGACATGGCTGCATATGTGGGAGACATGGCTGCATAAGTGGGGGACATGGGTGCATTTGGGGACACATTTAAAAAAAGTATCGGTATTCGGTATCGGCGACTACTTGAGAAAAAGTATCGGTACTTGTACTCGGTCCTAAAAAAGTGGTATCGGGACAACCCTAGTGAATTCCATGCTTGCCTCTCAACGTTGCGCCGGCGTAGCGTAAAGAAGATACGCTACGCCCGCAGAAAGATGCGCGGAGGTACGTGAATCCGGGGCCGGTATCGTTGCTATGATCGATAGGGATTGCATGGCTTTGTTAGTCAGATGTTTTTATAAGGGTGCGATGGAGATGACGACACGCTTCTTGAAGGTTGTGGAAGTTCCTTTCAATGTTCCTTCTTCTTGTGCCAAAAACAAAGTCTCCTTGTTAGCCGGGAACATGAGGTTGGATATTGAGGAACATAGAGATCCTAATATTACTCCTCCCCCCTCCCCCCCAACTTCAGCACTAATCCTTCAGTTATCAACAAAGACATGTGACCCCTACGTCATCGCCGACAAGGACGTGGCTTTCTTAGGAAACAAGGTCACGTGATTATTATTTTTCGGAAAAAAAATTTGCTTAACCACTTGCCGACCAGCGCACGGCGATATACGTCGGCAGAGGCGGCTCTACGGCTCTTTGTGAGGCACGTAGACACGCCCATAATGGGTTAAAAAAATTCAAGCAAATAAAAATGGACGGAGAAAGTGGCCACGGATCTAGCACACAGTGATTGAGCAGAGGCGAATTAGGCGGACGCGAGGCCCCTGTGAGAGCGAGGCCTTAAAGGGTTTGTAAAGGAAAAAAAAAATGTGTCCGCCATAATGTCGCAGTCTCAATAAAAATCGCTGATCATTACTAGTAAAAAAATAAACAAAAATAATAAAAATGCCATAAAACTACCCCCTATTTTGTAAACTTTTGTATAACTTTTGCGCAAACTAATCGATAAACGCTTATTGCGATTTTTTATACCAAAAATTTCGTAGAAGAATACGTATCGGCCTAAACTGAGGGGGGGGGGGGGGCATTTTTTTGGGGGGGATATTTATTACAGCAAGAAGTAAAAACATTTTTTTTTTTTCAAAATCGTCGCGGTATTTTTGTTTATAGCGCAAAAAATAAAAACCTTCAGAGATGATCCAATACCACCGAAAGAAATCTCTGGGGAAAAAAGGACGCCGATCTTGTTTGGGTCACATGACCGCGCAATTGTCAGTTAACCACTTAAGCCCCGGACCAAAATGCAGCTAAAGGACCCGGCCCCTTTTTGCGATTCCGCACTGCGTCGCTTTAACTGACAATTGCGCGGTCGTGCGACGCGGCTCCCAAACAAAATTGGCGTCCTTTTTACCCCACAAATAGAGATTTCTTTTGGCGGTATTTTATCACCTCGGCGGTTTTTATTTTTTGCGCTATAAACAGAATTAGAGCGGCAATTTTGAAAAAAATGCAATATTTTTTACTTTTTGCTGTAATAAATATCCCCCCCAAAAAAGATATATATATATAAAAAAAAAAAAATTCCTCAGTTTAGGCCGATACGTATTCTTCTACATATTTATGGTAACAAAAATCGCAATAAGCGTTTATCGATTGGTTTGCGCAAAATGTATAGCGTTTACAAAATAGGAGATAGTTTTATGGCATTTTTATTATTATAATTTTTTTTTACTACTAATGGCGGCGATCAGCAATTTTTTTCCGTGACTGAGACATTACGGCGGACACATCGGAAACTTTTGACACATTTTTGGGACCATTGTCTTTTTCACAGCGAAAAGTGCTATAAAAATGCACTGCTTAATGTGAAAATGACAATTGCAGTTTGGGAGTTAACCACTAAGGGGCGCGGAAGGGGTTATGTGTGACCTCATATGTGTTTATAACTGTAGGGGGGCGGGGCTGGATGTGTGACCTCAGTGATCGTCTTTCCCTATATCAGGAAACAGACGGTCAATGACGGCGCCACAGTGAAGAACGGGGAAGGTGTGTTTACACTCACCTCTCCCCATTCTTCAGCTCCGGGGACCGATCGCCGCACTCCAGCGGCGATCGGGTCCGCGAGTCCCACGGTCCCGGTCCTTCGGCCCGGGTCATGGGAGCGCGCCGCAGGCTCGGTACTAGTACAGGACGTACCTGTAGGTGGCTGTGCCCAGCCGTGCCATTCTGCCGACGTATATGTGCAGGAGGCGGTCCTTAAGTGGTTAAAGCGGTGCCGTGCCGAATCTTAAAAAGGTGCTCTGGTCTTTGGCCAGCCAAATGCTTCCGGAGCTGAAGTGGTTAAAGTATAAATCCAAGAAGTGAGGGAGAAATAGGCACCAGAGACACAACCAATCAGAAAAAGCTGCTCGGGGGTTTTAGTCTTTCTTTACCGTACTGAAGATTGTTGCTGCTCTGATTGGTCTATTAAAGGGACGATCCGCCCTATAGGCTCACTATGCAAGCCGCTTAGGGCCCCGCAAAGCTGCAGAGGGCCCCCAAATTACTAGCGGCCCCGTCTGGTCGCTGGCTGCATGGGAGAAGAGGTAAGAAGTCAGCAGACCCCCCCCCCCGCTTCTCACTTTAATGTGACATGTCATTTTGCTCAGGGAGGTCAGGATCGGCGCTGGTCTAGTGACAGGGTCTCTTTAAGTAGTTTAATGGTGGAAATTGGAGGCAAATTTTGCCAAAATTTTAAAGATGAAACTTTTTGGCAAAACGCTGCTCTGTGAGATCCCGTCTCTCCTCCCCGTCTCCTCTCCCCGTCTCCCCTCCCCGTCTCCCCTCCCCGTCTCCTCTCCCCGTCTCCCCTCCCTGTCTCCCCTCCCCGTCTCCCCCCTCCCCGTCTCCCCTTCCCGTCTCCCCTCCCCGTCTCCTCTCCCCCCCTCCCTGTCTCCCCTCCCCGTCTCCTCTCCCCGTCTCCCCTCCCCGTCTCCCCTCCCCGTCTCCCCTCCCCGTCTCCCCCCTCCCCATCTCCCCTCCCCGTCTCCCCTCCCCGTCTCCCCTTCCCGTCTCCCCTCCCCGTCTCCTCTCCCCCCCTCCCTGTCTCCCCTCCCCGTCTCCTCTCCCCGTCTCCCCTCCCCGTCTCCCCTTCCCGTCTCCCCTCCCCGTCTCCCCTCCCCGTCTCCTCTCCCCGTCTCCCCTCCCCGACTCCCCTCCCCATCTCCCCTCCCCGTCTCCCCCCTCCCCGTCTCCCCTCCCCGTCTCCCCTCCCCGTCTCCCCTCCCCGTCTCCCCTCCCCGTCTCCCCTTCCCGTCTCCCCTTCCCCGTCTCCCCTCCCCGTCTCCCCTTCCCGTCTCCCCTCCCCGTCTCCCCTCCCCGTCTCCTCTCCCCGTCTCCCCTCCCCGACTCCCCTCCCCATCTCCCCTCCCCGTCTCCCCCCTCCCCGTCTCCCCTCCCCGTCTCCCCTCCCCGTCTCCCCTCCCCGTCTCCCCCCTCCCCATCTCCCCTCCCCGTCTCCCCCCTCCCCGTCTCCCCTCCCCGTCTCCCCCTCCCCGTCTCCCCCCTCCCCATCTCCCCTCCCCGTCTCCCCTTCCCGTCTCCCCTCCCCGTCTCCTCTCCCCCCTCCCTGTCTCCCCTCCCCGTCTCCTCTCCCCGTCTCCTCTCCCCGTCTCCCCTCCCCGTCTCCCCTTCCCGTCTCCCCTCCCCGTCTCCCCTCCCCATCTCCTCTCCCCGTCTCCCCTCCCCGTCTCCCCTCCCCGACTCCCCTCCCCGACTCCCCTCCCCATCCCCCTCCCCGTCTCCCCTCCCCGTCTCCCCTCCCCGTCTCCCCTCCCCGTCTCCCCTCCCCGTCTCCCCTCCCCGTCTCCCCTCCCCATCTCCCCTCCCCGTCTCCCCTCCCCGTCTCCCCTCCCTGTCTCCCCTCCCCGTCTCCCCTCCCCGTCTCCTCTCCCCGTCTCCCCTCCCCGTCTCCCCTCCCCATTCACTAAGCTAACTGGTTCCATTAACCAAACTGGTGCAGGACGTGCGATCCTCATATAAAAGGTTGTCAGTCTCGGCCCACATCGGCGTTGTGTTGAAAGGAGAACTGTTTCTGTTGACACAACCCAGAAAACAAACTGAACACTTTACAGCCCGGGAGATCATTTGCCTCGTCAGATATAATTATTCTGCGCTCTGTCTGTACATTGACCCCAATCCTGCCAGGCCAGAGGCGCCAGCCGCCCTGATAATGAGCCGCTGACATCACTTTATTATACCGACTGATTAAATTCTGATCGCTTCAGAAAACAGGTCAGTAATAGTGTGATCATACCAGCAGAGTCCTGAGGAAGTAGCTGTGACAGGTGAAATGTGCTGCCATTGTATCCGCGCTTCCGTACAGCATTTGTACTCCATTGTGCTCATAGTGAATCAATCTGACGTCGCCCCCGGGGTCCAGTCCAGCTTTTCCCCAACTTTTTACCCCAGAGGAACCCTTAACCCCTTCCATACCGGGGGGGGGGGGGGGGGGCACTTATACACCTACCTGCCCAGACCAATTTTCAGCTTTCAACGCGGTCGCACTTTGAATGACAATTGCGCAGTCGTGCTACACTGCACCCAAACTACATTTTTATCATTTTTTCCCCCACAAATTATAAAGAATTTCAGTTACAAAACATTGTAAATAAGGACAGTTTCTTCTTCACTGATGGGCACCAATGAGGTGGCACTGATGGGCACTGACGATGGGCACTAATATGCGGCACTGATATGCAGCACGGATGGGTACTGATAGGTGGCACGGATAGGTGCATGGATGGGTACTGATAGGTGGCACGGATGGGCACGGATAGGTGGCATGGATGGGCACGGATAGGCGGCATGGATGGGCACGGATAGGTGCATGGATGGGTACTGATAGGTGGCACGGATGGGCAGGGATAGGTGGCATGGATGGGCACGGATAGGCGGCATGGATGGGCACGGATAGGTGCATGGATGGGTACTGATAGGTGGCACGGATGGGCAGGGATAGGTGGCATGGATGGGCACGGATAGGCGGCATGGATTGGCATGGATAGGCGACATGGATGGGCACAGATAGGTGGCATAGATGGGCACGGATAGGTGGCATAGATGGGCACTGATGTACTGTAAATTAGTGATGCCCATTGTGGGCACTAAGTGGCATCCATTATACATTTCTGATTGGCATCCCTAGTGGTCTAGGGTGGCATACCTGTGGTGGGCATCCCTGGTGGTCTGGTGGCATCCCTGGTGGTCCAGTGTGGGCATTCTAACAGACACGAGTGAGGAGAAGCCGATCACCGGCTTTTCCTGTTTACATTGTGATCAGCCGTGATTGGACACAGCCGATCACATGGTAAAGAGCCTCCGTCAGACTGACACCCCGCAACAACGATCGTCGCGATGCGCGCCCCCGGGGGCTCAATATCCTGAAGACGTCCACTCAGGTTATTGAAACCACTTTGCCACCGTCATTTTGCTATATGGGGGGCGGCAAGTGGTTAAAATAATTTCCAGATCTCAAGGAATCCCTGGGGGGTGGATGGAAAGAATGTGGAAGGAGTGGCCTCTGTGCGGAGATGGGACACGCCCCCCTGCTGAGCTCTCCAATCAGCTGGGAGAATAAGCTATTGGTCGTGGGGGGGGGGGGGGGGTGTCAGAGCTTTGCAGAGAGGTCTCTGCTTCTCTCCGGCACGCTGGCAGGAAAGACTTTTCTTCTCAGGCTGTGGCTATTTTTTTAAAGACAACAATTTGTAAAGCCGGGAAAAAAACGTTGGTATTCCTGACGTATTCCTGGCAAGCTCAAACCTGTTTTGCATACACACGGGTCACACCAAATTTCGACCCTCAAGGACGTGGTGACGTGCAATGCAACACTACAACGAGTTCAATGCTTCCGAGCATGCGTCAAATGTTTTCCGAGCATGCGTGTTTTTTTTTTCCTTTCGGAATTCCATACGGATTTTCAGAAAGGATTTTTTTCCGTCGGAAAAATTGAGAACCTGCCCTCTTATCTAAGTCCGTTGGAAATTCAGATGGAAAAAGTCCGATGGGGCGCACATCGGAATATCCAATGAAAAGCTCCCATCGGACATTTCCCATTGCGTGTACGCTGCATAGGACTTTTCCCATCCGACTTTTCTCATCAGACTTTTCCTATGGCGTGTACGCCCCATCAGACTTTTCCCATCGGACTTTTCCCATGGTGTGTGCGCCCCATCGGACTTTTCCCGTCGCGTGTAGGCCCCATCAGACTTTTCCCATCGGACTTTTCCCATGGTGTGTACGCCCCATCAGACTTTTCCATCGCGTGTACGCCCCATCACACTTTTCCCATGGTGTGTGCACCCCATCGGACTTTTCCCATCGCGTGTACGCCCCATCGGACTTTTCCCATCACCTGTACGCCCCATCGGACTTTTTCCATCACCTGTACGCCCCATCGGACTTTTCCCATGGTGTTTATGCCCCATCAGACTTTTTCCATCTGACTTTTTCCATGGTGTGTGCGCCCCATCGGACTTTTCCCGTCGCGTGTACGCCCCATCGGACTTTTCCCGTCGTGTGTACGCCCCATCAGACTTTTCCCGTCTGACTTTTCCCATCATGTGTGCGCACATCGGACTTTTCCCATGGTGTGTGCGCCCCATCGGACTTTTCCCGTCGCGTGTACGCCCCATCGGACTTTTCCCGTCGCGTGTACGCCCCATTGGACTTTTCCCATCAGACTTTTCCCATGGTGTGTGCGCCCCATCTGACTTTTTCCATTGCGTGTGCGCCCCATCGGACTTTTCCCATAGGACTTCTCCAATTGAAATTTTCCCATGGCGTGTACGCCCCATCGCACTTTTCCTATGGTGTGTACGCCCCATCTGACTTTTTCCATTGCGTGTGCGCCCCATCGGACTTTTCCAATCGGACTTCTCCCATTGAAATTTTCCCATGGTGTGTACGCCCCATCGCACTTTTCCTATGGTGTGTACGCCCCATCGCACTTTTCCCGTCGCGTGTACGCCCCATCGCACTTTTCCCATGGTGTGTACGCCCCATCGCACTTTTCCCATGGTGTGTACGCCCCATCGCACTTTTCCTATGGCGTGTACGCCCCATCGCACTTTTCCTATGGCGTGTACGCCCCATCGCACTTTTCCTATGGTGTGTACGCCCCATCTGACTTTTTCCATTGCGTGTGCGCCCCATCGGACTTTTCCAATCGGACTTCTCCCATTGAAATTTTCCCACGGCGTGTACGCCCCATCGCACTTTTCCTATGGTGTGTACGCCCCATCGCACTTTTCCCATGGTGTGTACGCCCCATCGCACTTTTCCTATGGCGTGTACGCCCCATTGGACTTTTCCCGTCACGTGTACGCCCCATCGCACTTTTCCCATGGTGTGTACGCCCCATCGCACTTTTCCCACGGCGTGTACGCCCCATCGCACTTTTCCTATGGCGTGTACGCCCCATCGCACTTTTCCCATGGTGTTTATGCCCCATCAGACTTTTTCCATCTGACTTTTTCCATGGTGTGTACGCCCCATCGCACTTTTCCCATGGTGTGTACGCCCCATCGCACTTTTCCCATGGTGTGTACGCCCCATCGCACTTTTCCCATGGTGTGTACGCCCCATCGCACTTTTTCCGGTGTGTACGCCCCATCGCACTTTTTCCGGTGTGTACGCCCCATCGCACTTTTTCCGGTGTGTACACGGCATTAGGAAGAAGAAAACTAAAGCTGAACGACCTTGTGAAGGAGGAAGAATTATTTCTCAATACTTTCACATTCCTGCGATAACTAAATTACCATTTTATTCCAATTATCCGTGTTATTTAGGGCGTTGGCAGCCCAACCAGAACAAAGGCGGGAGACACGGGGGGTGGGGCAGGTCTGTACATCTTCATAATATCTGCATCTCTGCGGGAGAAAAATTCAATGTAAAAGGATAAAGAAGAAAGAGAGAGAAAGAGGGAAAAAGAGAAACACAGAGAATGTAACATTCACTATATTACCAAAAGTATTGGGACGCCGGCCTTCACACGCACATGATCTTTAATGACCTCCCAGTCTTAGTCCGGAGGGTTTAATATTGAGTTGGCCCCGCCCTTTGCAGCTATAACAGCTTCAACTCTTCTGGGAAGGCCATCCACAAGGTTTAGGGGTGTGTCTATGGGAAGGTCTGTCCACAAGGTTTAGGGGGGTGTCTATGGGAAAGTCTGTCCACAAGGTTTAGGGGTGTGTCTATGGGAAGGCCGTCCACAAGGTTTAAGGGTGTGTCTATGGGAAAGTCTGTCCACAAGGTTTAGGGGTGTGTCTATGGGAAGGCCGTCCACAAGGTTTAGGGGAGTGTCTATGGGAAGGCCGTCCACAAGGTTTAGGGGTGTGTCTATGGGAAGGCCGTCCACAAGGTTTAGGGGTGTGTCTATGGGAAGGCCGTCCACAAGGTTTAGGGGTGTGTCTATGGGAAGGCCGTCCACAAGGTTTAGGGGAGTGTCTATGGGAAGGCTGTCCACAAGGTTTAGGGGGGTGTCTATGGGAAGGTCTGTCCACAAGGTTTAGGGGTGTGTCTATGGGAAGGCCGTCCACAAGGTTTAGGGGTGTGTCTATGGGAAGGTCTGTCCACAAGGTTTAGGGGTGTGTCTATGGGAAGGCCGTCCACAAGGTTTAGGGGTGTGTCTATGGGAAGGCTGTCCACAAGGTTTAGGGGTGTGTCTATGGGAAGGTCTGTCCACAAGGTTTAGGGGTGTGTCTATGGGAAGGCCGTCCACAAGGTTTAGGGGAGTGTCTATGGGAAGGCCGTCCACAAGGTTTAGGGGAGTGTCTATGGGAAGGCCGTCCACAAGGTTTAGGGGAGTGTCTATGGGAAGGCCGTCCACAAGGTTTAGGGGTGTGTCTATGGGAAGGCTGTCCACAAGGTTTAGGGGTGTGTCTATGGGAAGGCCGTCCACAAGGTTTAGGGGTGTGTCTATGGGAAGGTCGTGTGTCTATGGGAAGGCGGCCCACAAGGTTTAGGGGGGTGTCTATGGGAAGGCCATCCACAAGGTTTAGGGGTGTGTCTATGGGAGGTTCTGTCCACAAGGTTTAGAGGTGTGTCTATGGGAAAGTCCCTTCCCATAGACACACCCCTAAATCTTGTGGACGACCTTCCCATAGACACTCCCCTAAACCTTGTGGACGGCCTTCCCATAGACACCCCCCTAAACCTTGTGGGCCGCCTTCCCATAGACACACCCCTAAATGTTGTGGGCCGCCTTCCCATAGACACACCCCTAAACCTTGTGGACGGATCTTCCCAGAAGAGGTGAATGTGTTATAGTTGCAAAGGGCGGGGCCAACTCAATATTGACCCCTCCGGACTAAGACTGGGGGGCCATTAAAGTTCATGTGCGTGTAAAGGCCGGCATCCCAATACTTTTGGTGATATAATGTACATTGGATCCAGAGATCATATAAAGTCATACAGGGCCTTGAAAAATTATTCATACCCCTTGAAATTTCCCACACTTTCTCATTGTATTTCGGGGTCCCTCTGGGGTATGAAGGTGGAGAAAGGCTGCACCAGAGCGAGGCGAAGACAGAGGCCCTATGAAAGGCATGCTTAAAAAATGAATAACATAAAACCAAGTCGCCTTTCTCCAGCAGGGTCCCCGAGAGGTTGCTCGGGGGGTTTCTTGTACAATAAGCTATTTTTTTATTTTGCACTGAGTGTTGGAGAGACGACACGGCATGTCCCCTGTACAGAGGAGTCACAACTTTGGAGATACAACGACCCCTCCCCCCAATGTACACCCCTCCCCCCACCCATGTACACTCCTCCCCCCCCCATGTACACTCCTCCCCCCATGTACACTCACTACACAACATTGTGTAACACCAGAAAATAAACATTGTTGCCAAAAGACAATTAAGATGCAAATCATTTCTTTCCACACGAGGATGTTCTCTTCCCCGAAGCGGGAAATACATGTGAGGAATGATGACACTTTGGGCCCAATTTGGAGATTTTCACTTAGGGGTGTCCTCACTTTTGTTGCCAGCGGTTTAGACATGAATGGCTGTGTGTTGAGTTATTTGTTATACAAGCTGTACACTCACTACACAACATTGGAGATACAAAGACCCCTCCCCCCCTGTACACCCCTCCCCCCCATGTACACTCACTACACAACATTGGAGATACAAAGACCCCTCCCCCCATGTACACCCCTCCCCCCCATGTACACAAGACCCCCCCCCGTACACCCCTCCCCCCCATGTACACTCACTAAACAACATTGTACATACAAAGACCCCTCCCCCCTGTGTACACCCCTCCCCCTGTGTACACCCCTCCCCCCATGTACACTTATTACACAACATTGTAGATACAGTCTCTCCACCTTGAATTGCAACCTAGGGCCAGATTCAGCAAAGGTTACGCTGGCGGATCGAGTGATCCGCCAGCGTAACAGTGGCTTTGAGCCGGCGTTTCTGTTTTCTGTAACCAGAAAACAAGAAACGCCGGGTTGAAGTTCCGATGCGGTGAGCGTAACTGAGTTTCGCCATCGCATCGTTACTTCAACTTAAAAATGGCGCCGGGGGCGTTCCCGCCGATTTACGCTCAAAAAATATGTTAATGAGCGGAAATCGGCAATTCACGATCGAAATCCGGCGCGACGCAGTGACGTTACGACGTTTCCGGACGGGATACGCGGCGCATAGTTATACCTACATGGGGCTGGCGTATCCTATGTTAGGTATAGGCGTCGTCATCGCGTCGGGAAAAAAAAAAAAAACGTCGCTTGCGTAAAACGGTCATGAATGGGAATGTGATGTCATTGACGTTCATTCACAGATTTTGGAGCATGCGCACGGGGATGTTTTGACACTCGACGCATGCGCAGTACGTCGGCGGCGGGATCGCGCGTAGTTAGCATACTACACGCCCCGTACCCGCCCAATTTGAATTCCGCCGGCTCATTTGTGATGCGCTGCCGCAACTTTAGGAGCAAGTGCTTCATGAATGACAGCACTTGCTCCTAAAAAATCGGCAGCGCAACGCAAATGAGAAGCGTTACTCCAGAGCAAAGATGCTCTGGACTACGTGAATCTGGCCCCTAGTCTCTCTATCTTAAATTTCAGCCTATTCTCTCCATCTTGCATTGCAGCCTAGTCACTCCATTCTGAATGTCAACCTAGGGCCAGATTCACGTAGTCCAGAGCATCTTTGCTCTGGAGTAACGCTTCTCATTTGCGTTGCGCTGCCGATTTTTTAGGAGCAAGTGCTGTCATTCATGAAGCACTTGCTCCTAAAGTTGCGGCAGCGCATCACAAATGAGCCGGCGGAATTCAAATTGGGCGGGTACGGGGCGTGTAGTATGCTAACTACGCGCGATCCCGCCGCCGACGTACTGCGCATGCGTCGAGTGTCAAAACATCCCCGTGCGCATGCTCCAAAATCTGTGAATGAACGTCAATGACGTCACATTCCCATTCATGACCGTTTTACGCAAGCGACGTTTTTTTTTTTTTTCCCGACGCGATGACGACGCCTATACCTAACATAGGATACGCCAGCCCCATGTAGGTATAACTATGCGCCGCGTATCCCGTCCGGAAACGTCGTAACGTCACTGCGTCGCGCCGGATTTCGATCGTGAATTGCCGATTTCCGCTCATTAACATATTTTTTGAGCGTAAATCGGCGGGAACGCCCCCGGCGCCATTTTTAAGTTGAAGTAACGATGCGATGGCGAAACTCAGTTACGCTCACCGCATCGGAACTTCAACCCGGCGTTTCTTGTTTTCTGGTTACAGAAAACAGAAACGCCGGCTCAAAGCCACTGTTACGCTGGCGGATCACTCGATCCGCCAGCGTAACCTTTGCTGAATCTGGCCCCTAGTCTTTCCATATTGCATTGCAGCCTAGTCTATCTTAAATTGCAGCCTATTCTCCCCATCTTGCATTGGAACCTGGTCTCTCCACCTTGAATTGCAACCTGGTCTCTCCACCTTGAATTGCAGCCTAGTCTCTCCATCTTAAATTGCAGCCTAGTCTCTCCATCTTAAATTGCAGCCTAGTCTCTCCATCTTAAATTGCAGCCTAGTCTCTCCATCTTAAATTGCAGCCTAGTCTCTCCATCTTAAATTGCAGCCTAGGGCCAGATTCAGGTAGATGGGAGCATCTTTGCTCTGGAGTAACGCTTCTCATTTACGTTACTCTGCCGAAATTTTAGGAGCAAGTGCTGTTATTCATGAAGCACTTGCTCCTAAAGTTGCGGCAGCGCATCGCAAATGAGCCGGCGGAATTCAAATTGGGCGGGTACGGGGGGTGTATTATTTAAACTAAGCGCGATCCCGCGGCAAACGTACTGCGCATGCGTCGACTGTCAATGCTTCCCAGTGCGCATGCTCCAAATTCTGTCAGTGAATGTCAATGATATCACATCCCCATTCATGAAAGTTTTACGCAAGCGACGCGTTTTTTTTTTTCCGACGCGATGACGACGCCTATACCTAACATAGGATATTCCACTAGGGGGCTGCTTTATCTTTACGCCGCGTATCGCTTACGGAAACGTCGCGCCCGAATACGATCGTGAATTGCCGATTCCCGCTGATTAACATATTTTTTCAGCGTAAATCAGCGGGAACGCCCCCGGCGCCATTTTTAAATTAAAGTTGCGATGCGATGGCGAAATTCAATTGCGCCGATCGCATCGGAACACCAACCCGGCGTTTCTTGTTTTCTGGTTACAGAAAACAAGAAACGCCGGCTTAAAGTGACAGTTAGGCTGGAGTATCACTGATACCCCAGCCTAACTCTACCTGAATCTGGCCCCTAGTCTCTCCATTTTAAATTACAGCCTAGTTTTTCCATTGTGAATTGCAGCCTATTCTCTCCATCTTGCATTGGAACCTGGTCTCTCCACCTTAATTTGCAGCCTAGTCTCTCCATCTTAAATTGCAGCCTAGTCTCTCCATTTTAAATTACAGCCTAGTTTTTCCATTGTGAATTGCAGCCTATTCTCTCCATCTTGCATTGGAACCTGGTCTCTCCACCTTAAATTGCAGCCTAGTCTCTCCATCTTAAATTGCAGCCTAGTCTCTCCATCTTAAATTGCAGCCTAGTTTTTCCATTGTGAATTGCAGCCTAGTCTCTCCATCTTAAATTGCAGCCTAGTCTCTCCACGTACAGAATTTCTGCTTCTTGAATGTGATATAATAAATAGATTTATCTAGATAAAATATAGCTTCTTTATACTTTGATACAAGTTTAACGCAACTTTGGATGGGTACGACTTTGATGGAACTCTGGCTTTGTCCAATGATAATGGACAACTGTCGCACAACTGTGACACGTATAACATTCAGGTGTGACTTTTGTAAGACTTTTGAGGGTTTACGTTGCAGTCCATGGCACTCAAGTCGCATGAACTTTGGACCAAAATAGTTAAAGGAAACAAGCGGTAAGACTTTGGACACCTTTGGTTTTGATGCACCTGGAATATATTTAACTGATTTGGTTGGTCTTTTATTGGTGGTGGGGTGGTGGGGAGGAGGGGGGAGTGGTGGGGGGGATACTGATGGCCGGTAATTAGTTGGACTTTGTAGTCCCAAAAGTCTGGGACTTTCCCAAGACCTAAAGTCTTAATAATAAACGGGTGGCATGTGTGCATCAGATGGAAATTGTCGTCTCTGCGGCCCCATGACTCACTCCATCTGTTTTTACCTCTCTGCACTTCCCAAAATCTCTGAGAGGTTATCACAGTTCTGCTGGAAGAATACAGCCCTGCGCTGTCACCGCGAGCGCCAAAATATTCCCCAAACCGAGCCAGGCTGGAAATTTACTACAAAAAAGTATATCTCTTCCAAATCCACTCAGTGGTTCTTTTTTTAATGCAACCAGATTAATGAAATAAAATTTGAGTAGCAACATGCCAGCCGAAAGATGAAATCAGGCTTGAAAGATGGGCATTTCAATAAAGATGGTCAGATAGTTAAAGAGTCGGTCCCCCGGAAATTGATATTTTAGGATTTTGGGGATGCCGGAGAGTTAAACTCCCTGACAATTTCTCAATATCTCAGGGACTATACACCTGCTGTGCCCATTATGAGGGGTTCCCACCATCCTGTGCTGAGTTCCCGGGTCTGTACACCCGCTGTGCCCATTATGAGGGGTTCCCACTATCCCTGTGCTGAGTTCCCGGGTCTGTACACCTGCTGTGCCCCATTATGAGGGGTTCCCACCATCCCTGTGCTGAGTTCCCGGGTCTGTACCCCCCTGCTGTGCCCATTATGAGGGGTTCCCACCATCCTGTGCTGAGTTCCCGGGTCTGTACATCCGCTGTGCCCATTATGAGGGGTTCCCACTATCCCGGTGCTGAGTTCCCGGGTCTGTACACCCCGCTGTGCCCATTATGAGGGGTTCCCACTATCCCTGTGCTGAGTTCCCGGGTCTGTACACCCGCTGTGCCCATTATGAGGGGTTCCCACTATCCCGGTGCTGAGTTCCCGGGTCTGTACACCCCGCTGTGCCCATTATGAGGGGTTCCCACTATCCCAGTGCTGAGTTCCTGGGTCTGTTCACCAGCTGTGCCCCATTATGAGGGGTTCCCACCATCCCTGTGCTGAGTTCCTGGGTCTGTACACCCGCTGTGCCCCATTATGAGGGGTTCCCACCATCCCTGTGCTGAGTTCCCGGGTCTGTACACCCGCTGTGCCCATTATGAGGGGTTCCCACTATCCCGGTGCTGAGTTCCCGGGTCTGTACCCCCCTGCTGTGCCCATTATGAGGGGTTCTCACCATCCTGTGCTGAGTTCCCGGGTCTGTACCCCCCGCTGTGCCCCATTATGAGGGGTTCCCACCATCCCTGTGCTGAGTTCCCGGGTCTGTATACCCCGCTGTGCCCATTATGAGGGGTTCCCACTATCCCAGTGCTGAGTTCCTGGGTCTGTTCACCAGCTGTGCCCCATTATGAGGGGTTCCCACCATCCCTGTGCTGAGTTCCTGGGTCTGTACACCCGCTGTGTCCCATTATGAGGGGTTCCCACCATCCCTGTGCTGAGTTCCCGGGTCTGTACACCTGCTGTGCCCCATTATGAGGGGTTCCCGCCATCCCTGTGCTGAGTTCCCGGGTCTGTACACCCACTGTGCCCATTATGAGGGGTTCCCACCATCCCTGTGCTGAGTTCCCGGGTCTGTACATCCGCTGTGCCTATTATGGGGGGTTCCCACCATCCCTGTGCTGAGTTCCCGGGTCTGTACATCCGCTGTGCCTATTATGGGGGGGGGGGGGGGAATAAACTGTAATGCACAAGAAATGCAGCACACAGATTATTCACAAGCGCAATGCACTGATATGAAGAGCATCATAATTTATGACAAAAACTCATTCTCTAGTGCCTTTAAAAGGATCCCAGGGTGCTTTCTTGTGCCTAGCTTGGTTCCATGGGTAGGTGATGTCTGGTCTTGGTTGGGATCTGGGGGTAGACAACGTCTGGTCTCTGGCTTGGATCTGGGGATAGGTGATGTCTGGTCTCTGGCTTGGATCTGGGGGTAGGTAACATCTGGTCCTTGGCTGGGATCTGGGGGTAGGTGACGTCCGGGCTTTGGCTTAGATCTGGGGGTATATGACATCTGGTTCTTGGCTGGGATCTGAGGGTAGGTCACGTCTAGTCCTTGGCTGGGATCCGGGGGTAGGTGATGGCTTGGATCTGGGGTTAGGTGACATCTGGTCCTTGGCTGGGCTCCGGGGGTAGGTGATGTCTAGTAGTTGGCTGGGATCTGGGGGTAGGTGATGGCTTGGATCTGGGGGTAGGTGATGGCTTGGATCTGGGGGTAGGTAATGTCTGGTCCTTGGCTGGGATCTGGGGGTAGGTGACGTCTAGTCCTTGGCTGGGATCCGGGGGTAGGTGATGGCTTGGATCTGGGGGTAGGTGACGTCTGGTCCTTGGCTGAGATCCGGTGGTAGGTGACGTCTGGTCCTTGGCTGGGATCCGGGGGTAGGTGATGGCTTGGATCTGGGGGTAGGTGATGTCTGGTCCTTGGCTGGGATCCGGGGGTAGGTGACATCTGGTCCTTGGCTGGGATCCGGGGGTAGGTGACGTCTGGTCCTTGGCTGAGATCCGGTGGTAGGTGACGTCTGGTCCTTGGCTGGGATCCGGGGGTAGGTGATGGCTTGGATCTGGGGGTAGGTGATGTCTGGTCCTTGGCTGGGATCCGGGGGTAGGTGACATCTGGTCCTTGGCTGGGATCCGGGGGTAGGTGACACATGACTAAGCCTGAGGTGGGTGATGATCTATTCTGGGATCCGGGGTAGGTGATGTTTGGTCCTTGGCCGGGATCCAGGGGAAGGTGATGGCAGGGATGTGGTAGTAGGTGATGTCTGGTCCTTGGCTGGGATCGCCGGTAGGTGACGTCTGGTCCTTGGCTGGGCTGCGAGGGTAGGTGACATCTGGTCCTTGGCTGGGCTCCGGAGGTAAGTGACGCCTGGTCCTTGGCTGGGCTCCGGGGGTAAGTGACGTCTGGTTCTTGGCTGGGCTCCGGGGGTAGGTGACGTCTGGTCCTTGGCTGGGCTCTGGGGGTAGGTGACGTCTGGTCCTTGGCTGGGCTCTGGGGGTAGGTTACGTCTGGTCCTTGGCTGGGCTCTGGGGGTAGGTGACGTCTGGTCCTTGGCTGGGCTCCAGGGGTAGGTGACGTCTGGTCCTTGGCTGGGCTCCAGGGGTAGGTGACGTCTGGTCCTTGGCTGGGCTCCGGGGGTAGGTGACGTCTGGTCCTTGGCTGGGCTCCGGGGGTAAGTGACGACTGGTTCTTGGCTGGGCTCTGGGGGTAGGTGACGTCTGGTCCTTGGCTGGGCTCTGGGGGTAGGTGACGTCTGGTCCTTGGCTGGGCTCTGGGGGTAGGTGACGTCTGGTTCTTGGCTGGGCTCCGGGGGTAGGTGACGTCTGGTCCTTGGCTGGGCTCTGGGGGTAGGTGAAGTCTGGTTCTTGGCTGGGCTCCGGAGGTAAGTGACGTCTGGTTCTTGGCTGGGCTCCGGGGGTAAGTGACGTCTGGTCCTTGGCTGGGCTCCGGGGGTAAGTGACGTCTGGTCCTTGGCTGGGCTCCGGGGGTAAGTGACGTCTGGTTCTTGGCTGGGCTCCGGGGGTAAGTGACGTCTGGTTCTTGGCTGGGCTCCGGGGGTAGGTGACGTCTGGTTCTTGGCTGGGCTCCGGGGGTAGGTGACGTCTGGTCCTTGGCTGGGCTCCGGAGGTAAGTGACGTCTGGTCCTTGGCTGGGCTCCGGAGGTAAGTGACGTCTGGTCCTTGGCTGGGCTCCGGAGGTAAGTGACGTCTGGTCCTTGGCTGGGCTCCAGGGGTAAGTGACGTCTGGTTCTTGGCTGGGCTCCGGGGGTAAGTGACGTCTGGTTCTTGGCTGGGCTCCGGGGGTAAGTGACGTCTGGTCCTTGGCTGGGATCGGGGGTAGGTGACGTCTGGTCCTTGGCTGGGCTCCGGGGGTAGGTGACGTCTGGTCCTTGGCTGGGCTCCGGGGGTAGGTGACGTCTGGTCCTTGGCTGGGCTCCGGGGGTAGGTGACGTCTGGTCCTTGGCTGGGCTCCGGGGGTAAGTGACGACTGGTTCTTGGCTGGGCTCCGGGGGTAGGTGACGTCTGGTCCTTGGCTGGGCTCCGGGGGTAAGTGACGACTGGTTCTTGGCTGGGCTCCGGGGGTAGGTGACGTCTGGTCCTTGGCTGGGCTCCGGGGGTAAGTGACGTCTGGTCCTTGGCTGGGCTCCGGAGGTAAGTGATGACTGGTTCTTGGCTGGGCTCCGGGGGTAGGTGACGTCTGGTCCTTGGCTGGGCTCCGGGGGTAAGTGACGTCTGGTCCTTGGCTGGGCTCCGGGGGTAAGTGACGTCTGGTCCTTGGCTGGGCTCCGGGGGTAGGTGACGTCTGGTCCTTGGCTGGGCTCCGGGGGTAGGTGACGTCTGGTTCTTGGCTGGGCTCCGGGGGTAGGTGACACATGACTAAGCCTTAGGTGGGTGATGATCTATTCTGGGGGTCCGGTGGAAGATGATGACGCCATTCCGTGTCGCCGGGTCTCGTGTCGTGTTCGCGGTTTTGGCTGCAGATAGAATGTGATTGTCGTCCTTCCATCTGTTCCTCTCCCGGCAAATATCACACCGGGAAATCGCAGCCTTGGCAGGAGAGCTGCAACGTGACGCAGAGTAAAGAGGGGGGGCCGTACCGAGCGCCGGGGGGACCGGGGAGGGGGCACTACTGGTCCTCATCTCCTACATCTACCGAGCCTTGCAAAAGTATTCACCCCCCCCTTGCCATTTTTTCCCGTTTTGTTGCCTCACAACCTGGAAGTAACTCGGATTGTTTGAGGATTTGCATCATTTCATTTACAGAACACTTTGTAGATATTTATATTTTTTTAAGCAACAAATAGGACAAAATAACAGAAGAGGTCGATGTGCAAAACTATTCACCCCCCCTAAAGTCAACACTTTGTAGAGCCGCCTATCACGGCTCCGAGTCTCTTTGGATGAGTCTCTATGATCTTCCCACATCTCACCACCATTCCTCCTCCTTGCAAAACTCCTCCAGATCCTTCAAGTTGGATGGTTTGCGCTTGTGAACAGCAATCTTTAAATCTGACCACAGCTTTTCTATTGGATTGAGGTCTGGGCTGTGACTCGGCCATTCCAACACATTTACACATACCTCCCAACCGTCCCGGATTTTGCGGGAAGGGTCCGCGAATCGCGCAAAATCCCACGGTCCTGTGATTAGGGATGGAGTTCCACGATTCCGCGGCACCCCCCCCCCCCGCGTTTACTGCGACCCCCCGCTCAACAATTTTGATCTGCCAAACCCCCCCCCGCTGAACAACTTAGATCCAGTGGAGGGAACCCCCCCGCTCAACAACTCTGATCCGCGGAACCCCCCCGCTCAACTACTACTCCCAGATCCGCGGACACCCCCCCCCCCCCCACTCAACAAGGTGTCCCTCATTCCCATCTCAAAAAGTTGGGAGGTATGTTTACATGTTTCCCCTTAACCACTTCAATACCCGGCCATATACAATTGACGGCCTGAGATGGGATCTACCATCCTAAGTGGCCGTCAATTGACGGCCTGGGCATTGCAGGCGAATATCTGGATGATGGGGGCAGCCAGAGGCATCATCCAGATATCCTCTTCTTCAGCCGACGATTCTGCTCAATGTAAGAACGATCATAGCGGCGGTTCCGCCGCTTGATCGTTCTTACAGGCCGCGGGAGGGGACATCCTCCCCCTCCCGCCGCCATCCGGTGCTTCTCCGGGCTTACCTGTGCCTTCGGGGGCCCGGAGAACGAATCGTCGGCGGCGGCAGGAAGCATAGAGATGACTGGTGACCAGATGGTCACCAGTCATCTCTATGACCGTCGGAGGACCCGGGCGCGATCTGATGACGTCACGCCCGGGTCCCCGTATGTAAACAAAGCCGCGATTGCGGCTCTAAGCCCCCATTCATGAGATCGGTGAATTTTTTTTCACCGATCTCATGGTTTCCAGCCTGGAGGTGAGATGTGGGGGAGGGGGAGGTCTTATTGACCCCGCCTCTCTCCATAAAGAGGACCTGTCACACACATTTCCTATTACAAGGGATGTTTACATTCCTTGTAATAGGAATAAAAGTGGAAAAAAAATAAAAAATGAAAAAAAGTGGAAAAATAAATAAAAAATAAGTAAAAAAAATAAATAAAAGATAAAAAAAAATTAAAACGCCCCTGTCCCCGATAGCTCGCGTGCAGAAGCGAACACACGCACAAGTCCCGCCGACATATGTAAACGCCGTTTAAACCACATAAGTGAGGTATCGCCGCGTGCGTTAGAGTGCCAGCAACGAATCTAGCACTAGATCTCCTCTGTAAATCTAAACTGTAACCTGTAAAAAATAAATAAAGCGTTGCCTATGGAGATTTTTAAGTACCGAAGTTTGGCGCCATTCCATGAGTGTGCGCATAATTAAAGCGTGACATGTTGGGTATCTATTTACTCGGTGTAACATAATCTTTCACATAATACAAAAAAATTGGGCTAACTTTACTGTTTTGTTATTTTTTTAATTCATGAAACAATTTTTTTTACAAAAAAAAGGCGTTTGAAAAATAATTGCGTAAATACCGTGCAAGATAAAACTTTGGAATGACCGCCATTTTATTCCCTAGGGTGTCTGCTAAAAAAACATATATAATGTTTGGGGGTACTGTGTAATTTTCTAGCAAAAGAATGATGATTATTACATGTAGGAGAGAAGTGTCAGAATAGGCCCGGTATGGAGGTGGTAGAAAAGCCCGGTATTGAAGCGGTTAAACCACCTGGCGCCGCGCTATACCCGAATGACGGCTATAGGGTGAACCCCAAATGCCGGGAGGACGTCAACAGACGTCCTCCCCTTAGTGCGCTCCCCGTGCCCCTGCAGGGCACGCGCTGTGATCGCCCGAGTCACTGAGACTCGAGTGATCACGGATCTGAGTGTCCCGGCCCTTTACCACGTGATCGGCTGTCAGCCAATCAGAGGCGTATCTGGTGAAAATGGCGCCTACGGCAAGCACTGAAACATGCGCCCCTGTCGAAACATTTGAAATCTATCTCTCAGATAACCCTAACAAAAACAAAAAAAGCCAACAAAACGAGTGATATTTATCATCCCTTGGGTAGTGACTCTTTATGGAGAAATCTGGGGTTTATTAGACCCCTGATCCCTCCTCTGCCCTCCAAGGCCAGGTAAATGCAGAACCAATACAGGAAGTGATGAAATCTCCATCCCTTAAGGCCTCAGTTTTCACAGAGGAGAGGGAGAAACTGATGTTCCTCCAAGGACTGTATTAATGTGAGGGCACTGCCCAGGGGCCCCAGCTACACGGGGGGGCCCCTGTATTTTCCCCAAAGCAGCTGGTCCTTGAGCCCATGCCCAAAATTGGGGGCCCCATGATGGCACTGAGAGTGATAGATACACAGGGGAGGCAGTCTGCCTCCTACCTACTTAATGTCTGTTTACCTGCACTGCCATCATTGTAGGGGCCCCAGAGCATGACTTTGCCCAGGGATAGTGCTGCCATTGTCCATTAGCAAAGGTGCTGAAAAGGAGATCCTGCCAATGCTCGGGAGGAGGGAAGAAGAGACCCTCAGACCCTGGTAGGTGCCTTGCTGCCCAGCCACTGAACAGCGCCCCCTTCATATGGCGCCAATGGCACTTGCCATGGCTGCCATACCCTAGATACGCCACTACAGCCAATGACGGCTGATCGCGTGATGTAAACAAAAGCACTGTGGGCTATGAGTGGCGGTAGGAGGTTCCGATGAAGATTTTCTTGGGGTGTATATTAGAGGTGCTCAGGGATTGCATTTTTCGGTGTTGGGTATCCGAACAGGAGGAGCAGAGGGTCTTTCTTGGGTTGCCAGTTAGACACTCCATGTATGAACGTAAGGATTGGGGTGTTAATCCTCGGACAGTGGCAGAGGCGGTGGAGTAAAGATGGTTTATGGAGTGCGCACCATGGGAAAGTAGTTCCTGTGGTGGGGGTGGGGGGTGGTTTCCATGATAACGGGTAGGTGGCTCTATGCTTCAGATTGAATTGAGTTTCCCTCCAGGATTCGTTCGGTAGAATGCTTCTGGTGATCCTGTAGCCCTTTAGGGATGTTATGTGACCCGGTAGGTCTGCTAACCAGGAATTTAGGGGCCCCTTGCACAGCTTCAGGCATGGGCCCCCTGGAGCAGAGAACCGGGGGGGGGGGGGTTCCTGCCACAAATTGATGAGAAGCGGGGGGAGTGTCGCAAGTTGAGAAGCAGGGGGGCCGCAAATTGAGAATGGGGAGGGGGGCGCCGTGAATTGAGAAGGTCGGGGGGGCTTTGGGTGTTGAAGAAAAAAAGATCTGGAGCCCTGGGGACCACCGGGCCCCTTAGAGGTCCGGGGGGGAAGCTTTGGGTGCTGACGAAATTTTTTTTTTATAAAAAAAGAGGGGAAGCCATTTGGGGCCCTAGGAACCACCGGGCCCCTTAGAGGTCGGGGTCTTTGGGTGCTGACGAACAAAAAATAATAATAATGAAAAAATAAGAGGAATGCAAACCGGGGCCCTGGGGACCACCGGGCCCCTTAGAGGTCGTGGGGGGCTTTGGGTCCTGATGAAAAAACAAAAAGGGGGATGCCATTCGGGCCCCTGGGGACCGCCTTGTCACTTAGAGGTTAGGGGGGGAAGCTTTGGGTGCTGACGAAAAAAAAAAAAATTATAAAAAAAGAGGGGAAGCCATTTGGGGCCCTGGGGACCACCGGGCCCCTTAGAGGTCGTAGGGGGCTTTGGGTCCTGATGAAAAAACAAAAAGGGGATGCCATCCGGGCCCCTGGGGACCGCCGGGCCACTTAGAGGTCCGGGGGGGGGGAAGCTTTGGGTGCTGACGAAAAAAAAAAAATTATAAAAAAAAGAGGGGAAGCCATTTGGGGCCCTGGGGACCACCGGGCCCCTTAGAGGTCGAGGGGGGGGGGGGGGCTTTGGGTGCTGACGAAAAAATAAATTAAAAAAACGGGGGATGCCATCCAGGGCCATGGGGCCCATCGGGGAGCTTTGAATGCTGACAAAACAATATATATATATATATAAAAAGGGGGGTGCCAATCGCACGCCCTGGGGACCACCAGGCCCCTTAGAGGTCGGTGGGGGGCTTTGGGTGCTGATGAAAAAAAAAGGGGGATGCTATCCGGGCCCCTTAGAAGTCGGGGAGCTTTGGGTGCTGACAAACAAAAAAATAAAATAAAAAAAAGGTTAATACCACCCGGGGCCCTGGGGACCACTGGACCTCTTGGAGGTCGGGGGGGATGGGGGCTTTGGGTGCTGATGAAAAAACTAAACAAATAAATTAAAAAAAGGGGGATGCCATCCGGGCCCCTGGGGACCACAGGGCCCCTTACAGGCGTACTGCCTGTACCCCCCTGATGGCGGCCCTGTGTCTGACATACAATAAACTACATGAAAGCACAGGGATGGTGAGAATCCCCTCATAATGGGGCACAGCGGGTGTACAGACACGGGAACTCAGCACAGGGATGGTGGGAACCCCTCAAAATGGGGCACAGCGGGTGTACAGACCCGGGAACGCGGCACAGGGATGGTGGGAACCCCTCATAATGGGGCACAGCGGGTGTACAGACCAGGGAACTCAGCACAGGGATGGTGGGAACCCCCTCATAATGGGGCACAGCGGGTGTACAGACACGGGAACTCAGCACAGGGATGGTGGGAACCCCTCAAAATGGGGCACATCGGGTGTACAGACCCGGGAACGCGGCACAGGGATGGTGGGAACCCCTCATAATGGGGCACAGCAGGTGTACAGACCCGGGAACGCGGCACAGGGATGGTGGGAACCCCTCATAATGGGGCACAGCGGGTGTACAGACACGGGAACTCAGCACAGGGATGGTGGGAACCCCTCAAAATGGGGCACAGCGGGTGTACAGACCCGGGAACGCGGCACAGGGATGGTGGGAACCCCTCATAATGGGGCACAGCAGGTGTACAGACCCGGGAACGCGGCACAGGGATGGTGGGAACCCCTCATAATGGGGCACGGCGGGTGTACAGACCAGGGAACTCAGCACAGGGATGGTGGGAACCCCTCATAATGGAGCACAGCGGGTGTATAGACCCAGGAACTCAGCACAGGGATGGTGGGAACCCCTCATAATGGGGCACAGCGGGTGTACAGACACGGGAACTCAGCACAGGGATGGTGGGAACCCCTCATAATGGAGCACAGCGGGTGTATAGACCCAGGAACTCAGCACAGGGATGGTGGGAACCCCTCATAATGGGGCACAGCTGGTGTACAGACACGGGAACTCAGCACAGGGATGGTGGGAACTTTTCATATTTGCCCTCATTCTCCACCAACAAATCACTCAAATGTTGTGCTTTCCATCTGACACTGTGCGAATGGAGCGGCGGCTGCCTGCTGATGCTGAGACTTAGTTGCTTGCTGCAGAGAGAAGAGAGTAGGAACTCCAGTGGCCGGGTGCCCCTAGGCGGCTGCCTAGTTTGCCTGGTGGTAGCACCGGCCCCGGTTACATGTACAGTGGAAGAGCAGGCGATGTCACCAACATATACAGTATCACAGTGTGCGCTGCGGGGGGAACGATCTGCAGAAACGTCTCAGGAAAAATAAGGAACTTGCTCTTTTTGAACAAGGCGCTGATGTTTTGCCTGGAAAGTACCGGATGCTATTTGAAGAAACAGATTTTGGGAAGTGGGGCGTTTGATGTATTACCCGAGAAAGAATGACAAATGAGAGACATGAATCCCCTTCCCGGGAAAATGGATGGAACAGGCTTAGCTGTACCCAGGGGGGGTGATTTATTATTATCACCCCGTGGAGAATACAACACACACAAATATCTGCTTACAAAGATTTTCCATAGGCGCCATTGTTACATGTTACGGGAGCTGTGCCATGCCAAGCTGACCAACCATGTTCATAGGCGCCATTGTTACATGTTACGGGAGCTGTGCCATGCCAAGCTGACCAATTATGTTCATAGGCGCCATTGTTACATGTTACGGGAGCTGTGCCATGCCAAGCTGACCAATTATGTTCATAGGCGCCATTGTTAGAAAAATAAAGAGGGGTTGGGACTTTGTATGAGGCATGTGGTATGCACCACCACAGGCCTCCATCCCTGTAAGGGTGTAAAAATGGAGGGTTGGGACTTTAAATGAGATGCGATTAGCGATATGCGATTAAGTATATATATGGAAAAAAAAAAAAAAAATCCATAATGACCAGGCTCAAAAATACCAAACCAAGAAGCACAAACCAAATTAAACTGTCTAACTGTGTGTAATTAAAACAGAGGTTTAGTTGCAGAGATTTTCAAATACCTGGGAAGCTGCAGGCCAAGCGTCAAGGCACTCTGTGTAACTGCAGTCCTAACTATGATTTTTATAGCCTCCAAAGGAGGAGCACAGGTGTGCTAATTAATAGACAGGGAGCAGATGGGAACCTAGACCTGCCCCTATCTATAGTTGGTCTGGCAAATGAGAGCACTGGAAGGACAAAAAAACAGGGGTGAAACCAATACATGCCTGCCAAACCAAAATACCACCAAAATAGGTGCAGACCACATCAACCTTGGTCAGCTAGTCAAAAAATGACAATGCATAAATTTACTGTTGGTGGTAGATCTGTGTAGGCACTCTGTTAAACTCCTGAAAATCGCATCTCCATCCCTGGCTAATATTAGAAAAATAAAGAGGGGTTGGGACTTTGTATGAGGCATGTGGTATGCACCACCACAGGCCTCCATCCCTGTAAGGGTGTAAAAATGGAGGGTTGGGACTTTAAATGAGATGCGATTAGCGATATGCGATTAAGTATATATATGGAAAAAAAAATAGGCGCCATTGTTACATGTTACGGGAGCTGTGCCATGCCAAGCTGACCAATCATTTCCATAGGCGCCAATGTTACGTTACGGGAGCTGTGCCATGCCAAGCTGACCAATCATTTTCATAGGCGCCAATGTTACATGTTATGGGAGCTGTGCCATGCCAAGCTGACCAATCATTTTCATAGGCGCCAATGTTACATGTTACGGGAGCTGTGCCATGCCAAGCTGACCAATCATTTTCATAGGCGCCAATGTTACATGTTACGGGAGCTGTGCCATGCCAAGCTGACCAATCATTTTCATAGGCGCCAATGTTAAATGTTACGGGAGCTGTACCATGCTAAGCTGACCAAGAATTTCCATAGGCGCCATTGTTACATGTTACGGGAGCTGTGCCATGCCAAGCTGACCAATCATTTTCATGGGCGCCAATGTTAAATGTTACGGGAGCTGTACCATGCTAAGCTGACCAAGAATTTCCATAGGCGCCATTGTTACATGTTACGGTAGCCGTGCCATGCCAAGCTGACCAATCATTTTCATGGGCGCCAATGTTAAATGTTACGGGAGCCGTACCATGCCAAGCTGACCAAGAATTTCCATAGACATCAATGTAAAAGTGGATTAAAAGCCAGCAGCTACAAATACTGCAGACTTACCTGTCCTGGAGTCCAGCGCCGTCCGCAGCAGAGGACGAGCGATTGCTCATCACTCTGCTGCTGCCCCCGCCATCCTTGGTGAGGGAACCAGGAAGTGAAGTGCTCCGGCTTCACTGCCCGGTTCCCTACGGCGCATGCACGAGTCACGCTACGCCTGCCGATTGGCGCTGTGTTCTGGGAGCCGAGTCTTCCCGGAACACAACGGGACGGGAGGACGGGAGGTGACGTCATGCCCGCAGTTTACCCAGGTATCTGCACCCTCCTCCCCCCTGAAAGGTGTCAAATGTGACACCGGAGGGGGGAGGGTTCCGATCAGCGGGAGTTCCACTTTAGGGTGGAGCTCTGCTTTAAATGTGACTTGAGCCATGCCAAACTGACTAATAATTTCCATAGACGCCAATGTTAAATGTTACGGCTGCCGTGCCATGCCCAGCTGACCAAGAATTTCCATAGACGTCAATGTTAAATGTTACGGGAGCTGTACCATGCCAATCTGAGCAAGAATTTCCATAGATGCCAATGTTAAATGTTACGGGAGCCGTGCCATGCAAAGCTGACCAAGATCTCCCAGGAGCCAATGCAAAACCAGAAATGATGTACGGCCCCTAATGGAGGAAGTGAAAGGGGCGGGGCCGAGTGATACAGTGAGCGGCTATGGCGGCTCGCTGTATCACGGGAGCTCGCCCCCACGGACTCATCACCATGCTAGCTCTCTCGCATGAATGTCGTGAGTTCTTGCGGGGAGGAGCCGAGACAGCCGCCGAGGGTCCCCAGAAGAGGAGGATCAGTGGAGGTAAGTATGACATCTTTGTTATTTTAAAGAAAATTTTAAATTTCCTTTATTAACCCTGTAAAGTTAAATTTCCCAAAAAGCAAAAAGGCGATATATTGACTCGTCTCTTCCGAACTGCACTCCATTCATTGGGGGGACCCAGGAGATCGACACTCCCAGAAGTGTCTGTTTCTGCACACATTTAAGAAGAGGATTTTTAGTGACTCGTCTCTTCCGAACTGCACTCCATTCAATAAAAATCCTCTTCTTAAATGTGTGCAGAAACGGACACTTCTGGGAGTGTCGATCTCCTGGGTCCCCCCCCCCCGCATTGCTCAGTGGTTCCTCCCAGAACACAATAGTGATGTGGAGCCCAATCGTAGACGTGCACTAACGCACCTCAATATACTGCAGTAGACGTGCACTAACGCACCTCAATATACTGCAGTAGACGTGCACTAACGCACCTCAATATACTGCAGTAGACGTGCACTAACGCACCTCAATATACTGCAGTAGACGTGCACTAACGCACCTCAATATACTGCAGTAAACGTGCACTAACACACCTCAATATACTGCAGTAGACGTGCACTAACGCACCTCAATATACTGCAATAAACGTGCACTAACGCACCTCAATATACTGCAGTAAACGTGCACTAACGCACCTCAATATACTGCAGTAAACGTGCACTAACGCACCTCAATATACTGCACTAAACGTGCACTAACGCACCTCAATATACTGCAGTAGACGTGCACTAACGCACCTCAATATACTGCAGTAGACGTGCACTAACGCACCTCAATATACTGCAGTAAACGTGCACTAACGCACCTCAATATACTGCAGTAGACGTGCACTAACGCACCTCAATATACTGCAGTAGACGTGCACTAACGCACCTCAATATACTGCAGTAGACGTGCACTAACGCACCTCAATATACTGCAGTAAACGTGCACTAACGCACCTCAATATACTGCAGTAGACGTGCACTAACGCACCTCAATATACTGCAGTAGACGTGCACTAACACACTTCAATATACTGCAGTAAACATGCACCAACGCACCTCAATATACTGCAGTAAACGTGCACTAACACACCTCAATATACTGCACTAAACGTGCACTAACGCACCTCAATATACTGCAGTAAACGTGCACTAACACACCTCAATATACTGCAGTAGACGTGCACTAACGCACCTCAATATACTGCAATAAACGTGCACTAACGCACCTCAATATACTGCAGTAAACGTGCACTAACACACCTCAATATACTGCAGTAAACGTGCACTAACGCACCTCAATATACTGCAGTAAACGTGCACTAACGCACCTCAATATACTGCAGTAAACGTGCACTGAAACACTAAACTAAAAATGAACAATTGCACTACACGAACGCTCTACACGCACAATAGCACTGAACAGAGCCCTGTTCTATCTCTCTCCACTCCAATCTCACACTGCGAATGGCTGCTCTGGGAAGGATCCTTTAATAGTGGGGGGGGGGGCAATGAGCCGTGATTGAACACAGATCATTACTTTCTCCAATCATGACTCCTACAGTGTTCTGTGCCCTGATTGGGCAAATTCTTCGTTGCTTCAGCCAATCAGGGCTTCCAATGCAATGTGTAGTGCATTGTGGGGGTGCTTGGCAGGCCAAACAAATGGTTGAATGCCACGAATGTTCGGGTGTTCGCCAAGATTTCACCTCATGGTGTGAGGATGGTCATGAGAAAAGTGAGGGATCCGCCCAGAACTACACGGGAGGAGCTTGCGAAGGATCTCAAGGCAGTTGGGACCACAGTCACCAAACAAACCATTGGTAACACAACACGCCGCCATGGATTGAAATCCTGCAGCTCCCGCAAGGCCCCCTCCTCAGGAGGACACAAGTACAGAACGTCTGAAGTCTCCCAATGAACATCTAAATGATTCAGAGAAGATCGGGAGAAAGTTCTGGGATCGGATGAGACCAAAATTCAGCTCTTTGGCATCAACTCGACTCACTGTGTTTGGAGGAAGAAGGATGGTGACTATGACCCTAAGAACTCCATCCCTACAGTCACACGGGGGAGGGGGAAACATGAGGATTTGGGGGGTTTCTCTAATAAAGGTCCAGGCTGACTTTGCCGCATTGAGGGGCCAATGGGCGGGGCCACGTATTGTAAGATCTTGTAGGAGAACCTTCTTCCCTCAGACAGAACACTGAAGATGGGTCATGGATGAGTCTTCCAGCATGACAATGACCCAAAACACACCACCAGGGCAACAAAGGAGAGGCTCAAGAAGAAGCACATGAAGGTGATGGAGTGGCCTCTCCGGTCTCCAGACCTTAATCCTATAGAAAATGTATAGAGGGAGCTGAAACTTCGAGTTGCCAAGAGACAGCCAAGAAACCTTAAGGCATGGGTGCTCAACCTGTGGCCCTTCAGCTGTTGGGGAACTCAAGAAGAAGCACATGAAGGTGATGGAGTGGCCCAGCCAGTCTCCAGACCTTAATCCTATAGAAAATGTATGGAGGAGCTGAAACTTCAAGGTGCCAAGAAACCTTCAGGATTTAAGAAGATCTGTAAAGAAGAGAATATTCCTCCTGAGATGTGTGGAGACCTGATCACCAACTACAAGAAACGTCTGACCTCTGTGCTTCCCAACAAGGAACCTCCCCCAACTACTAAGGAACCTCCCCCAACTACAAGAAACGTCTGACCTCTGTGCTTCCCAACAAAGAACCTCCCCCAACTACTAAGGAACCTCCCCCAACTACTAAGGAACCTCCCCCAACTACAAGAAGTGTCTGACCTCTGTGCTTCCCAACAAGGAACCTCCCCCAACTACTAAGGAACCTCCACCAACTAGTAAGGAACCTCCCCCAACTACTAAGGAACCTCCCCCAACTACTAAGGGACCTCCCCCAACTACAATAAATGTCTGACCTCTGTGCTTCCCAACAAGGAACCTCCCCCAACTACTAAGGAACCTTCACCAACTACTAAGGAACCTCCCCCGACTACTAAGAGACCTCCCCCAACTACAAGAAACGTCTGACCTCTGTGCTTCCCAACAAGGAACCTCCCCCAACTTCTAAGGAACCTCCACCAACTACTAAGGGACCTCTCCCAAGTACTAAGGAACCTCCCCCAACTACTAAGGGACCTCCCCAACTACAAAAAACGTCTGACCTCTGTGCTTCCCAACAAGGAACCTCCCCCCAACTACTAAGGAACCTTCACCGACTACTAAGGGACCTCTCCCAAGTACTAAGGAACCTCCCCCAACTACTAAGGGACCTCCCCCAACTACAAAAAACGTCTGACCTCTGTGCTTCCCAACAAGGAACCTCCCCCCAACTACTAAGGAACCTTCACCGACTACTAAGGAACCTCCCCCGACTACTAAGAGACCTCCCCCAACTACAAGAAACGTCTGACCTCTGTGCTTCCCAACAAGGAACCTCCCCCAACTACTAAAGGAACCTCTCCCAAGTACTAGGAACTCCCCCAACAAAAGAACTCCCCCACTAAGGGGGTCCTCCCCCAAATACTAAAGATTCTCCTCCATTTATAAGGGGGTCATTTGTATCATGTGATCTCTCCATTTATAACTGTATCATGTGATCTCTCTGGAGTTTTGGTTGATCTTCTGTCTCCATCATATAAAATACACCTATGAGACCCTTCATTTCTATGTAACGATCTGCAGGGGAGACGATCGTTATTTTCTCCCCACAGTAACTCTCCTCTCCTGAAATACTCTGCTCTGCTGGAGGACTCTGCTCCTTCTTCTAAAACTCTCAGGTGTCAATTTCTCAATGACAAAAAACAATTCTACAAGATCAATTAAGGACATCTACAATTAAACATAGGAGGGGGAGGGGAGGGAGACTTTAGAGGCGAAGCGTTAGATATTTCTTAGAAAGGAGGACGGAAGGCCGCCCGCCCGCCCGCCCGCCCGGGGAGGATCTGAGCGACACATTAAATTGGATCCATTATAATTGTATGAGCCGGGCGTGACGAGTCGGCGTTTGAATTGGTAACATTACACTAGATTATGGAACATTAAAAACACCGCCAATTAAAAGGTCTTCACATCGTCCTCACCAGGAACCCGAAGCATCTCCACAATACGGAGAGTTCTGCCCAAAGGACATTTTCCTTGTGAAGGACGTCAGGCAACGCAAAGCCGAGAAACAATAGAGATAAATTACACAGAAGAAGACCGGAGAACTCCGAGGTTGGAGAGCGGTCAGATTAACGACCCGCGTTGGATTCCATTCACCTTCACTCCAAAGTCTCACATCCAACCCAATGGTACCCTGGGAGGACATCAACCAATGTACCCTGGTGGTCACCTGACCATCACACCTACCTATACAGCCGACCATTTGTGGTCACCTGACCATCACACCTACCTATACAGCCAGCCATTTGTGGTCACCTGACCATCACACCTACCTATACAGCTGACCATTTGTGGTCACCCGACCATTACACCTACCTATACAGCCGACCATTTGTGGTCACCTGACCATTACACCTACCTCTCCTGCCGACCATTTGTGGTCACCCGACCTTCACACCTACCTATACAGCCAGCCATTTGTGGTCACCTGACCATCACACCTACCTATACAGCCGACCATTTGTGGTCACCCGACCATCACACCTACCTATACAGCCAGCCATTTGTACTCACCTGACCATCACACCTACCTATACAGCCGAACATTTGTGGTCACCCGACCATCACACCTACCTATACAGCCGAACATTTGTGGTCACCCGACCATCACACCTACCTACACAGCCGGCCATTTGTGGTCACCTGACCATCACACCTACCTATACAGCCGACCATTTGTGGTCACCTGACCATCACACCTACCTATACAGCCGGCCATTTGTGGTCACCTGACCATCACACCTACCTATACAGCCGACCATTTGTGGTCACCCGACCATCACACCTACCTATACAGCCAGCCATTTGTACTCACCTGACCATCACACCTACCTATACAGCCGAACATTTGTGGTCACCTGACCATCACACCTACCTATACAGCCGACCATTTGTGGTCACCTGACCATCACACCTACCTATACAGCCAGCCATTTGTACTCACCTGACCAACACACCTACCTATACAGCCGAACATTTGTGGTCATCTGACCATCACACCTACCTATACAGCCAGCCATTTGTGGTCACCTGACCATCACACCTACCTATACAGCCGAACATTTGTGGTCACCTGACCATCACACCTACCTATACAGCCAGCCATTTGTACTCACCTGACCAACACACCTACCTATACAGCCGACCATTTGTGGTCACCTGACCATCACACCTACCTATACAGCCAGCCATTTGTGGTCACCTGACCAACACACCTACCTATACAGCCGACCATTTGTGGTCACCTGACCATCACACCTACCTATACAGCCGACCATTTGTACTCACCTGACCATCACACCTACCTATACAGCTGACCATTTGTGGTCACCCGACCATCACACCTACCTATACAGCCGACCATTTGTACTCACCTGACAATCACACCTACCTATACAGCTGACCATTTGTGGTCACCTGACCATTACACCTACCTATACAGCTGACCATTTGTACTCACCTGACCATTACACCTACCTATACAGCCGACCATTTGTGGTCACCCGACCTTCACACCTACTGTAGCTACATGGCCAAAGGTTTATGGGAACCCCACCATCACACCTACCTACAGTATATGGCCAAACCTTTGGGGACACCTGACTATTACACCTACCTAAATAGTCAAACCACTCTGAACACTTGATTATGAGACCCACCTATATGGCCAAACTTCTATGGATACCTGACCACTAAATAGCTTCAGGGGTCTCCAATGAAGAGTCCAGGTAATCCTCCATCATACAAAGACATCGCAGTCAATTGTACTTTTCCAACCTTATGGTAACAGTTTGGTGAAGACCCTTTTCTGTTCCACCACGACTGTGCCCCCCCCCCCCCCGTATACAAAGTCAGCTCCATAAAGACATGGGGTGACCAGTTTAGTGTTGAGGAACTTGACTGTCCTGTACAGAGCCCTGACCTCCTCCCTACTGACATAGGTGTGCACAGCCTATTGCATTAGGGTGTGCACCCCAAAGCTCAAACACACATGAACGCCATCTGCTGCCACGGGGAGGAAGCTCTGATGGTGGGGGACAGTTGGTTGGGAGCACATTGTGCCACTCTCTAAATACGAGTGTAATGTTTTCCTATGGTTGAACCTAACCTTTGATATAATGGGGGCATTTACACTGGCACCCAAACCACCCACCTGGTGCCACTCCTGGATAATGTACACCCTGTGTGCACATCTATGCCTACTGAACACCTTTGGGATGAATTGGAACTCTGGTGGTGGTCTTCTCATCCAACATCAGTACCTGACCTTACAACTTCAAAAAACTCGATATGCCTCTTACCAAATACCTTGGACTGTCTACCTTCCAAAAAGGGGGTCATTAGTACTGTCCAAGGTTCAAAGAGGTAGGAAAAAAAAGAAAGCGAGTCTCACTGCCTGAAAATTAAACCTATTCGAAATACAAATCCGATAGATAGCATATACAGTAAAACCTTGGTTTGAGAGCGTTTTGCAAGACAAGCAAAATGTTTTAGTACATTTTTGCCTTGATATACAAGCGATATCTTGATATAAGAGTAGCGTCATGTCACAACTGAGTCTAAAAGAGAAGAGAGGAGCCTCTAAGCAGAGGCGGCTCTAGGCTTTGTGAGGCCTTAGGCAAAACTTGACATGGGGGCCCCACTCTCGCCCATGATGGGAAAAACAATTCAAGGACAAGAGCCTCTTCCCCACAACCCTGGCCGGTGGTTGTGGGGGATCTGTGGGCAGGGGGGCTTATTGTAATCTTGAAGCCCCCTTTACCAAGGCGGTCCCCAGATCCTGCTCTTTAATAACTAAGGGGCAGGGGCCACCCGCTGAACCCGCCCCCCTTGTGACATCATTGACTGAGGGCATGCTGGGTCTTTGACGTCACAAGGGGTGGTGTCACCGGTATTCACTGGTTGTTAGGGATGCTGGCGGCCCCCTGCTCCTGAGTCGGGGGGCATAACGCTGCCTGAGCACAGCAGCGTTAAGGTCCCCTGTCCCTCAAGACTGGAGTAATGCATTGGGTAAATTAGGCGGCCACGAAGCCCCTGTGAGTGCGAGGCCTTAGGCGACTGCCTAGTTTGCCTAATTAAAGAGCCGCCTCTTCCTCTAAGTGTAGCAATATGGTTATATTTAATGAAGGTACAACATTTATCAACCTATTGCTACACTTAAAGACGCCTCTCTTCTCTTTTATGCTCTGTAAAATAAAAAATGCTTTGATATACAAGTGCTTTGGATTACAAGCATGTTTTTGGAACGAATTATCCTCGCAATCCGAGGTTTTACTGTACGTTTAACGCATATACGTTTGATCGTGTCCTGAAGAAGCCTAGGGGTGAAAGGCGTTGACCCACAAGGGCTCACTGTACAAATGATATCCTTGTATATGACTTTTATTAATTTCTTTTTTTAAATATTGTAATTTTTTTTTTTTCAATTTCTCTATTTTTTTCTTATGCCTCTAAAGTCCGGCGTATTGGTTACTCGCCGGGTATCCTTTTTTCTTGTCCCCTCTCAAATTTCGGGGATGTGGCCATGTGAGCGCTTCCCTTTCCATTTTTCAATCGGTCATCCCGCCGACAACGCCAGAAAACTGACATTTTACGGAACCAATGGCTGCTCTCGGAAGTTCATCTAAAGTGCAGTGAGATAATGATTCGGTTCCCCTCCCCCTCCCCCGGTATTGCTACACTAACTCAATTACAAAGAATCTTCAGAGATTGCGTCATTGGGGAAAACGTCGGTTCCCTTCTCGCCGTATCTTCTCTTCTGCCGGAGAGTTACGTAGATGAGAAGTTCGGCGGCAATCCGAGAACCGAGTCATCTCTCGCGCTGGCTTTCCCTCGCACCCACTTCCTGTGTCACCTCCGCCGTGCGCCGCACCTCGCGCTCCTCGCTCTCCTCGCTCTGCTTTCTATGTTCACCGGTTGTACTTGGAAAGATGTCAGAGAGAGACGAATGCAAATGAATTTCCATGAAATCGGAAAATCAAAGTCACGGACGCCCACCGTCACCTTATGAGTGTAATTATAAAGTACGTGATCTTCACAACCGCACAGGAAATGACCTTCAGCCCCCCGGGGGAATGGAGATGTGCGACTCGCTTCGTTACAAATCACAAATCTGACAACCGAATGTATCCAAAATAAATGATAATGGAAGGGATAATCCGAATTATAAAATGAATCTGAATTCCAAATGGAAACATATTGCAAATAAATGCAGTAAGGCCGCGGCCCCCAACCTTTCTGGCACCAGGGACCGGTATCATGGCAGCCAATTTTCCTAGGGACTGGGGGGGGGGGGGAAGTTGCGCTGGGGGAGGATGGTGGTTGTGGTGGACGGGTCGGGGGATGGGATAGTCATGAAATCTGTTCTCAGCCCCCTTCACACCACAACCCCCCTTGACAGCACAGTCCCCCCCCTTTATAACAATGTTCAGTCCCCCCTTTACATCACAGTCCCCCCTTTATATAAGTATCCACAGTCCCCCCTTTACATCACAGTCCCCCCTTTATATGAGTGTCCACAGTCCCCCCTTTACACCACAGTCCCCCCTTTATATGAGTGTCCACAGTCCCCCTTTACATCACAGTCCCCCCTTTATATGAGTGTCCACAGTCCCCCTTTACAATACAGTCCCCCCTTTATATGAGTGATCACAGTCCCCCTTTACATCATAGCCCCCCTTTATATATGTGTGCACAGTCCCCCTTTACATCACAGTCCCCCCTTTATATGAGTGTCCACAGTCCCCCCTTTAAATGAGTGTCCACAGTCCCCCTTTACATCACAGTCCCCCCTTTATATGAGTGTCCACAGTCCCCCTTTACACCACAGTCCCCCCTGTTATATAAGTGTCCACAGTCCCCCTTTACATCACAGTTCCCCCCTTTATACGAGTGTCCACAGTCCCCCTTTACATCACAGCCCCCCTTTATATATGTGTGCACAGTCCCCCTTTACACAGTCTCCCTTTACATCACAGTCCCCCCTTTATATAAGTGTCCACAGTCCCCCTTTACATCACAGTCCCCCCTTTATATGAGTGTCCACAGTCCCCCTTTACATACAGTCCCCCCTTTATATGAGTGATCACAGTCCCCCTTTACATCATAGCCCCCCTTTATATATGTGTGCACAGTCCCCCTTTACATCACAGTCCCCCCTTTATACACAGTCGTGCCCACAGTCTCCCTTTACATCACAGCCCCCCTTTATATATGTGTGCACAGTCCCCCTTTACATCAAAGTCCCCCCTTTATATAAGTGTCCACAGTCCCCCTTTTCATCACAGTCCCCCCTTTACATGAGTGTCCACAGTCCCCCTTTACATCACAGTCCCCCCTTTATATGAGTGTCCACAGTCCCCCTTTACACCACAGTCCCCCCTTTATATAAGTGTCCACAGTCCCCCTTTACATCACAGTCCCCCCTTTATATGAGTGATCACAGTCCCCCTTTATACAAGTGTTCACAGTCCCCCTATACATCACAGCCCCCCTTTATATATGTGTGCACAGTCCCCCTTTACATCACAGTCCCCCCTTTATATCAGTATTCATAGTCCCCCTTTACATCACAGTCCCCCCTTATATCAGTATCCACAGTTCCCCTTTACATTTCAGTTCCCCCTTTATATCAGAATCCACAGTTCCCCCTTTAAAGCAGTCCCAGAGTGTCCATTGTTCCCCTTTACATTAATATAACGGGGACTGCTTTAAAAAGGGGGCACTGTAATGTAAAGGGGGGCACTGTGATATAAAAGGGACTGCACTGTAATGTAGAGGGGGGCTGTGATATAAATGATTACAGTGCCCCTGCAGTCTGCCCCCTCCCCTCCTTTCCTCTCTAACTTCGATCTCTGTTCCCCCCGGATCAGGACTTCTACCTGCAGGGCAGAGGCCGTTAACAGTCCCTGTGTCCTCTTCCGACTCCCCCCAAGCTGATGATGTCACCCTATCAGCAGGGCAAGAGGTGGGAGGAGCTCTCTATTTTGATCTTCAGCGGACATTGTCGGCCCGGGAGAGGACACATGGGTATGGCCGCACAGCAGGAGGTGAGCAGCCACCTCGGATTGTGTTAGCCTTGTACAGACCACGGTCTGCGTTAGCCCTGTGCGGACCTCGGTCTGCGTTAGCCCTGTGCGGACCTCGGTCTGCGTTAGCCCTGTGCGGACCTCGTGTGCGTTAGCCCTGTGCGGACCTCGGTGTGCGTTAGCCCTGTGCGGACCTCGGTGTGCGTTAGCCCTGTGCGGACCTCGGTGTGCGTTAGCCCTGTGCGGACCTCGGTGTGCGTTAGCCCTGTGCGGACCTCGGTGTGCGTTAGCCCTGTGCGGACCTCGGTGTGCAGTATCCCTGTGCGGACCTCGGTGTGCGTTAGCCCTGTGCGGACCTCGGTGTGCGTTAGCCCTGTGCGGACCACGGTGTGCAGTATCCCTGTGCGGACCTCGGTGTGCGTTAGCCCTGTGCGGACCTCGGTGTGCGTTAGCCCTGTGCGGACCTCGGTGTGCGTTAGCCCTGTGCGGACCTCGGTGTGCGTTAGCCCTGTGCGGACCTCGGTGTGCGTTAGCCCTGTGCGGACCTCGGTCTGCGTTAGCCCTGTGCGGACCTCGGTCTGCGTTAGCCCTGTGCGGACCACGGTGTGCAGTAGCCCTGTGCGGACCACGGTGTGCAGTAGCCCTGTGCGGACCAGCCCTGTATTGCTTAGCCCTGTGCGGACCTCGGTCTGCGTTAGCCCTGTGCGGATCGGTCTGCGTAGCCCTGTGCGGACCTGGTCCCCTGGTCACGGACCACAGCCGCTCATCTCCTGCTGTGTGGTCCGGTCAGCAACAGGCCCAGGGGTTGGGGACCCCTGAAGTAGGGTATAAAAGTGAAATAAGACTAAGGCTACACGCCGAAACGCGTAAACCCTGTATTATAGTGTACCACACCTGGATCAATACATTTATTCATCACGGACGATGGAGCTGCCGGCTTTCCTTTGTCTACACGTTTGCTCGGGTGCTAGGAGGACACTACAAGCCAGTGCACCGGCCTCTCACCACCTCTGGGAATTACTCCTGGTGTTTTCTATTACATAATACCAATTGTGGCCATAACTGTACAATCGTCATTCCCTGGGAAGACACTCCAAGGTGTATTTTTGCTGCTGTAACTAAACTTGTATACTTTTGTGACGTGTCCAGCTCTCTGCACCAATCTACCATTTCCGAGTTCTGGGGCTGAAAGCAGAGCATTGTTGGATTGGTGGTCCATTCATGTTCCGATCGCTCTCCCAGGGGGCTGTTTTGGAGGCTGTGACACAGGTAGTACTGAGACAGGTTCACCCAACACCCAGGGTGAGGATGCAGAACTGCGCTCTCTTCCCTGCTGCTAATGTATGACATAGAATGGGAGTACTGCCCTGCCCCCATCCTCTGCCCCCTTGCTTCCTCTGCCCATAGTAGGCATGGAGTGTGTTCTGTACATGCATGGCCAATCTTTTGCTTTCTAGCAGCTGGAAGGAAGTTGTGCATGCAGTATGTCTTTTGTGTCAGCTGTGGGTGGATGGGGAGCACAGTGGGCACACTGGAGCATGGTAGCTACTTGAGCAGACATGGAGCTGTGACCCGCTGATTGGCAAAAACTAATTTGGAGCATGTGGTGAGCGGGCGCCCTGCCACCTTCCCCCTGTGCCCAGGCCCTGCCCACCACTTGTCCCGGTCATTAGCCCAGGCTTTGCTTGACACATCCATAAGCCCCTCACATGGGTGCTGAGCTTTCTGCCCAACCCTTGCCCATGCCCAGGGCTCAGAAATTGTATAAAGCTTCGATAGACCCCTCACATGGGTGCTGAGCTTTCTGCCCAACCCTTGCCCATGCCCAGGGCTCAGGAATTGTATAAAGCTTCGATAGACCCCTCACATGGGTGCTGAGCTTTCTGCCCAAGCCTTGCCCATCCCCTGGGCTCAGGCATTGCATGAAGCTTCCATAGACCCCTCACATGGGTGCTGAGCTTTCTGCCCAAGCCTTGCCCATGCCCTGGGCTCAGGCATTGCATGAAGCTTCCATAGACCCCTCACAAGGGTGCTGAGCTTTGTGCCCAAGCCTTGCCCATGCCCAGGGCTCGGGAATTGTATGAAGTTCCATAGACCCCTCACATGGGTGCTGAGCTTTCTGCCCAACCCTTGCTTGGGCCCTGGGCCCAGGCATCATATGAAGCTTCCATAGACCCCTCACATGGGTGCTGAGCTTTCTGCCCAACCCTTGCCAATGCCCTGAGCCCATGCATTGCATAAAATGTCCAGAGATCCCTCACATGGGTCCTGAGCTTTTTGCCCAACCCTTGCCCAGGCATTGCATAAAGCTTACACAGAGCCTTCACATGGGTGTCAAGCTTTCTGCCTAACCTTTGCCCAGGCCCAGGCATTGCATGAAGCTTCCATATACCCCTCACATGGGTGCTGAGCTTTCTGCCCAACCCTTGCCAATGCCCTGGGCCCAGGCATTGCATGAAACGTCCATAGACCCCTCACATGGGTGCTGAGCTTTCTGCCCAACCCCTGGGCTCAGGCATTGCATTAAGCTTCCATAAACCCCTCACAAGGGTGCTGAGCTTTGTGTCCAACCCTTGCCCATGCTCAGGAATTTTATGAAGCTTCCATAGACCCCTCGCATGGGTGCTGAGCTTTCTACCCAAACCTTACCCATGCCCAGGGCTCAGGCATTTCCTCATTAGCCCCCCAAAAAAAGAAAAACGCATCAAAAACCCAACACTTGCATTTTTGGTGCAGGTCCATTGTCGTCTATTACATGCAAAATGCAATCTGCTGAGGGGGGAGGGGGAAGTCCTTGACCCTTTTCAAAAAACACACAGGCTCAAAACGCACAGACGTGAGCTAGATCCATAGGGGGTCATGTAGTGCGTTTGTGCAAAACCCAGGGTAACTGTTGAAAGGGAAAGGGGCGGGGTACATGACACCTAGAGAAATGCTTTTAGGCTCAGAAAACAGTGTCATGTCCTTTGGGGGGTAAGGTAGCCATGGGGGTGACTGCCAGAGGCGGGATGGCCACCAAAACCTGATAATTCAGTGCAAGAGAGGTAAACCCCCGACAGTCTCTTCCATCACTTGGGAACTCTATTGGTGAGCCCTCTGTGCTGAATTTCCACCATCCCTGTGTGGAGTTCCCGGGTCTGTACACCCGCTGTGCCCATTATGAGGGGTTCCCACCATCCCTGTGCTGAGTTCCTGGGTCTGTACACCCGCTGTGCCCATTATGAGGGGTTCCCACCATCCCTGTGCTGAGTTCCCGGGTCTGTACACCCGCTGTGCCCATTATGAGGGGTTCCCACCCTCCCTGTTGCTGAGTTCCCGGGTCTGTACACCCGCTGTGCCCATTATGAGGGGTTCCCACCCTCCCTGTGCTGAGTTCCCGGGTCTGTACACCCGCTGTGCCCATTATGAGGGGTTCCCACCCTCCCTGTGCTGAGTTCCCGGGTCTGTACACCCGCTGTGCCCATTATGAGGGGTTCCCACCATCCCTGTGCTGAGTTCCCGGGTCTGTACACCCGCTGTGCCCATTATGAGGGGTTCCCACCATCCCTGTGCTGAGTTCCCGGGTCTGTACACCCGCTGTGCCCATTATGAGGGGTTCCCACCATCCCTGTGCTGAGTTCCCGGGTCTGTACACCCGCTGTGCCCATTATGAGGGGTTCCCACCATCCCTGTGCTGAGTTCCCGGGTCTGTACACCCGCTGTGCCCATTATGAGGGGTTCCCACCATCCCTGTGCTGAGTTCCCGGGTCTGTACACCCGCTGTGCCCATTATGAGGGGTTCCCACCATCCCTGTGCTGAGTTCCCGGGTCTGTACACCCGCTGTGCCCATTATGAGGGGTTCCCACCATCCCTGTGCTGAGTTCCCGGGTCTGTACACCCGCTGTGCCCATTATGAGGGGTTCCCACCATCCCTGTGCTGAGTTCCCGGGTCTGTACACCCGCTGTGCCCATTATGAGGGGTTCCCACCATCCCTGTGCTGACTTCCGGGGTCTATACACCCACTGTGCCCAATATGAGGAGTTCCCACCATCCCTGTGCTGAGTTCCCGGGTCTGTACACCCGCTGTGCCCATTATGAGGGGTTCCCACCATCCCTGTGCTGAGTTTCAGAGTCTGTACACCCGCTGTGCCCCATTATGAGGGGTTCCCACCATCCCTGTGCTGAGTTTCAGAGTCTGCACACCTGCCATGCCTGTTGGGTTTCTTTTTATTTGATATTATGAAGAAAGTAACAGGAAACTCACATAGGAGAGAGGAAACACCTGAAACTCCCATGTGGAAAGAACAAAGATCTCAGTTTTGGAGCATCCAAGATATAATAATTCAGGGGCTGGCTCAGCTCGCCGGGCCCATTTCTAAAACACTTGAGGTTGGATGGACCCTTTAAGGAAGTTTTTTTTATTTTTCGGTAGTACAGCAGAGAAGGTTTTGCCAGGAAGGGTTATCTTTGGGGCGCCGGGCAGCGATCTTCAGATACGCACAACAAAAGGAAGAAGTATAAAAACTGAGAAATTCAGCAATTGATTGACAAAAAGTCCAAGATGATTTGTTGCCTGTGATTTGTTGCCTGTGATTTGTTGCCTGTGATGTAAGGCCGCCTCCTCCATTCCGCTCTAAAGCTTCCCGTTGGCAAAGGCAGCTTCTTGGAACTGAGGAACAAAACTTCGGAAATGAGCTCTGCAAGAAAACAAACATCAGACCATCAGCTTGGCGTAAAGTAAATATTTCCCGCTCCAAAGTTGGCAAAAAAATGTTCAGATTATAAACGTCAAGCTGTAGTAGAACCAGCGAACAGTCAATGAGAAGAAGTCTAGGGTTTAGACAGAAGGAGCCCAGTGAGGACCCCATCAGACTCCACAAATATCACTAGAAAAGGTTGATCCTTTAAATCACTTACACTATACGACCAAATGTTTAAGGACACCTCTGTGAGCTTATGGGACGCCCCTTTCCAAAACCAAGGCCATTAATATAGGGTTGGCCCCCCTTGTGGCTATAACATCCTCCATTCTTCTGGGAAGGCTTTCTACAAGATTTTAAGGTGTGCTTATCTGTGAGGTCATATACTGATATTGTATGAGAAGATCTGGTTGTTCAATCCACCTTCCAATTCAGACCAAAGGTGTTCAGTAGGGTTGAGGTCAGGGCTCTGTGAAGAACACTCGAGTTCCTCCAGTAGGGTTGAGGTCAGGGCTCTGTGAAGGACACTCGAGTTCCTCCACTAGGATTGAGGTCAGGGCTCTGTGAAGAACACTCAAGTTTCTCCAGTAGGGTTGAGGTCAGGTTTCTGTGAAGGACACTCGAGTTCCTCCACTAGGGTTGAGGTCAGGGCTCTGTGAAGGACACTCGAGTTCCTCCAGTAGGGTTGAGGTCAGGGCTCTGTGAAGAACACTCGAGTTTCTCCAGTAGGGTTGAGGTCAGGGCTCTGTGAAGGACACTCGAGTTCCTCCAGTAGGGTTGAGGTCAGGTTTCTGTGAAGGACACTCGAGTTCCTCCAGTAGGGTTGAGGTCAGGTTTCTGTGAAGGACACTCGAGTTCCTCCACTAGGGTTGAGGTCAGGGCTCTGTGAAGGACACTCGAGTTCCTCCAGTAGGGTTGAGGTCAGGGCTCTGTGAAGGACACTCGAGTTCCTCCAGTAGGGTTGAGGTCAGGGCTCTGTGAAGAACACTCAAGTTTCTCCAGTAGGCTTGAGGTCAGGGCTCTGTGAAGGACACTCGAGTTCCTCCAGTAGGGTTGAGGTCAGGCCTCTGTGAAGAACACTCAAGTTTCTCCAGTAGGGTTGAGGTCAGGTTTCTGTGAAGGACACTCGAGTTCCTCCAGTAGGGTTGAGGTCAGGGCTCTGTGAAGAACACTCGAGTTCCTCCAGTAGGGTTGAGGTCAGGCCTCTGTGAAGGACACTCGAGTTCCTCCAGTAGGGTTGAGGTCAGGCCTCTGTGAAGGACACTCGAGTTCCTCCAGTAGGGTTGAGGTCAGGCCTCTGTGAAGGACACTCGAGTTTCTCCAGTAGGGTTGAGGTCAGGGCTCTGTGAAGAACACTCGAGTTCCTCCAGTAGGGTTGAGGTCAGGCCTCTGTGAAGGACACTCGAGTTCCTCCAGTAGGGTTGAGGTCAGGGCTCTGTGAAGGACACTCGAGTTCCTCCAGTAGGGTTGAGGTCAGGGCTCTGTGAAGAACACTCAAGTTTCTCCAGTAGGCTTGAGGTCAGGGCTCTGTGAAGGACACTCGAGTTCCTCCAGTAGGGTTGAGGTCAGGCCTCTGTGAAGAACACTCAGTTCCTCCAGTTTGAGGTCTCTGTGAAGGACAGTAGGGTTGAGGTCAGGTTTCTGTGAAGGACACTCGAGTTCCTCCAGTAGGGTTGAGGTCAAGGGCTCTGTGAAGGACACTCGAGTTCCTCCAGTAGGGTTGAGGTCAGGGCTCTGTGAAGAACACTCAAGTTTCTCCAGTAGGGTTGAGGTCTTGACTCTGTGAAGGACACTCGAGTTCCTCCAGTATGGTTGAGGTCAGGGCTCTGTGAAGAACACTCAAGTTTCTCCAGTAGGGTTGAGGTCAGGTTTCTGTGAAGGACACTCGAGTTCCTCCAGTAGGGTTGAGGTCAGGGCTCTGTGAAGGACACTCGAGTTCCTCCAGTAGGGTTGAGGTCAGGCCTCTGTGAAGGACACTCGAGTTCCTCCAGTAGGGTTGAGGTCAGGCCTCTGTGAAGGACACTCGAGTTCCTCCAGTAGGGTTGAGGTCAGGGCTCTGTGAAGGACACTCGAGTTCCTCCAGTAGGGTTGAGGTCAGGGCTCTGTGAAGAACACTCGAGTTCCTCCAGTAGGGTTGAGGTCAGGCCTCTGTGAAGGACACTCGAGTTCCTCCAGTAGGGTTGAGGTCAGGCCTCTGTGAAGGACACTCGAGTTCCTCCAGTAGGGTTGAGGTCAGGGCTCTGTGAAGGACACTCGAGTTCCTCCAGTAGGGTTGAGGTCAGGGCTCTGTGAAGAACACTCGAGTTCCTCCAGTAGGGTTGAGGTCAGGCCTCTGTGAAGGACACTCGAGTTCCTCCAGTAGGGTTGAGGTCAGGCCTCTGTGAAGGACACTCGAGTTCCTCCAGTAGGGTTGAGGTCAGGCCTCTGTGAAGGACACTCGAGTTCCTCCAGTAGGGTTGAGGTCAGGCCTCTGTGAAGGACACTCGAGTTTCTCCAGTAGGGTGGAGGTCAGGGCTCTGTGAAGAACACTCGAGTTCCTCCAGTAGGGTTGAGGTCAGGCCTCTGTGAAGGACACTTGAGTTTCTCTACACCAAACTGGTCAAAGCATGTATTTATGAAGGTGGCTCCACTCTTCTGGAAAGGTTTCCACAAGAATTTAATAGTGGGGTGTCTGAAATCTTTTTCTTCTGCCATATAGTGTAGAATTCCAGTTTCCACCAATAAACCTTTCATCACACTTCCTTTATACAGTAAATGAGACGGGGAGGTGAATGGCGTGTGTGGCGCTCCCCTCATTGAGTGACGGGACACACCGGAGGGGCAGTACAAAGCGTTACACCTGCTAGTCTGAGGTAATGAAGATCACTGTCACATTAATAAGAAGTGTGAGATGAAGGTAATAGCGGGATTAGGTGCAGGTAATGCTTCTAATCCTCAGCACACCTCTAAAGAGCTCCTTTCATACCTCCAGCCTCCTCTCACTCCTCAAAGTGTACCTGTCACTCGGGGTGTGAAGGAGGGATCGGCAATTCTGCTGATGGTGTAAAAATTGTATCCACACTTTAGAAACTAAAACAAAACAGGCGTGTGCACTATAACCCAGATACCAGGCAGTGCAGCGCTAAAAATACACCGTATATACTCGAGTATAAGCCGAGGCACCTCATTTTACCACAAAAAAATGGGAAAATGTATTGATTCGAGTATAAGCCCAGGGTGGGAAATGCAGCAGCTACTGTAAGCGGAAAAGAGGGTCAACAATCCCTCACTGTGCCCATCTGCATGCCTCACTGTGCCCATCTGCATACCACTCTGTGCCCATCTGCATGCCACTTTGTGCCCATCTGCATGCCACTCTGTGTCTATCTGCATGCCACTCTGTGCCCATCTGCATGCCACTCTGTGCCCATCTGCATGCCACTCTGTGCCAATCTCCCTATCTGATCTACTGGCACTGTGACCATCTGCATGCCACTCTGTGCCCATCTGCATGCCTCATTGTGCCCATCTGCATGCCACTCTGTGCCCATCTGCATGCCTCTTGTGCCCATCTGCATGCCACTCTGTGCCCATCTGCATGCCACTCTGTGGCCAATCTGCATGCCACTCTGTGCCAATCTGCATGCCACTCTGTGCCAATCTGCATGCCACTCTGTGCCAATCTCCCTATCTGATCTACTGGCACTGTGTCCATCTGCATGCCTCACTGTGTTCATCTGCATGCCACTCTGTGTCTATCTGCATGCCACTCTGTGCCCATCTGCATCTGCATGCCACTCTGTGTCTATCTGCATGCCACTCTGTGTCTATCTGCATGCCACTCTGTGTCTATCTGCATGCCACTCTGTGCCCATCTGCATGCCACTCTGTGCCCATCTGCATGCCACTCTGTGCCCATCTGCATGCCACTCTGTGCCAATCTGCATGCCACTCTGTGCCAATCTCCCTATCTGATCTACTGGCACTGTGTCCATCTGCATGCCTCACTGTGTTCATCTGCATGCCACTCTGTGTCTATCTGCATGCCACTCTGTGTCTATCTGCATGCCACTCTGTGTCTATCTGCATGCCACTCTGTGTCTATCTGCATGCCACTCTGTGTCTATCTGCATGCCACTCTGTGCCCATCTGCATGCCACTCTGTGCCCATCTGCATGCCACTCTGTGTCTATCTGCATCTCCCTATCTGCCACTCTGTGCCTCTGTGTTCATCTGCATGCCACTCTGTGTCTATCTGCATGCCACTCTGTGTCTATCTGCATGCCACTCTGTGTCTATCTGCATGCCACTCTGTGTCTATCTGCATGCCACTCTGTGTCTATCTGCATGCCACTCTGTGTCTATCTGCATGCCACTCTGTGTCTATCTGCATGCCACTCTGTGTCTATCTGCATGCCACTCTGTGCCCATCTGCATGCCACTCTGTGTCTATCTGCATGCCACTCTGTGTCTATCTGCATGCCACTCTGTGTCTATCTGCATGCCACTCTGTGTCTATCTGCATGCCACTCTGTGTCTATCTGCATGCCACTCTGTGCCCATCTGCATGCCTCACTGTGCCAATCTTCCTATCTGATCTACTGGCACTGTGTTCATCTGCATGCCTCACTGTGTCCATCTGCATGCCTCACTGTGCCCATCTGCATCCCTCACTGTGCCCATCTGCATCCCTCACTGTGCCCATCTGCATGCCTCACTGTGCCCATCTGCATGCCTCACTGTGCCCATCTGCATCCCTCACTGTGCCCATCTGCATGCCTCACTGTGCCCATCTGCATGCCTCACTGTGCCCATCTGCATGCCTCACTGTGCCCATCTCTCTACCTGATCTACTGTCACTGTGTCCATCTGCAGCCTTATAATCTCCGGCGCTGTGATATGCAGAAAGTCGGCGGCCATGTGTTGTGTAACAATGCCCCGCCTCCTTGTCCTTGACGGAACACTGACTCAGTTTCCCAGCAGTGAATCAGTGTTCCGCCTATCACAGACGAGGACGAGGAGGAGGCGGGGCTTCGTTACACAACACATAGCCCCCCGATTAGACTCATATCAGACGGATTTGCCGCGAGATTCACCGTTATCGGCGGGAGAGGTCCCTCTCCTTCCTTGGTATGGATACGAGTGAGAGCAAGATGGCCCCCACCCGTCTCCAGACCATTTTAGTGTAAATATGAGGTGTGACGTCTTTCTGACCCCTCCCCCAGATCTCATATATAAGAGGACCTGTCATGCTTTTGTTCTGTTACAAGGGATGTTTACATTCCGTATAATAAGAATAAAAGTGACCCAAATTTGTATTTTTTAAAACAGTTTTAAAATCAGTAAAATAAATAAGATTATTTTTTTTAAAGCGCCCCGTCCCGATGAGCTCGCGTGCAGTATAGAACGCATACGTGAGTAGCGCCCGCATATGTAAACGGTGTTCAAACCACACATGTGAGGTGTCGCCGCGATCGTTGGAGCAAGAGCAATAATTCTAGCCCTAGACCTCCTCCGTAACTAAAAACATGCAACCTGTAGAAATTTTTATATGTCGCCTATGGAGATTTTGAAAGGTAAAAGTTTGTCGCCATTTCGCGAGCGGGGCGCAATTTTGAAGCGTGACGTGTTGGGTATCAATTTAGTCGGCGTAACATTATCTTTCACAATATATATATATATGAAATTTATATTCTAAAAATAAATGAAAAATAAAATATAACATAAAATTTTATTAAAATAAAAAAAAACATCACCCAGGCATCCTACTGTATGAAATTCATATTCTTAAAAATAAAATACAATAAAATAAAATTAAAAAATAAAATAATATATTAAAAAAAAACACTTTTAGGAGGCGACTTCCTAAAATTCTGTTTGTAAATTTTACCCAAATTGGATAATTTTTTTATTATTATTTAATATCTTAGGTTAGCCAATCGAAAGAATCACAAATCAAGAATATATATAAAATTTGGCTAACTTTACTGTTGTTTTATTTTTTATATTAAAAAAAGTGTTTTTTTTTTTTCCCAAAAAAAGTGCGCTTGTAAGACCGCTGCGCAAATACGGTGTGACAAAAAGTATTGCCATGACCGCCATTTTATTCTCTAGGGTGTTAGAATTTTTTTTTTTTTACAATGTTTGGGGGTTCTAAGTAATTTTCAAGCAAAAAAAAATGTTTTATTAACTTGTAAACAACGAGTCTGAAAAAGTGATTCTTTCGATTGACTAACCTAAGATATTAAATAAAAAATAAAAAAAGATCCAATTTGGGTAAAATTTACAAACAGAATTTTAGGAAGTCGCCTCCTAAAAGTGTTTTTTTTTTTATATATATTATTTTATTTTTTATTATATTTTATTTTTTATTTTATTTTTAAGAATATGAATTTCAAGTCCCTTCCTCTGGCGATGGAAAGACGTGACTACGTATTTACAATGTTCCAGCTGAACCAGGAAGGACCTTCATCTAAAAATAATGACTCAAACCGTTTGCAGGTTCCCAATGAAAGGAGGGCGCTTTACACGCTATTAGAAAGTCACATCACGCCGTTTTTACGATGACAGGCGCATATTATGGAGTTTAATGAAAGGAAGAACCGCCTACAAACTTTTCATGGAAGGATCAAATGAACAAAAAAACAAAACAAAACAAAACTTTATTGCTGCTTTTATCAGCGATCTACCTCCAGATAAACGCGAGGTCATAACGCAGAACGTTTATAATTGTGTAAATGGTAATAAAGTGGAAAAATATCACACAGGCATCTACTGTAGGAAATTCAATATTCTTAAAAAAAATAAACAAAAAAATAAATAACATTAAAATAAAAAATGTAATTAAAATAAAAAAGCATCACCCAGGCATCCTGCTGTATGAAATTCATATTCTTAAAAAAAAAATATATATATATATAATAAAATAAAAAATAAAATAAAGGAAACACTGCCATAGGCGCCCACTATAAGCTATTATCACATGACCAAATGCCTGGGCATCAGACCATGTGATCACTGATCTGCATGCTCAGCCGCCCCTAAGCATAAATTCTCTTTGCAAGCCCAAATTCTTCACAAAATGGCAACAATCCTCCCCCCCCCCAGCCCAATCTTTGCCCCCCCCCCCCCCCCAGATCTCCCATTCCAGTACAGCCACCTGAGCCCCCCCAATATCCCCTCCTATCAAAAATGATCTGCCAAAAACTCCCCCCTCCCAGTACAACAAATCCTCCCCTTCCAAAGCCCTACTTCTAGCACAATACCCCCATCCAGGGGCAGACTGACCTTTCGGGCACTGCCCGAGGGCCCCATGCCACTAGTGGGCCCCATCAGGGTTGCCAGCCTCAGTAAAACCAGGGACAGTAAATAAAAATCGGTGTTTTTGTAAAAAAAATCCCAAGATTACATGTGTATTTTTTTGTATGTATGTATACTGTATGTGTGTGTGTACTGTGTGGCCCCATAATCTATTGTCCGGGGGCCCCATAATCTCCTATTGCCTGGGGGCCCCATAATGTACTATTGCCCGGGGACCCCCATAATGTCCTATTGCCTGGGGGCCCCATAATGTCCTATTGCCTGGGGGCCCCATAATGTCCTATTGCCCGGGGGCCCCCATAATGTCCTATTGCCTGGGGGCCCCATAATGTCCTATTGCCTGGGGGCCCCATAATGTCCTATTGCCCGGGGGCCCCCATAATGTCCTATTGCCCGGGGGCCCCATAATGTCCTATTGCCTGGGGGCCCCATAATCTCCTATTGCTCGGGGGCCCCATAATGTCCTATTGCCCGGGGGCCCCATAATGTACTATTGCCCGGGGGCCCCATAATGTCCTATTGCCTGGGGGCCCCATAATGTCCTATTGCCCGGGGGCCCCATAATGTCCTATTGCCCGGGGGCCCCATAATGTCCTATTGCCCGGGGCCCCATAATGTCCTATTGCCTGGGGGCCCCATGATGTCCTATTACCCGGGGGCCCCATAATGTCCTATTGCCTGGGGGCCCCATAATCTCATATTGCCCGTGGGCCCCATAATCTACTATTGCCCGTGGGCCCAATAATGTCCTATTGCCCAGGGGCCCCATAATCTCCTATTTCCCGGGGGCCCCATGATGTCCTATTGCTGGGGGCCCCATGAGTTGTCAGTCTGTCCCTGCCCCCATCCCAAACAAAAACACATCCCCCCTCCTCAAAAAATCTTCACATGTGTAGGACTAGCATGAGTAACACTCTAAACAACAGGTGTCAAACACAAGGCCCGCGGGCCGAATCTGGCCCTCCAGGCCATTTCATGTGGCCTTGCACGCTCCAGCCCTCCTCTGATCCTTCTCCAGACCCTGTACTTTCTGCTTTCAAGCAGTGCATCCAGCTTCATCCCAGCAGCAGCATAAGGAAAGGGGGGTGCACTGTGATGTAAGGGAGAGTGGGGGGGCTCTTGACATCTAATGTTAGGGGGAGGGGATGCGCTGGAGATCTAATCTTACAGGTACAAGCGCCCCTTTTGAGGACAATCATCATGCTGATGCGGCCCACCATGAAATTAAGTGCGACACCCCTGATCTGAATGTCATCGGACACAAAGGGTTGTTCTGAACCCACACTGGGCTTGGGATGTGCCACCTTTAACCACTTAAGGACCCCTTCACACCGATATACGTCGGCAGGCTGGGCACATCCACGTCCCTTTACGTGGCATTTTAAGCCCAGCTGTGTGGTCGCACACGCGACCCGGTCCGAAGCTCCGTGACCGCCCCCGCGGGACCCGCGGACCAGATCCCTGCCGGTGTCCCACGTGTCGGTCACAGGAGCTGAAGAACGGGGAGAGGTGAGTGTAAACAAACCTTCCCTGTTCTTCACTGTGGCAGTGATCGTCTGTTCCCTGATATAGGGAAAGATGATCAATGATGTCACACGTCCAGCCCCGCCCCCCTACAGTTAGAAACACATATGAGGTCACACTTAACCCCTACAGCGCCCCCCTAGTGGTTAACTCCTAAACTGCAATTAACATTTTCACAGTAATCAGTGCATTTTTATAGCACTTTTCGCTGTGAAAATGACAACGGTCCCAAAAATGTGTCAAAATTGTCCGATGTGTCCGCCGTAATGCGCAGTCACCATAAAAATCTCTGATCGCCGCCATTACTAGTAAAAAAAAAAAAATATTAACAAAAATGCCATAAAACTACCCCCTATTTTGTAAACGCTCTAAATTTTGCGCAAACCAATTGATAAACGATTATTGCAATTTTTTTACCATAAATATGTAGAAGAATACGTATCGGCCTAAACTGAGGGAAACATTTTTTTATATATTTTTTGGGGATATTTATTATAACAAAAAGTAAAAAATATTGCATTTTTTTCAAAATTGTGGCTCTATTTTTGTTTATAGCGCAAAAAATAAAAACCGCAGAGGTGATCAAATACCACCAAAAGAAAGCTCTATTTGTGGGGAAAAAAGGACGCCAATTTTGTTTGGGAGCCGCGCCGCACGACCGCGCAATTGTCAGTTAAAGCGACGCAGTGCCGAATCACAAAAACTGGCCCGGTCCTTTACCTGCATAATGGTCCGGGGTTGAAGTGGTGAAGAGGCTTATGGCGCTTTATCGAAGAATGGCGACAGCCTGGACTGTAATAGTACAACCTAAACTGTTATTAGTACATAATAATGGGACGTAGTAGGAACGATGTGTTATAAGTGTGCCCTAGATTCCAGAAATAACTCCAGATAATTATGTATCTAGGTTATATTTCCAAACTGTTTATTAAAGTGATTATCATCCGGAGAGAACGTGTTTATGGGGCCCCAATCTGACCTGTACAAGAATAACGAGGCGCTCCAAAGAGGAAGGAAAACATGCGCGGCGTCCCATAGAACACGGCGTCCCGTAGAGCGCGGCGTCCCGTAGAACGCGGCGTCCCAGAGAGCGCGGCGTCCCAGAGAGCGCGGCGTCCCAGAGAGCGCGGCGTCCCAGAGAGCGCGGCGTCCCAGAGAGCGCGGCGTCCCAGAGAGCGCGGCGTCCCAGAGAGCGCGGCGTCCCATAGAGCGCGGCGTCCCATAGAGCGCGGCGTCCCATAGAGCGCGGCGTCCCATAGAACACGGCGTCCCATAGAACACGGCGTCCCATAGAACACGGCGTCCCATAGAACACGGAGTCCCATAGAACACGGCGTCCCATAGAACACGGCGTCCCATAGAACACGGCGTCCCATAGAACACGGCGTCCCATAGAACACGGCGTCCCATAGAACACGGCGTCCCGTAGAGTGCGGCGTCCCATAGAACACAGAGTCCCTTAGAACACGGCATCCCATAGAACACAGCGTCCCATAGAGCACAGAGTCCCATAGAGCGAGGCGTCCCATAGAACACGGCGTCCCATAGAACACAGAGTCCCTTAGAACACAGAGTCCCTTAGAACACAGAGTCCCTTAGAACACGGCGACCCACAGAGCACGGCGTCCCATAGAACGCGGCGTCCCATAGAACACGGCGTCCCATAGAACACGGCGTCCCATAGAACACAGCGTCCCATAGAACACGGCGTCCCATAGAACACAGCGTCCCATAGAACACAGCGTCCCATAGAGCACAGAGTCCCATAGAACACGGCGTCCCATAGAACACGGCGTCCCATAGAACACAGCGTCCCATAGAACACGGCGTCCCATAGAACACAGCGTCCCATAGAACACAGCGTCCCATAGAGCACAGAGTCCCATAGAACACGGCGTCCCATAGAACACAGCGTCCCATAGAGCACAGAGTCCCATAGAACACGGCGTCCCATAGAACACAGCGTCCCATAGAACACAGCGTCCCATAGAGCACAGAGTCCCATAGAACACAGCGTCCCATAGAACACAGCGTCCCATAGAACACGGCGTCCCATAGAACACGGCGTCCCATAGAACACAGCGTCCCATAGAACACAGCGTCCCATAGAGCACAGAGTCCCATAGAACACGGCGTCCCATAGAACACGGCGTCCCATAGAACGCGGCGTCCCATAGAGCGCGGCGTCCCATAGAGCGCAGCGTCCCATAGAACACGGCGTCCCATAGAACACAGCGTCCCATAGAACACAGCGTCCCATAGAGCACAGAGTCCCATAGAACACGGCGTCCCATAGAACACAGCGTCCCATAGAACACAGCGTCCCATAGAGCACAGAGTCCCATAGAACACAGCGTCCCATAGAACACAGCGTCCCATAGAACACAGCGTCCCATAGAACAGGGCGTCCCATAGAACACGGCGTCCCATAGAACACAGCGTCCCATAGAACACAGCGTCCCATAGAGCACAGAGTCCCATAGAACACGGCGTCCCATAGAACACGGCGTCCCATAGAACACGGCGTCCCATAGAGCGCGGCGTCCCATAGAGCGCAGCGTCCCATAGAACACAGAGTCCCATAGAGCACAGAGTCCCATAGAGCACAGAGTCCCATAGAACACGGCGTCCCATAGAGCACAGAGTCCCATAGAGCACAGAGTCCCATAGAACACGGCGGCGTCCCATAGAACGCGGTGTCCCAGAGAGCGCGGCGTCCCAGAGAGCGCGGCGTCCCAGAGAGCGCGGCGTCCCAGAGAGCGCGGCGTCCCATAGAGCGCGGCGTCCCATAGAGCGCGGCGTCCCATAGAACACGGGGTCCCGTAGAACACGGCGTCCCATAGAACACGGCGTCCCGTAGAGCACAGAGTTCCATAGAGCGCGGCGTCCCTTAGAACACGGCGTCCCATAGAACACAGAGTCCCATAGAACACAGAGTCCCATAGAACACAGAGTCCCATAGAGCACAGAGTCCCATAGAACACGGCGGCGTCCCATAGAACGCGGTGTCCCAGAGAGCGCGGCGTCCCAGAGAGCGCGGCGTCCCAGAGAGCGCGGCGTCCCAGAGAGCGCGGCGTCCCAGAGAGCGCGGCGTCCCGAGAGCGCGGCGTCCCATAGAGCGCGGCGTCCCATAGAGCGCGGCGTCCCATAGAGCGCGGCGTCCCATAGAGCGCGGCGTCCCATAGAACACGGGGTCCCGTAGAACACGGCGTCCCGTAGAACACGGCGTCCCGTAGAGCACAGAGTTCCATAGAGCGCGGCGTCCCTTAGAACACGGCGTCCCATAGAACACAGAGTCCCATAGAACACAGAGTCCCATAGAACACAGAGTCCCATAGAACACAGAGTCCCATAGAACACGGCGTCCCATAGAGCACAGCGTCCCATAGAGCACAGCGTCCCATAGAGCACAGCGTCCCATAGAGCACGGCGTCCCATAGAGCTTCCTATAGAGCGGCGTCCCATAGAGCACGGCGTCCCATAGAGCACGGCGTTCCTTCTTGTAGATCCCTAAAAGAGGAATTCTGATTGGTTGAACATGGAAGTTTCCACCCCGCCTACTTCCCTTGTAAATATGGATGAGAAGGTATTTTGGAGTCCACAATATAGAAAGTAATGTGAACAAGGACGGGTCTTCTTAAAGTAGAACTCCAGCCCCAAGGGGTGATCAGAGATGGGTAGGGGGTAGAGACAAGGGGTGCTCAGAGGTGGGTAGGGGGTGGAGACAAGGGGTGCTCAGAGGTGAGTAGGGGGTAGAGACAAGGGTAGGGGTGGAGACAAGGGGTAATCAGAGTCCCATAGAGCACGGCGTCCCATAGAACACAGAGTCCCATAGAACACAGAGTCCCATAGAACACAGAGTCCCATAGAACACAGAGTCCCATAGAACACGGTGTCCCATAGAACACAGAGTCCCATAGAGCGCGGCGTCCCATAGAGCGCGGCGTCCCATAGAGCGCGGCGTCCCATAGAGCGCGGCGTCCCTTAGAACACGGCGTCCCATAGAACACAGAGTCCCATAGAACACAGAGTCCCATAGAACACAGAGTCCCATAGAACACAGAGTCCCATAGAACACGGTGTCCCATAGAACACAGAGTCCCATAGAGCGCGGCGTCCCATAGAGCGCGGCGTCCCATAGAACGCGGCGTCCCTTAGAACACGGCGTCCCATAGAACACAGAGTCCCATAGAACACAGAGTCCCATAGAACACAGAGTCCCATAGAACACAGAGTCCCATAGAGCGCGGCGTCCCTTAGAACACGGCGTCCCATAGAACACAGAGTCCCTTAGAACACAGAGTCCCACAGAGCACGGCGTCCCACGGAGCACGGCGTCCCACAGAGCACGGCGTCCCATAGAACACGGCGTCCCATAGAACACGGCGTCCCATAGAACACGGCGTCCCATAGAACACGGCGTCCCATAGAACACGGCGTCCCATAGAACACGGCGTCCCATAGAACACGGCGTCCCATAGAACACAGCGTCTCATAGAGACAAGGGTAGAGGTGGAGACAAGGGGTAATCAGAGGTGGGTAGGGGGTGGAGACAAGGGGTGCTCAGAGGTGGGTAGGGGGTAGAGACAAGGGGTGCTCAGAGGTGGGTAGGGGGTGGAGACAAGGGGTAATCAGAGGTGGGTAGGGGGTGGAGACAAGGGGTGATCAGAGGTGGGTAGGGGTGGAGACAAAGGGTGCTCAGAGGTGGGTAGGGGTGGAGACAAGGGGTGATCAGAGGTGGTAGGGGGTAGGACAAGGTGGGGTGGAGACAAGGGGTAATCAGAGGTGGGTAGGGGGTGGAGACAAGGGGTCTCAGAGGTGGGTAGGGGGTAGAGACACGGGGTGCTCAGCGGTGGGTTGGGGGTGGAGACAAGGGGTAATCAGAGGTGGGTAGGGGTGGAGACAAGGGGTGATCAGAGGTGGGTAGGGGTGGAGACAAGGGGTGCTCAGAGGTGGGTAGGGGTGGAGACAAGGGGTGATCAGAGGTGAGTAGGGGGTAGAGACAAGGGTAGGGGTGGAGACAAGGGGTAATCAGAGGTGGGTAGGGGTGGAGACAAGGGGTGCTCAGAGAGGGGTGGAGACAAGGGGTGAGGTGGGTAGAGACAAGGGGTCAGAGGTGGGTAGGGGTGTAGAGGTGGGTAGGGGTGGAGACAAGGGGTGCAGAGGTCAAGAGGTGGGTAATCAGAGGTGGGTAGGGGTGGAGACAAGGGGTAGATCAAGAGGTGGGTAGGGGGTGGAGACAAGGGGTAATCAGAGGTGGGTAGGGGTGGAGACAAGGGGTGATCAGAGGTGGGTAGGGGTGGAGACAAGGGGTGCTCAGAGGTGGGTAGGGGTGGAGGTGACAAGGGGTGCAAGGGGTAATCAGAGGTGGGTAGGGGGTGGAGACAAGGGGTGCTCAGAGGTGGGTAGGGGGTAGAGACAAGGGGTGCTCAGAGGTGGGTAGGGGGTGGAGACAAGGGGTAATCAGAGGTGGGTAGGGGGTGGAGACAAGGGGTGATCAGAGGTGGGTAGGGGTGGAGACAAGGGGTGCTCAGAGGTGGGTAGGGGTGGAGACAAGGGGTGCTCAGAGGTGGGTAGGGGTGGAGACAAGGGGTGATCAGAGGTGGGTAGTGGTGGAGAGCAGGGGTGATTGGAAAGGGTAGGGGAGTACCTGTACCTATTCCCCAAGAAAAAAAGCCCTGCCTCTAGGTATGGAGGAGCTGCTATTGGCCAATCAGAGGAGCCCATAGCCCTATGTGAGTCACCACATTACCACTCAGTTACAAGAGGTTTAGAGCCCCCAGGGGACCACGGCTACCATCACATAGAGGGGGCCCCATGATGGCCCCCCTGGATAGGAGCAAAAGAAAAGCAAAGGGAAAGAAAGGAAAGTCTGTGGAGATCTAAACTAAAGCAGAAATCTTTTTTTTTTTTTAAGATACGCAAAAGAAGAAGAATGTATTCTAATTATCAGAACTCTCCTCCTACACGCCGCAGTACTGCCATCTGCATGCGCCTCGCTCTGCCTACAGCCAGTGTCAATCAATGCCTTACTGGGAGCCCCGGGGGGGGGGGGGGGGGAGAGGCATGGACTGGGAGCCCAAAGGGGGGGGGCATGGACTGGTAGCCCAAGGGGGGGGGGCATGGACTGGGAGCCCCGGGGGGGGGCAGCCCCGGGGGGGGGGGGGCATTGACTGGGAGCCCCAGGGGGGGGGCATGGACTGGGAGCCCCGGGGGGGGCATGGACCCCGGGGGGGGCATGGGAGCCCTGGGGGGGGGCATGCACTGGGAGCCCCAGGGGGGGGGGCATGGACTGGGAGCCCCAGGGGGGGGGGCATGGACTGGGAGCCCTGGGGGGGGCATGCACTGGGAGCCCCAGGGGGGGGGCATGGACTGGGAGCCCCAGGGGGGGGCATGGACTGGGAGCCCCGGGGGGGGGCATGGACTGGGAGCCCTGGGGGGGGGATGGACTGGGAGCCCTGGGGGGGGGGGGGGGGTGGACTTTAATTCATGAAACAATTTTTTATAAAAAAAAAAAAAAAGGAGCTTGAAAAAAGATTGCGCAAATACCGTGTGAGATAACAAGTTGCAAAAAAAAAAAAAAAAACAAGTTGCAACGGCCGCCATTTTATTCCCTAGAGCGCAGGTGTCAAACACAAGGCCCATGGGCCAAATCTGGCCCTCCAGGCCATTTCATGTGGCCCTCACACCTCTCCTGCAGCTGAGCTCCAGCCCTCCTCCAGACCCTGTACTTTCTGCTTTCAATCAATGCATCCAGCTTCTTCCCAGCAGCAGCATAAGTAAAGCGGGGTGCACTGTGATGTAAGGGAGAGTGGGGGGGCTCAACTTCTGATAGTGGGGGGGGGGGCTCTTGACATCTAATGTAAGGGAGAGGGGATGCGCTGGACCTCTAATCTTACAGATACAACCGGCCCTTTTGAGGGCCATCATAATGCCGATGCGGCCCACCATGAAATTGAGTTTGACACCCTTGCCCTAGGGTGTCGGCTAAAAAAAAAACCAGATACAATGTTTGGGGGTTCTGCGTAATTTTCTAGCAAAAAAAAATGATGATTTTTACATGAAGGAGAGAAGTGACGGATAGGCCCCCCGGTATGGAAGGGAGTAAAATAAAGAATGGTGACTGGGGATCATTTCTGAGGTTGGAATGTTCTTTGTTCTATAATAAGAGCCGCCCCAAGCTGGCCGTTGTGGGATCGCAGCTCACTCTAACGGCGGCGCAGGGAGTTTGGAACTTTTCTCCGCGTCGGATTCGGACGATTTCAGTCCTCGAACAATCCGGCAGCAGTGACCTATCACCGGGGAGGGCCGAGGGCCGCCTGCCTTAAACCGTCTAAAGGTTAATTCTTGGGAGGCGACGACAAACACGCCGGCCATAAAAAAAACCCTGCTGCGATAAACAAGCCATCGGCGGCGGCCGCGTTCAGGACCAGCCCTGCTGTCAGCCGGCCAAGAACAGGTTGTTTTGGGTGTCGGGTATAATTATCAGGAACAAGTTTTCCAGGTCCAGGGACAAGTTCGAGCAACAACAGAAACAAGGAGGAGAGCGCCCGCCAACGGGTTCTCCCTCTCCATTATTTTTAACCCTCTTGGGCACGGAGGTCACCAGAGCTTCACAGGTTGCCACCGGAGTCCCCTTCCCCTCCCCCATGATGACATCACAGAGCTGGTGAATGTTGGAGACCTTGCGCTCCTCCCCCTCCCCCCACAGATGATCAGTAGGGTTTAGGTCTGGAGAGGCTTGGCCAGTCCATCGCCTTTACCCTCAGCTTCTTTAACAAGGCCGTGGTGGTCTTGGAGGAGTGTTTGGGGTGGTTATCTTGTTGGAATACTACCCTGCGGTCCAGTCTCTGGAGGGAGGGGATCATGTCCTGCTTCAGTATGTCACAGTACATGTCGGCATTCATGGTCCCCTCGGTGATCTGTGCCGCCGCGGCGTATGGTCTGAGCACCGACAGGCTGACCCCTCCCCCACCCCTTCACCCTCTGCAGCAATGCTGGCAGCACTCATACGTCTATTTCCCATAGACAAACTCTGGATGTGATGCTGATCACGTGACCTCAACCTCTATGGTGGACCATGGCGAGGCGGGGGGAGGGGAACCCGTCCTGTTATACCGCTGGATGGTCCCGGGGGGAGGGGAACCCGTTCTGTTATACCGCTGGATGGTCCCGGGGGGAGGGGAACCGCTGGAGGGTCCCGGGGGGAGGGGAACCCGTCCTGTTATACCGCTGGATGGTCCCGGGGGGAGGGGACCCCGTTCTGTTATACCGCTGGATGGTCCCGGGGGGAGGGGAACCCGTTCTGTTATACCGCTGGATGGTCCCGGGGGAGGGGAACCCGTCCTGTTATACCGCTGGATGGTCCCGGGGGGAGGGGAACCCGTTCTGTTATACCGCTGGATGGTCCCGGGGGGAGGGGAACCCGTCCTGTTATACCGCTGGATGGTCCCGGGGGGAGGGGACCCCGTTCTGTTATACCGCTGGATGGTCCCGGGGGGAGGGGAACCCGTTCTGTTATACCGCTGGATGGTCCCGGGGGGAGGGGAACCCGTTCTGTTATACCGCTGGATGGTCCTGGGGGAGGGGAACGGGGGGGTCCTGGGGGAGGGGACCCGTTCTGTTATACCGCTGGATGGTCCCGGGGGGAGGGGAACCCGTTCTGTTATACCGCTGGATGGTCCCGGGGGAGGGGAACCTGTTCTGTTATACCGCTGGATGGTCCCGGGGGGAGGGGAACCCGTCCTGTTATACCGCTGGATGGTCCCGGGGGGAGGGGAACCCGTTCTGTTATACCGCTGGATGGTCCCGGGGGGAGGGGAACCCGTTCTGTTATACCGCTGGATGGTCCCGGGGGGAGGGGAACCCGTTCTGTTATACCGCTGGATGGTCCCGGGGGAGGGGAACCCGTCCTGTTATACTGCTGGATGGTCCCGGGGGGAGGGGAACCCGTCCTGTTATACCGCTGGATGGTCCCGGGGGGAGGGGAACCTGTCCTGTTATACCGCTGGATGGTCCCGGGGGGAGGGGAACCCGTTCTGTTATACCGCTGGATGGTCCCGGGGGAGGGGAACCCGTTCTGTTATACCGCTGGATGGTCCCGGGGGGAGGGGAACCCGTTCTGTTATACCGCTGGATGGTCCCGGCCCCCCGTGCTGCAGATCAGTCTCAGGGTCTCGGCGATCTTCTTATCTCCTCGGCCATCTTTATGTAGAGACACAATTCTTTATATCAGATCCTCAGAGAGTTCTTTGCCATGAGGGGCCATGTTGTCCTTCCAGTGACCGGTATGAGAGAGTGAGGCCGGCGTACACACGAGGGGATATGTCCGATGGACCGTTTCAGCAGACATCTCCGCTCGTGTGTATGGGCTAGCGGACAGATTTGTCCACCCGACAGATTTCAAAGCAAGCTTTGAAATCCATCCGGTGGGGATCTGTCCGCCCGACATGTCTGCTGGTTAGTACACTTACCAGCAGACATGTCGTCCCCCACCGCCGCCGAATGGATTCGGCGCAAGCGCGGAAGTGTTTTACTTCCTGGTGCGGTGACGTGGCGGTGACGCGGCGGCGTCAACGTCACCGCCGCGTCACCGCGCCGTCCGGCGGCGGGGAATTTGATCCGATGGTGTGTACACGCCATCGGATCAAACTCCCGATCGGACATATCCGATGGAAATGGTCCGCGGACCGTTTTCATCGGATATATCCGATCGTGTGTATGGGGCCTCAGAGCGATAACACCAAATTTATCACACCTGAGACCTTGTAACACTAACGAGTCACATGACACCGGGGGAGGGAAAATGGCTAATTGGGGCCTAATTTGGACATTTTCACTTAGGGGTGTCCTGACTTTTGCCAGGGGTTTAGACATGAATGGCTGTGTGTTGAGCTATTTGTTATACAAGCTGTACACTCACTACACAACCCCTCCCCCCATGTACACTCACTACACAACATTGGAGATACCATGACCCCTCCCCCCTGTGTACACCACTCCCCCCCATGTACACTCACTACACAACATTGGAGATACCAAGACTCCTCCCCCTGTGTACACCCCTCCCCCCATGTACACTCACTACACAACATTGGAGATACCAAGACCCCTCCCCCTGTGTACACCCCCCCCCAACGTACACTCACTACACAACATTGGAGATACCAAGACTCCTCCCCCTGTGTACACCCCTCCCCCCATGTACACTCACTACACAACATTGGAGATACCAAGACTCCTCCCCCCTGTGTACACCCCTCCCCCCCATGTACACTCACTACACAACATTGGAGATACCAAGACCCCCTCCCCCTGTGTACACCCCTCCCCCCATGTACACTCACTACACAACATTGGAGAGATACCAAGACCCCTCCCCCTGTGTACACCCCTCCCCCCATGTACACTCACTACACAACATTGGAGATACAAAGACCCCTCCCCCTGTACACTCACTACACAACATTGTACACCCCTCCCCCCCCCATGTACACTCACTACACAACATTGGAGATACCAAGACCCCCCCCCCTGTGTACACCCCTCCCCCCATGTACACTCACTACACAACATTGGAGATACAAAGTGTCATTTCTTCAGTGATGTCACAAGGAAAGATTTACACCCATGTGACTGAGGGGTGTACTTACTTTTGTGAGATCCTGTGCATCTGCGCAAATATTTTGATAACATAATATATCACAAATTTAATTTTAATTTTTTTTTATTTAATAAGGTCATTGCGTGTGCTAAAAAAACAAAACCTCAGTGTAGGGCGATACGTATTCTTCTACATATTTGTGGTAAAAATCGCAATTAGCGTTAATCGGTCGGTTTTCGCAAAATTTATATACAGCGTTTACAAAACAGGGGATCGTTTTATGGCATTTTTATTTCACTAGTAATTTGCGGCGATCTGCGATTTTTATCGTGACTGCGACATTGCGGCGGACACATCGGACGCTATTTTTGGACCATTGTCATTGATACAGCGATCGGTGCTATAAAAAAAACGCTCTGATTACTGTGTAAATGACACTGGCAGGGAAGGGGTTAACCACTAGGGGGCGAGGAAGGGGTTAAGTGTGTCCTAGGGAGTGATTCTAACGGTGTGGGGGGTGTGGCTACAAGTGACATGACACCGACCACCGCTTCCGATGACGAGGAACTGTGATCAGTGTCCTGTCACTAGGCAGAACAAGGAAATGCCTCTCCCCGTTCTGCCGCTCCGTGACGCGATCGCGGGACACCGGCGGCCATCTTTCCCTCACTCGGCTCCGGTAAGCGGCGGAGGCGGCCGGGGCGTGGCGGGCGGGTGGTCACCTCTCCCGCCATTGATAAAAGTCATCTTGCGGCGAATCCCCTGCAGAGACCGCTTTTTATCTGGACAATACGGGGCTCATGATCTGCCGCCATAACTGCGGATTCTACGGCACGGCGCCGACGTACAATGACGCCGGTTTGCGGGAAGTAGCTCTTTTTTCCCCCCCTGGGTGGACCTCCGGTGCGTTTTGGCTGCGGGGGTGGGGAGAGGTGCGATTCCTGCACCTGCAACGCCCCGCATGAGTGTGAACCTCGCCCAAAGCAGAGCTCAGACTGAGAGCCGGAGAGGCAGCGCGAGGAGCCGTGCCGCAGTGCTTGTGTGAAAGCTGATAGGACGAGAGCCGGAGAGATGACATCACCAGGCTGCTACTTCTTCTTTCAGTGTCCAATCACAGGCTGAGGCGGGGGAGGGGACAAGACCTAATATTGAACCCGGTCCCTGTGCTATGTGGCAGAGCTGTGTAAATCTCAGGACTGGATGGTCAGAATTACAGAAATAAAACCCCTGTACCTGTATTATCCTGGTGTATTTAGCGGACCAATTTGATGCAGTGTGCGGCGTATGGTCTGAGCGCCGACAGGCTGACCCCTCCCCCAGCAATGCCGGCAGCACTCCTACGTCTATTTCCCAAACACAACCTCTGGATGTGACGATGAGCGCGTGACCTCAACTCCTATAGGTGGACCATGGCGAGGCGGGGGAGGGGGGGGGAACTGCAGGAGAGAGAGAAATCCGGTCCCTGCTCTTCCAGGGCTGTGCTACGTGGCAGAGCTGTGTAAATCTCAGGACTGGATGGTCACTGTATATGTATTATCCTGCTGTCCGCACCCAGAAACAAGGAGTGCAGAGATTTCCTTTGGACGAGGTTTGGATTCTCACATCTGCAGCTGACAGTCCTGGAGGGGGGCGGGGCTGAGCGGCGGGGGGCGGGGACACAGCCGCCATTAGTGTCATGTGAAGAATTGCGGGTGAGGGGTAATTACGGCGATAATCTCCTGAAGTGATGTAAAGACTCCGAAATAGAAATGTCAGGAAAGGATAATTACCGGGATTAGAGGAGCCGAGCGAGACGAGACTTGTACCCGAGAGAGAGCCGCCCCCCCCCCCCCGGGTCACCCCAACGTGGGCGACATCATAGAGAGGACACCAGGAGAGACGCAACCTAGTGCCCCATCATTGGTGTCAGTGGGAGGAATAATGTCCCATCATTGGTGTCAGTGGGAGGAATAGTGTCCCATCATTGGTGTCAGTGGGAGGAATAATGTCCCATCATTGGTGTCAGTGGGAGGAATAGTGCCCCATCATTGGTATCAGTGGGAGGAATAGTGTCCCATCATTGGTGTCAGTGGGAGGAATAGTGTCCCATCATTGGTGTCAGTGGGAGGAATGGTGCCCCATCATTGGTGTCAGTGGGAGGAATAGTGTCCCATCATTGGTGTCAGTGGGAGGAATAGTGTCCCATCATTGGTGTCAGTGGGGGAATAGTGTCCCATCATTGGTATCAGTGGGAGGAATAGTGTCCCATCATTGATGTCAGTGGGAGGAATGGTGCCCCATCATTGGTGTCAGTGGGGGGAAGTGTCCCATCATTGGTGTCAGTGGGAGGAATAGTGTCCCATCATTGGTGTCAGTGGGAGGAATAGTGTCCCATCATTGGTGTCAGTGGGGGGAATAGTGTCCCATCATTGGTGTCAGTGGGGGAATAGTGTCCCATCATTGGTGTCAGTGGGAGGAATAGTGTCCCATCATTGGTGTCAGTGGGAGGAATAGTGTCCCATCATTGGTGTCAGTGGGAGGAATAGTGTCCCATCATTGGTGTCAGTGGGAGGAATAGTGCCCCATCATTGGTGTCAGTGGGAGGAATAGTGTCCCATCATTGGTGTCAGTGGGAGGAATAGTGTCCCATCATTGGTGTCAGTGGGAGGAATAGTGTCCCATCATTGGTGTCAGTGGGAGGAATAGTGTCCCATCATTGGTGTCAGTGGGAGGAATAGTGTCCCATCATTGGTGTCAGTGGGAGGAATAGTGTCCCATCATTGGTGTCAGTGGGAGGAATAGTGTCCCATCATTGGTGTCAGTGGGAGGAATAGTGTCCCATCATTGGTGTCAGTGGGAGGAATAGTGTCCCATCATTGGTGTCAGTGGGAGGAATAGTGTCCCATCATTGGTGTCAGTGGGAGGAATAGTGTCCCATCATTGGTGTCAGTGGGAGGAATAGTGTCCCATCATTGGTGTCAGTGGGAGGAATAGTGTCCCATCATTGGTGTCAGTGGGAGGAATAGTGTCCCATCATTGGTGTCAGTGGGAGGAATAGTGTCCCATCATTGGTGTCAGTGGAGGAATAGTGTCCCATCATTGGTGTCAGTGGGAGGAATAGTGTCCCCATCATTGGTGTCAGTGGAAGGAATAGTGTCCCATCATTGGTGTCAGTGGGAGGAATAGTGCCCCATTATTGGTGTCAGTGGGAGGAATAGTGCCCCATCATTGGTGTCAGTGGGAGGAATAGGGGGCACACTGGCAGCAATCAATGGGGCACAGTAGCGGAAATTGATGGGTACAGAGGCTGTTTGATGTTTTTTTTTTCAGTTTGTTTGCGCCCCCCCAAAAACCAGTGGTGGAACTACCAGGGTCCCGAAGGACCACCACTGTGGAGAGAAGAACGTGTGAAAGGGCCCCAGGATCAGTGGGAGGGGCCCTGGAGGTTCTAGGCACGCCTCTGGATAACCTACTGATTTCCTCGGTTGTCACTGGTGCAGGAAGTGGGGAAGAAGACTTCCCAATGGGAAATCGAGGGATAAAAATTGAAATACGATCGGCCTATCAGAGTCTTTCTTCCGGCTCAGTGAAATGATTCTGGTGTCCCGCGCCACGGACTGACCAAGTCCGGTACCATGAAGTAAAACAGTGACCAGCGTGTGAACCTCTCCGCCCCTCCTCCTCCTCCAAATGCCCTCTGACCTCCAGGTCAGGATCGCCCCCCCCCCCCCTCATAGGAGTCCTCAGCGAGGAATGTGTTAACCCCGCGATTCCCTGATCAATAAGAAGGGAAACATCAACATGGGACTCCGGACAGTTATGCCTCGTACACACGGTCGGGATTTTGACCGCGCAAAAGGTGTTAAACGCGATTTAACGAGGCTTAGCGCTGTGTGGGGGCCCCCCCCCCCCCCCCCCCCCACAAATAGAACTTTCTTTTGGTGGTATTTGATCACCTCTGCGGTTTTTATTGTGCTATAAACAAAAGAAGAGCGACAATTTAAAAAAATATATATATACACTGATATATTTAACCACTTAAGGACCGCCTAACGCCGATATACGTGGGCAGAACGGCACGGCTGGGCGCAGGCACGTACCTGTACGTGATTCCCTAAGCCCAGCCGTGGATCGCGCCCGCGACCCGGTCCGAAGCTCCGTGACCGCGCCGGAAGAACGGGGAGAGGGGAGTGTAAACACACCTTCCCCGATCTTCTCTGTGGCAGTGTCAGTGATCGTGTGTTCCCTGATATAGGGAAAGGCGATCAATGACGTCACACGTCCAGCCCCGCCCCTCTATAGTAAGAAACACATATGAGGTCACACTAAACCCCTACAGCACCCCCTAGTGGTTAACTCCTAAACAGCAATTATCATTTTCAGTGCATTTCTATAGCACATTTCGCTGTGAAAATGACAATGGTCCCAAAAAAGTTCTCAAAAGTGTCCAATGTGTCCGCCGCAATGTCGCAGTCACGATAAAAATCGCTGATCGCCGCCATTAGTAGTAAAAAAAAAAAAATATTAATAAAAATGAAATAAAACTATCCCCCATTTTGTAAACGCTATAACTTTTGCGTGAACCAATCGATAAACGCTTACTGCGATTTTTTTTTTTACCAGAAATATGTAGAAGAATACGTATCGCCCTAAACTGAGTGAACATTTTTTTTTTTTTTTTTTTTATATCTTTTTTGGGGGATATTTATTATATCAAAAAGTAAAAAATGTTGCATTTTTTTTCAAAATTGTCGCTCTATTTTTGTTTATAGCGCAAAAAATAAAAACCGCCGAGGCGATCGAATACCACCAAAATAAATCTCTATTTGTGGGGAAAAAAAGGACGCCGATTTTGTTTGGGAGCCGCGTCGCACCACCGCGAAATTGTCAGTTAAAGCGACGCAGCGCCGAATCGCAAAAAGGGGCCGGGTCCTTAACCTGCATAATGGTCCGGGGCTGAAGGGGTTAAAAAAAAAAAAATCTGCTATAAAACATCCAATTAAATTTAAAAATAAAAAAGAGGAAAAAATCAAACTTGTTCATAATTAGAGATGAGTGTAATACGCCATATTCGATTTCGCGATATTTCACGAATATATAGAAGAATATTTGTGATATTTTACCAAAAAAATAAATTTTGCGAAATTTCGCTAATGCGAAATTGATTGCGAGATTCTCGTCAACACGCGAAAACGGAGATCATTTCCTGGATTACTAAACTAATAGGCACTAAACACACTGACTCTACTTACACAAACTTATATGACTAAACTAAAGCTCATTTTTTTTATGCACAAAACACAAAAGGGCAGAGAAAGTATTCGCCAATATTCGTAATACGAACATTCGCATTGCGAATTTTCGGCAACATAAAAGGATCGCCTCAGCTACTCGGCCCAGGGTCTCTAATCATACCAGCAATGCTTTTAGACGTCGATGGAGATCACTAGGATGTGATCTGTTTTAAAAATAAATTTGAAAAAATACGAATATTCGCCATAGCGATATTCGATTTATTCGCGAATACTCGAATATGCAATATTCGTTACGAATATTCGCAATGCGAATATTCGCGAGCAACACTATTCATAAGTTTAGACCAAAATGTATTCTTCTAAAAAAAAAAAAAAATCCCAATAAGCGAATATTGATTGATTAGCGCAGAATTTATAGCGTTTACAAGCTATGTGATATATAGTGGAATTTTTATTTTTTATGCTAGTAATGGTGACGATCACGACTTCTGGTGGGGCTGCGACAGTGCGGCAGAGAGTCTGACACTTTGTGGGAACCGGTGACGCTCATACAGTTTGATGATGAAGGTTTCGTATCTGAAATTTGGGCAAGTTTTATTACAAAAGGAGAATAAGTAGAAACAAAGTATCTTTTCGTTCTTTTATCAAAGGAAAGAACTCCGACGTGTAGATGAAGGAAGTTTAACCATTTAAAGACCAAACCTTTTCTGACATTTGTTGCTTACAAGATAAAAAAAAAATCATTATTTTCGGCTGAAAAATTACTATAAAGCGGAGGTTCCGTTTAAAAAAATAAAATGAAAAGTCAGCAGCTACCAACACTGTAGCTGCTGACTTTTAATAAGGACACTTACCTGTCCTGGCCGCCAGCGATGTCCCCGAGGCCGATCAGGTGCCGCCACCCACAGTAAGGGAAACAGGCAGTGAAGCCGTGCGGTTTTACTGCCCGTTTCCTACTGCGCATGCGCGAGCGGCGCGGCGCTTTGTGAATGGGCCGGCTGCTCTCTGGGACACACACAGTTCCGCGCCCCATTCACAGGAAGACACCGAGTGTAGGAGGAGGAAGAGAATCCAGGAGAATCCACTTCCGCATAGCAACAGCTATCTCGGGTGAGTACATTTTTTTTTTTTTTTTTTAAGATTTTTGGTGGAATTTTTTTTTCCAGGAGGGAACGCCACTTTAAATTGGTTGTATACCTGCATTTTTTCTTTTACACCTGCAGCTCATTATGAAATACTTACCTTAAAACGAGGTGAAGAGAACGATGTCATCTTGCCTCGGTGTGTCTTCCGGGTATTGCTGCTCCCGCACTGTGATTGGCTGGAGCGGCGATGTCGTCACTCCCGCGCGCGTGCGCCAGAGATTTCATTCCGCAAGGTGCGGCGGCTGCCGGCCCTTTAGCCGAGGGTGCCCCCTGCGCATGCGCCGCTGTAATCAGCGGCGCATGCGCAGGGGAATATCTCCTCGACCTTACAGGTTTAGGAGATATTCTTTATGGCCCAGATTCACAGAGAGTTGGGCGCACATTACGCGGCCGTATCGCAAACGCCGCACGCCACGCCGGCACAGCGCGGAGAGGCATGCACTGTATTCAGCAAGCTATTGCTCCTAACGCTGCGTCGGCGTATTTTTCGAAGGCGCAGGCCAGCGTAGGTGGAAGTGGGCGTGACCCCATGCAAATGATAGTCTGAGCATTGCAGTGTTTTACGCCCGGTGTATTACGAACTGCGCATGCGCCGTGACGTGGACGCATGAAACAGCACCCTTATGCGCATGCTCACAACCACGCCGGCACAACTGCCTAAGCTGCGCCGGATCACCAGGTACGCAGTGAACGCAACGTACGCCCAATACGCCGGCCCGTGTTCTCTGGGGCAGACCTTTGCATGTCTGTTGCCGGGCTGCGCCTCATCTATGGGGAATAACTTTACGCCGGACGTACAATTTACGCGCACGTCGGTCGCACGTACGTTCGTGAATCGCCGTATTTCCCTCATTTGCATGTTTGAATGCCTAATCAATGGGAGCAGCACCGTGCGTCCAGACGAAAAGTGCGCCCGCGCCACGCCGAGGTATGTAAGCTACGTCGGCGTAGGGCGGAGAGTTTTTAGGCGCATGTCGGTTTGTGGGTCCGGCGCACAGATACGCCGGCGCAACTTGATATACGTCGGCGTAAGTGCTTTGTGAATCTGGGCCGATATCTACAGGTAAGTCTTATTATAGGCTCACCTGTAGGTAAAAGTCGTAGTAAAGACTTTAAACACCCAAAACATGATATCAATATTTTTTAGCAGAGACCCTAGAGAATAAAATAGTGGTCCTTGCAATATTTTATGTCACACCGTATTTGTGCGGCGGTTTTTTAAATGCATTTTTATTTATTTTTTAAATACACCTAAATGAATAATAATAATAATAAAAAATAAAAAAAATAAAAACAGTAAAGTTGAAGCATTTTGTTTGTAGAATGTGAAAGACGATATTAAACCCCGAGAATCGCGATCTTTTATCTTTTTGCGATACTCATTTTAGCCCGAATTGTGCAGCTCTAGTACCCGCGTTTCCGCGTCACAAATAAAGTACTTTTATTCCAGCCTTCCTGATTCAAGAATTACATGGATACAGTGATCAGTGCTACAAATATGCACTGTCACTGTACTACTGACACTGGCTGGGAAGAGGTTAACATCGGGGCAATCGAAGGGTTAAATGTGTGCGTTGGCGGGAAAGCGTTGTTAATTTCAGCGTCGCTTTAATGTTGTTTTAGCTGCGCTTTTAACCCCTACTAGTGGCCGAAGAAGGGGGTTAATAGCACCCGTGTAGCGCCACTGCTGAAGCGCTTTGGCGGCGGTGCCCATTCATTTCAATGGGCGGGTTTTGCTTTAGGAGCGGTATATACCGCGCTCCGGGACCGCCCCTAAGATGCCGCTTGCAGGGCTTCTTTTTTTTTTAACGTCCCGCAAGCGCACTGCCCCAGTGTGAAAGCACTGGAGTGACAGGAGAGGCGCTTTACAGGCGCGAATTTTAGTGCCTCGGTGTGAAAGTGGCCTAAGAGCCTGACCAATATGGAGGACAAAGGGGGCGGAGTCACACTTACTTGGCTCTCTTGGCCATCTCGTTGCCGTCCCAGCGGGGGCTGTAGGGGTAATTCTTCTGGGCCTGGGAGTAGAGCTGCCCGCTGTTGGTGAAGTGATAGACGGACTGGAAGGTCAGGGTGGGCTGATCCCGCGGGAAATACAGAGGGAGGTCAACTGAGGAGAGACAGAGAGACATTCATGGGACAACAAAAACAGTGTTTATAAACCACTTGACACCCCTCCGCCCCCCTGCTGACCCCCCCACCCACCCCCTCTCACCGTACCCCTCTTCCCCCACTCCACCCCCCCCGTGTCCTGACCCCATCCCCCTCTTCCCCCACCCCCTCCTGACACCCCTCCGCTGACCCCCCCAACCACCCCCTCTCACCGTACCCCTATTCCCCCACTCCCTCCTGACCCCCGTGTCCTCACCCCATCCCCCTCTTCCCCCACCCCCTCCTGACACCCCTCCGCCCCCCACCCACCCCCTCTCACCGTACCCCTCTTCCCCCACTCCACCCCCCCCCGTGTCCTCACCCCATCCCCCTCTTCCCCCACCCCCTCCTGACACCCCTCCGCCCCCCACCCACCCCCTCTCACCGTACCCCTATTCCCCCACTCCCTCCTGACACCCCTCCGCCCCCCACCCACCCCCTCTCACCATACCCCTCTTCCCCCACTCCCTCCTGACCCCACTCCACCCCCCCCCCCCGTGTCCTCACCCCATCCCCCTCTTCCCCCACCCCCTCCTGACACCCCTCCGCTGACCCCCCCAACCACCCCCTCTCACCGTACCCCTATTCCCCCACTCCCTCCCTGACCCCCGTGTCCTCACCCCATCCCCCTCTTCCCCCACCCCCTCCTGACACCCCTCCGCCCCCCACCCACCCACTCTCACCGTACCCCTATTCCCCCACTCCCTCCTGACCCCACTCCACCCCCCCCCGTGTCCTCACCCCATCCCCCTCTTCCCCCACCCCCTCCTGACACCCCTCCGCCCCCCTACTAAGCCCCCCACCCACCCTCTCTCATCGTACCCCTCTTTCCCCACTCCCTCCTGACCCCACTCCACCCCCCCCCCCGTGTCCTCACCCCATCCCCCTCTTCCCCCACCCCCTCCTGACACCCCTCCGCCCCCCCCCCTCACCGTACCCCTATTCCCCCACTCCACCCCCCCCCCGTGTCCTCACCCCATCCCCCTCTTCCCCCCACCCCCTCCTGACACCCCTCCGCCCCCCACCCACCCCCTCTCACCGTACCCCTATTCCCCCACTCCCTCCTGACCCCACTCCACCCCCCCCCCCCCCGTGTCCTCACCCCATCCCCCTCCTGACACCCCTCCGCCCCCCACCCACCCCCTCTCACCGTACCCCTATTCCCCCACTCCCTCCTGACCCCACTCCACCCCCCCCCGTGTCCTCACCCCATCCCCCTCTTCCCCCACCCCGTCCTGACACCCCTCCGCCCCCCACCCACCCCCTCTCACCGTACCCCTATTCCCCCACTCCCTCCTGACCCCACTCCACCCCCCCCCCCCCGTGTCCTCACCCCATCCCCCTCTTCCCCCACCCCGTCCTGACACCCCTCCGCCCCCCACCCACCCCCTCTCACCGTACCCCTATTCCCCCGCTCCCTCCTGACCCCACTCCACCCCCCCCCTCCCGTGTTCTCACCCCATCCCCCTCTTCCCCCACCCCCTCCTGACACCCCTCCGCCCCCCACCCACCCCCTCTCACCGTACCCCTATTCCCCCACTCCCTCCTGACCCCACTCCACCCCCCCCCCCGTGTCCTCACCCAATCCCCCTCTTCCCCCACCCCCGTCCTGACACCCCTCCGCCCCCCACCACCCCCTCTCACCGTACCCCTATTCCCCCGCTCCCTCCTGACCCCACTCCACCCCCCCCCCCAGTGTCCTCACCCCATCCCCCTCTTCCCCCACCCCCTCCTGACACCCCTCCGCCCCCCTGCTAAGCCCCCCCCCCACCCTCTCTCATCGTACCCCTCTTTCCCCACTCCCTCCTGACCCCACTCTACCCCCCCCCCCCCGTGTCCTCACCCCATCCCCCTCTTCCCCCACCCCCTCCTGACACCCCTCCGCCCCCCACCCACCCCCTCTCACCGTACCCCATATTCCCCTACTCCCTCCTGACCCCACCCCCCCCCCCCCCCCGTGTCCCCACCCCATCCCCCTCTTCCCCTACCCCCTCCTGACACCCCTCCGCCCCCCTGCTGAGACCCCCACCCACCCTCTCTCATCGTACCCCTCTTTCCCCACTCCCTCCTGACCCCACTCCACCCCCCCGTGTCCTCACCCCATCCTCCTCTTCCCCCACACCCTCCTGACACCCTTCGCCCCCCACCCACCCCCTCTCACCGTACCCCTATTCCCCCACTCCCTCCTGACCCCACTCCACCCCCCCCCGTGTCCTCACCCCATCCCCCTCTTCCCCCACCCCCTCCTGACACCCCTCCGCCCCCCTGCTGAGACCCTTACCCACCCTCTCTCATCGTACCCCTCTTTCCCCACTCCCTCCTGACCCCACTCCACCCCCCCGTGTCCTCACCCCATCCCCCTCTTCCCCCACCCCCTCCTGACACCCCTCCGCCCCCCACCCACCCCCTCTCACCGTACCCCTATTCCCCCACTCCCTCCTGACCCCACTCCACCCCCCCTGTGTCCTCACCCCATCCCCCTCTTCCCCAACCCCCTCCTGACACCCCTCCGCCCCCCTGCTGAGCCCCCCACCCACCCCCTCTCACCGTACCCCTCTTCCCCCACCCCCTCCTGACCCCACTTCACCCCCCCCGTGTCCTCACCCCATCCCCCTCTTCCCCCACCCCCCTCTTGACCCCCCCCTCCCCGCGTCATCACCCCTTCACCCACCCCCCAGGCCTTTTCTAGTACTTTTAGCTTACATGTAAAAATCAGTACTTTTTGCTAGAAAATTACTCAGAACCTCCCAAACATTATATATATATATATCTTTTAGCGGAAACCTTACAGAATAATATGGCGGGTGTTGCTATTTTGTGCGGCATGCAGTATTTTTTTTTTTTAACCCCCTCTTTTTCAGACTCGGTGTTTACAAGTTAAAAACACATTTTTTTTTTGCTAGAAAATTACTTATAACCCGCAAACATTATATATTTTTATCACACCGTATTTGCGCAGCGGTCTTACATGGAAAAAATACACTTTTTTTTTAATTAAAAAAATAAAAGACACCAGTAAAGTTATCCCAATTTATAATGTGAAAGATGATGTTACGCCGAGTAAATTGATACCCAACACGTCACGCTTCAAAATTGCGCCCGCTCGTGGAATGGCGACAAACTTTCACCTTTAAAAATCTCCACAGGCGACGTTTAAAAAAAATTCTACAGGTTGGATGTTTTGAGTGACAGAGGAGGTCTAGGGCTAGAATTATTGCTCTCGCTCCAACGATCGCGGCGATACCTCACATGTGTGGTTTGAACACCATTTTCATATGCGAGCGCCGCTCACGTATGCGTTCACTTCTGCACGCGAGCTCGGCGGGACGGGGCGCTTAAAAAAAAAAAAAAATCTTATTTATTTCACTTTACTTGATTTATTTAGATATTGTTTTTTTTTTTGTTTTTAATTGGGTCACATTTATTCCTATTATATGAAATGTAAACATCCCCTGTAATAGAAAAAAGCATGACAGGTTCTCTTATATATGAGATCTGGGGGGTAAAAAAGTCGTCACATCTCATATTTACACTAAAATGCAATAATAAAAAAAATGTACAAAAGAAAAAATGGCCCTTTAGGACGTATGGGCAGAAGTGACGTTATGACGTCGCTTCCGCCCTGCTATGGTATGGAGATGGGTGGGGGGGCCATCTTCCCCCCTCACTCGTCTCCATCCCCAACCACGCATAGGACCCGATCGCCTCCGCCGCTACCGACGGCTCCGATAAGCGGCGGAGGCCGTGGGAGAGCGGGCCCTCTCTCGCCGCAGATAATGGTGATCTCGTGGCGAATCCGCCGCAGAGACCACCATATATCGTAAACCGGACCGCCGCCTGAAGAGATGGATACCGGGGGTGCCGCCATTACCGAGATATCCCTCTACAAAGTGCCGATGTATATATAGAGGGGGGCGGTCCGGAAGAGGTTAACAGTTTTTTGGGGGAAAAATACGCTTTTTTTTTACATTTTAACACACAAAAAATAAACAATATAAAGCCCAAATGTTTGTGTGCATCCGGGAGCGGAGCGGCACGTGTGCGCTCACGATTGCGCATGGGGGGGGGGGCACTTAAATTGTATTTATTTATTTATTACATAGTCAGGTTGAAAAAAAGACACATCCAGTTCAACCATAAAAAAAAAAAAAAAAAAAAAAATGATTGTTATTATTTATTTTATTATTATATTGACACTGTCCTTTTAAATCTTTATTTTTATTTATTATTTATTTTGACACTATCCCTTTAAATCTTTATTTTTAAACTGTCTCTTTAAAATCTTTATTTTGCTTATTATTATTTTGACACTGTCCCTTTAAATCTTTATTTTATTATTTTGAAACTGTCTCTTTAAAATCTTTATTTTTTTTTTATTATTATTTTGACACTGTCCCTTTAAATCTTTATTTTTATTTATTATTTATTTTGACACTATCCCTTTAAATCTTTATTTTATTATTTTGACACTGTCCCTTTAAATCTTTATTTTATATTATTTACACGCTAAATCTTTATTTTTAATGTATTTATTTTTTATTATTATTTTGACACTGTCAATTTAATTCTTTATTTTTATTTTATTTATATATTTTGTTTTATTTTGACACTGTCCCTTTAAATCTTTATTCCTATAATATTTGTTTTTTATTATTTCATTTTTTATTATTTTGACACTTGTCAATTTAAGTCTTTATTTTTATTTTATTTAATATTTTTTTTATTATTTTGACACTGTCCCTTTAAATCTTTATTTTATACTATTTTGACACTGTACACGTTAAACCTTTATTTTTAATGTATTTATTATTTTATTATTTTGACACTGTACACGTTAAATCTTTATTTTTAATGTATTTATTATTTATTTTTTATTATTTGACACTGTCAATTTAAATCTTTATTTTTCTTTTTATTTATTTTATTTTGAAACTGTCCATTTAAATCTTTATTCTTATAATATTTTTTTTATTATTTCATTTTTTTATTATTTTGACACTTGTCAATTTAAATCTTTATTTTTTTTATTATTATTTGTTTTATTTTTATTTTTTTGTTTTATTATTTTGACAGTGTCCCTTTAAATCTTTATATATTTTCTTTCTAGTTATCAGAGAGAATATATATGACAGTAATAGGCGGTGACAGGTCCTCTTTATAGAGAGACCCCAGATGTCTCGATCCGTGTGATTCGATGTTTTTAGGATGTGTAATCCCGGCGGGGGGAACAATGAGAGCGTTGCTGCGGACGACGGCGCTGGACGGCGAGGAAGAAAGCGATCGGCAGTCGTCACGGCTGGAATTCAGACGGCCAGGAAGTCACCTGGAATCACCCGGCTCCGCGCTCCGCGTTCCGCACCACACAGAACATTCTCTACAGACCGAGAGAAAGAAAAAAGACGCCTTTCCATTGAGCAATGAGCGCGGGGTGGGGGAGGGGTGTTCCCGGGTCACGGCTGTGCGTTGTGTGCGGGTTATAGGAGGACAGAGAGGAAGAAGACGATCGTTCTCTGACATTCATTTCATTCCAATCATCTCCACAACCCGGAACATCGATACCCCCCAATCCGATATCCTGGGGGGGGGCACAGACACCGATACCCCCAATCCGATATCCTGGGGGGGGGGGCAGACACCGGACCACCAATCCGATATCCTGGGGGGTGCACAGACACCGATACCCCAATCCGATATCCTGGGGGGTGCACAGACACCGATACCCCCAATCCGATATCCTGGGGGGTGCACCGACACCGATACCCCCAATCCGATATCCTGGGGGGGTGCACCGACACCGATACCATCAATCCGATATCCTGGGGGGGTGTACCGACACCGATACCCCCAATCCGATATCCTGGGGGGGTGTACCGACACCGATACCCCCCAATCCGATATCCTGGGGGGGTGCACCGACACCGATACCCCCAATCCGATATCATGGGGGGGGGTGCACCGACACCGATACCCCCAATCCGATATCATGGGGGGGGGGCAGACACCGATACCCCCCAATCCGATATCCTGGGGGGGGCACAGACACCGATACCTCCAATCCGATATCCTTGGGGTGCACAAACACCGATACCCCCCAATCCGATATCCTGGGGGGGGCACAGACACCGATACCTCCAATCCGATATCCTTGGGGTGCACAAACACCGATACCCCCCAATCCGATATCCTGGGGGGGGCACAGACACCGATACCTCCAATCCGATATCCTGGGGGGGGGGGGGGGCACAGACACCGATACCCCCAATCCGATATCCTGGGGGTGCACAGACACCGATACCCCCAATCCGATATCCTGGGGGGTGCACCGACACCGATACCCCCAATCCGATATCCTGGGGGGGTGCACCGACACCGATACCCCCAATCCGATATCCTGGGGGGGGTGCACCGACACCGATACCCCCAATCCGATATCCTGGGGGTGCACAGACACCGATACCCCCAATCCGATATCCTGGGGGGTGCACCGATACCCCCAATCCGATATCCTGGGGGCACAGACACCGATACCCCCAATCCGATATCCTGGGGGGTGCACCGACACGATACCCCCAATCCGATATCCTGGGGGGTGCACAGACACCGATACCCCAACCCGATATCCTGGGGGGTGCACCGACACCGATACCCCCAATCCGATATCCTGGGGGGTGCACAGACACCGATACCTCCCCAATCCGATATCCTGGGGGGGTGCACAGACACCGATACCCCCAATCCGATATGCTGGAGGCACAAACACCGATACCCCCCAATCCGATATCCTGGGGGGTGCACAGACACCGATACCTCCCCAATCCGATATCCTGGGGGGTGCACAGACACAGATATCCCCCAATCCGATATCCTGGGGGGTGCACAGACACGATACCTCCAATCCGATATCCTGGGGGCACAGACACCGATACCCCCCTAATCCGATATCCTGGGGGGTGTACCGACACCGATACCCCCAATCCGATATCCTGGGGGCACAGACACCGATACCCCCCTAATCCGATATCCTGGGGGGGGCACCGACACCGATACCCCCAATCCGATATCCTGGGGGGTGCACAGACACCGATACCCCAACCCGATATCCTGGGGGGTGCACCGACACCGATACCCCCAATCCGATATCCTGGGGGGTGCACAGACACCGATACCTCCCCAATCCGATATCCTGGGGGGGTGCACAGACACCGATACCCCCAATCCGATATGCTGGAGGCACAAACACCGATACCCCCCAATCCGATATCCTGGGGGGTGCACAGACACCGATATCCCCCAATCCGATATCCTGGGGGGTGCACAGACACGATACCTCCAATCCGATATCCTGGGGGGTGCACCGACACTGATACCCCCAATCCGATATGCTGGGGGCACAGACACCGATACCCCCCAATCCGATATCCTGGGGGGTGCACAGACACTGATACCCCCCAATCCTATATCCTGGGGGTGCACCAACACCGATACCCCCCAATCGGATATCCTGGGGGGTGTACAGACACCGATACCCCCCAATCCGATATCCTTGGGGTGCACAAACACTGATACCCCCCAATCCGATATCCTGGAGGGTGCACAGACACCGATACCCCCCAATCCGATATCCTTGGGGTGCACAAACACCTATACCCCCCAATCCGATATCCTGGGAGGGCACAGACACCAATACCCCCCAATCCGATATCCTGGGGGTGCACAGACACCAATACCCCCCAATCCGATATCCTGGGGGGGAGCACCGACACCTCCCCAAACCGATATCCTGGGGGGTGCACAGATACCAGTACCCCCAATCCAATATCCTGGGGGCACAGACACCGATACCCCCCTAATCCGATATCCTGGGGGGAGCACAGACACCGATACCCCCCAATCCGATATCCTGAGGGGTGCACAGATACCAGTACCCCAATCTGATATCCTGGAGGAGGGGACAGACCCCCCAGGATATCAGATTGGGGGGGGGGGAATCGGTGTCTGTGCACCCCCAGAATAAGTGAAGGAGAATACTTATTTACAATGTTTTGTAACTGAAATCTCTATTTGTGGGGACAAAATGATAAAAATGATGTTTGGCTACAGCGTAGCACGACCGCGCAATTGTCATTCAAAGTGGGACAGCGCTGAAAGCTGAAAATTGGTCTGGGCGGGGGATATAAGTGCCCCCCGGTATGGAAGGGGTTAAAGCGAAATTTCCACCCTGAATAGATCGCTTTGTATTGTGCAAACAGAGAAGAGGAAAGAATTACAGGACAAGGAAGAGATTGGAATAAATTGTTACATCAAAGATCCGAGATAAACCCGAATAATCACCAATTCACCCGACTTCACCCGCCGGTCACATGACAAGTTCCACGCCTTTCTACCCAACAAGAGGAGAATTGTCACCCAAGTATCTTCAGCACCCGCCTTTCCCAACCGCAATACCTCCAGATGTCACTAGGGGGTCTTCATCAGGGTACGTTCTTCTCTCTGATCACCAATGTGTTATGGGCCCTTTGCTTGCCCCCAGTGTAGAGGGGCCACTCTACTACCTCTCCTGAGCTGTACATATACAGTGGGGCAAAAAAGTATTTAGTCCCCACCAATTGTGCAAGTTCTCCCCCCACTTATAAAGATGGGAGGGGCCTGAAATTGTCATCATAGGTAGACCTCAACTATGAGAGACAAATCCAATCACATCGTCTGATTTGGAAAGAACTGATTTGCAAATTCTGGTGGAAAATAAAAAAGTAATAATGAAAAGTTCATCTCAATGCTTTGTTATCTGTCCTTTGTTGGCAATGACAGAGGTGACACGTTTCCTGTAAGTCTTCACAAGGTTGTCACGCACTGTTGCTGGTATGTTGGCCCAGATCTCCTCCATGCATATCTCTTCAGTGATCTTTTGGGGCTGTCGCTGGGCAACACAGACTTTCAACTCCCTCCAAAGGTTTTCTATGGGGTTGAGATCTGGAGACTGGCTAGGCCACTCCTTCATTGCCCGGGCGGTGTGTTTGGGATGCCCTTGCTGATGGGAGGAGGTTTGCACTCACGATAAATGGCCCCATTCATTCTTTCATGCACACGGATCAGTCGTCCGGTTCCCTTTGCAGAGAAACAGCCCCAAAGCATGATGTTGCCACCCCCCATGCTTCACAGTAGGTATGGTGTTCTTTGGTTGCAACTCAACATTGGCCCAGATTCACAAAGCACTTACGCTGACGTAAGTGCAAATTTGCGCCGGCGTATCTGTGCGCCAGACCTACAAACCAACATAAGCCTAAAAACTGTCCGCCCTACGCCAACGTACCTTACATACCCCGGCGTAACGTGGGCACACTTGTCATCTGGAAGCACGTTGCTGCTCCCGTTGATTAGGCATTCAAACATGCAAAAGAGGGAAATACGGCGATTTACGAACGTACGTGCGCCCGACGCATGCTGCGCGTAAATTGTACATTCGGCGTAAAGCTATTCGCCATAGATGAGGCGCAACCCGGCAACAGACATGCAAAGGTCTGCCCCAGAGAACACAGGCCGGCGTATTGGGCGTGCGTTACGTTCACTGCGTACCTGGTGATCCGGCATGGCTTAGGCAGTTGTGCCGGCGTAGTTGTGAGCATGCGCATAAGGGTGCTGTGCATGCGTCCACGTCACGGCGCATGCACAGTTGTTGATACGCCGGACGTAAAACACTGCACCACGCTCGGACCATCATTTGCATGGGGTCACGCCCACTTCCACCTACGCCGGCCCGCGCCTTCGAAAAATACGCCACGCCGACGCAGCGTTGGGAGCAATAGCTTGCTGAATACAGTGCATGCCTCTCAGCGCTGCGCCGGCGTGACGTACGGCGGCGTAATGTGCGCCCAACTCTGTGAATCTGGGCCATTATCTCTCCTCCAAACACGACGAGTTGTGTTTCTACCAAAGAGTTCTACTTTGGTTTCATCTGACCATATGACATTCTCCCAATCCTCTTCTGGATCATCCAAATGCTCTCTAGCAAACCTCAGGCGGGCCCCGGACATGTACTGGCTTAAGCAGGGGGACACGTCTGGCACTGCAGGATCTGAGTCCCTGGCGGTGTAGTGTGATTACTGAGGGTAGCCTTTGTTGCGTTGGTCCCAGCTCTCTGTAGGTCATTCGCTAGGTCTCCCCCGTGTAGTTCTGGGATTTTTTCCCGTTCTTGTGATCATTTTGACCCCACGGGGTGAGATCTTGCGTGGAGCCCCAGATCGAGGGAGATTATCAGTGGTAATACAGGTACAGGTAATGAGTGGAGGAGGAGCCTCTTTTAGAAGATACAGATAATGAGTGGAGGAGGAGGAGCCTCTTATAGAAGAAGATAAAGGTAATGAGTGGAGGAGGAGGAGCCACTTATAGAAGAAGATACAGGTAATGAGTGGAGGAGGAGCCTCTTATAGAAGAAGATACAGGTAATGAGTGGAGGAGGAGGAGCCACTTATAGAAGAAGATAAAGGTAATGAGCGGAGGAGAAGGAGCCTCTTATAGAAGAAGATACAGGTAATGAGTGGAGGAGGAGGAGCCACTTATAGAAGAAGATACAGGTAATGAGTGGAGGAGGAGCCTCTTATAGAAGAAGATACAGGTAATGAGTGGAGGAGGAGGAGCCACTTATAGAAGAAGATAAAGGTAATGAGCGGAGGAGAAGGAGCCTCTTATAGAAGAAGATAAAGGTAATGAGCGGAGGAGGAGGAGCCTCTTATAGAAGAAGATACAGGTAATGAGTGGAGGAGGAGGAGCCTCTTATAGAAGAAGATACAGGTAATGAGTGGAGGAGGAGGAGCCACTTATAGAAGAAGATACAGGTAATGAGTGGAGGAGGAGCCTCTTATAGAAGAAGATACAGGTAATGAGTGGAGGAGGAGGAGCCTCTTATAGAAGAAGATACAGGTAATGAGTGGAGGAGGAGGAGCCTCTTATAGAAGAAGATACAGGTAATGAGTGGAGGAGGAGCCTCTTATAGAAGAAGATACAGGTAATGAGTGGAGGAGGAGGAGCCACTTATAGAAGAAGATACAGGTAATGAGTGGAGGAGGAGCCTCTTATAGAAGAAGATACAGATAATGAGTGGAGGAGGAGGAGCCTCTTATAGAAGAAGATAAAGGTAATGAGCGGAGGAGGAGGAGCCTCTTATAGAAGAAGATACAGGTAATGAGTGGAGGAGGAGGAGCCACTTATAGAAGAAGATACAGGTAATGAGTGGAGGAGGAGCCTCTTATAGAAGAAGATACAGGTAATGAGTGGAGGAGGAGGAGCCTCTTATAGAAGAAGATACAGGTAATGAGTGGAGGAGGAGGAGCCTCTTATAGAAGAAGATACAGGTAATGAGTGGAGGAGGAGGAGCCTCTTATAGAAGAAGATACAGGTAATGAGTGGAGGAGGAGCCTCTTATAGAAGAAGATACAGGTAATGAGTGGAGGAGGAGGAGCCTCTTATAGAAGAAGATACAGGTAATGAGTGGAGGAGGAGGAGCCTTTTATAAAAGAAGATACAGGTAATGAGTGGAGGAGGAGGAGCCTCTTATAGAAGAAGATACAGGTAATGAGTGGAGGAGGAGGAGCCACTTATAGAAGAAGATACAGGTAATGAGTGGAGGAGGAGGAGCCTCTTATAGAAGAAGATACAGGTAATGAGTGGAGGAGGAGGAGCCTTTTATAAAAGAAGATACAGGTAATGAGTGGAGGAGGAGGAGCCACTTATAGAAGAAGATACAGGTAATGAGTGGAGGAGGAGGAGCCTCTTATAGAAGAAGATACAGGTAATGAGTGGAGGAGGAGGAGCCTCTTATAGAAGAAGATACAGGTAATGAGTGGAGGAGGAGGAGCCTCTTATTGAAGAAGATACAGGTAATGAGTGGAGGAGGAGGAGCCTCTTATAAAAGAAGATACAGGTAATGAGTGGAGGAGGAGGAGCCTCTTATTGAAGAAGATACAGGTAATGAGTGGAGGAGGAGGAGCCTCTTATAAAAGAAGATACAGGTAATGAGTGGAGGAGGAGGAGCCTCTTATTGAAGAAGATACAGGTAATGAGTGGAGGAGGAGGAGCCTCTTATAAAAGAAGATACAGGTCTGTGAGAGGCAGAAATCTTGCTTGTTTGTAGAGGAGACAAAATATTTATTTTCCACCAGAATTTGCAAATAAATTTGCAAGAAAGCGCAATAGGTATGGGCAAGAAGAAACCTCAACTGAAAACAACCCTATTGGAAACACTTTCACCTCAACATGTTGACTCTCATAACAAAGATCTCACCATCCTCTGGTGAACAAGGGCCACTGATGATGTCAGCATGACGAAACGTGTAGGCCGTGGCCTGGGCTTAGCTACACTGAGCATTTGAACAGCTGGACTCTCCCCAGAATCCTCTGGGATCGAGGGCCCTCGATGACGTCAGCATGACGAAACATGTAGGCTGTGGCCTCGGCATGGCTACACGGAGCCTGAGAGAGAAACCGTATAATCAATGGAATCTATATTTAACCAGATGGACCCTCCTCCAGAAACCTAACTATCCTCTGGGATCAAGGGCTCCTGATGACGTTAGCATGACAAAACATGTAAGGCAGGGCCTGGGTATAGCTACACAGAGCATAGTGAGCGAGAGACTGTATGATCAATGGGATCTAGGTTTTACCAGCTGAACTCTCCCTGGAAACCTCACTATCCTCCAGGATCAAGGGGCCCCAATGATGTCAGCCTGATGAAACCGGTAGGGCATGGCCAGGGCATAGCTGCACTGAGCACTTAAACAGCTGGACTCTGGCTAGAATCCTCCGGGATCAAGGGCTCTTGATGACGTCAGCATAACTAAACATGTAGGGCATGGCTACACAGAGCATGAGAGAGAACCCGTATAATCAAAGAAATCTACATTTACACAGCTAAATCCTCCCTAGAAATCTCACTATCCTCTGGGATCAAGGGCCCCCGATGACGTCAGCATGACGAAACATGTAGGGTAGAGCCTGAATATGGCTACACAGAACATAGTGAGAGAGACTGTATGATCAACAGGATCTACATTTAAGTAGCTGGACTCTCCCCAGGAACCTCACTATCTGCAGTCAAGGGCCTTTGATGATGTCAGCATGACGAAATGTGTAGGGCAGGACCTGGGTATGGCCACACAGAATTGTATGATTAATGGGAATCTACATTTTAACCAGCTGGACTCTCCCCAGAACCCTCACTATCCTCTGGGAACAGAGGTTCCCGATGACATCAGCACAACAAAATGCCTAGGGCGTGGTTACACTGAGCATAGTGAGAGACTGGATGACCAATGGGATCTACAATTAAACAGCTGGACTCTCCCTAGAAACCTTACTATCCTCCGGAATGAAGGGCTCCCGATGATGTCAGCATGACGAAGCATGTAGGGCGTGGTCTGCTCATGGCTAATACAGAGCATAGTGAGAGAGAGAGAGAAACCGTATGATCAATGGGATCTACGGTTAACCAGCTGTACTCTCCTCAGAAACCTATGTAGGGCGTGGCCTGCTCACGGCTAATACGGAGCATTGCGAGATAGAAAAACCATATGATCAATGGGATCTACGTTTAACCAGAAAGACTATCCCCAGAAACGTTACTATTGTCCGGGATCAAGGGCCCCCCGATAACATCAGCATGACGAAGCATGTAGGGCATGGCTTGCTCATGGCTAATACGGAGCATAGTGAGAGAGAAACCGTATGATCAATGGAATCTATGTTTAACCAGCTGGACTCTCCCCAGAAACCTTACTATCCTCTGGGATCAAGGGCCCCCAAAGACGTCAGCATGACGAAGCATGTAGGACGTGGCCTGCTCAAGGTTAATACGGAGCATAGTGAGAGAGAGAGAAACCGTATGATCGATGGGATCTATGTTTAACCAGCTGGACTCTCCCCAGAAACCTTACTATCCTCCGGGTTTCAAGGGCCCACCGATGACGTCAGCATGACGAAGCATGTAGGACGTGGCCTGCTCAAGGTTAATACGGAGCATAGTGAGAGAGAGAGAGAAATCATATGATCGATGGGATCTACGTTTAACCAGCTGTATCTCCCCAGAAACCTTACTATCCTCTGGGATCAAGGGCCCACCGATGACGTCAGCATGACGAAGCATGTAGGGCATGGCTTGCTCATGGCTAATACGGAGCATAGTGAGAGAGAAACCGTATGATCAATGGAATCTATGTTTAACCAGCTGGACTCTCCCCAGAAACCTTACTATCCTCTGGGATCAAGGGCCCCCAAAGACGTCAGCATGACGAAGCATGTAGGACGTGGCCTGCTCAAGGTTAATACGGAGCATAGTGAGAGAGAGAGAAACCGTATGATCGATGGGATCTACGTTTAACCAGCTGGACTCTCCCCAGAAACCTTACTATCCTCCGGGTTTCAAGGGCCCACCGATGACGTCAGCATGACGAAGCATGTAGGACGTGGCCTGCTCAAGATTAATACGGAGCATAGTGAGAGAGCGAGAGAAATCATATGATCGATGGGATCTACGTTTAACCAGCTGTATCTCCCCAGAAACCTTACTATCCTCTGGGATCAAGGGCCCACCGATGACGTCAGCATGACGAAGCATGTAGGGCGTGGCCTGCTCAAGGTTAATACGGAGCATAGTGAGAGAGAGAGAGAAATCGTATGATCGATGGGATCTACGTTTAACCAGCTGGACTCTCCCCAGAAACCTTACTATCCCCCGGGTTTCAAGGGCCCCCGATGATGTCAGCATGACGAAGCATGTAGGGCGTGGCCTGCTCATGGCTAATACGGAGCATAGTGAGAGAGAGATAGAGAGAAACCGTATGATCAATGGAATTTATGTTTAACCAGCTGCACTCTCCCTGAAATCTCCTCAGGGCTCTAGCAATCATTCACAGCTCAGTTGGTGGGAGGGCAGAAAAAACATATAAAGGCTGAATAGTGCTCACTGCGATATTTATTGAGGAAATCAAGATAAAAATGCCACTCTCATCATAAAAATGTTTCCTCAGTGCTGTTAGGGTGGATGGCTGGCACTTACAATAAAGCCGATCTTACTCCAGCAGCTGTCAGGCCTCTCTATCACTATGCTCTGTGTAGCCACGCCCCTACGTGTTTCGTCCTCCCGACTACTTTGAGAGTACCTGATCCTGGAGGTAAGTGGGGTTTCTGGAGAGTCCAGCTGGTTAAACATAGAACCCACTGATCATACAAAGGTGCAATTTTACCCTTTTTTGCTCGAGTCTAGGTGCCAAACCCCAATGTTCCCGACCCCCCCCCCCGATGAATCAGTAAGGCTGGGCACATGCCCGTGAACAATCCAATCTTATATGAATGACCTTTTCCATAAAAAGTATCGTAGCAAAAACTACATTTTGTACAAAACAAAAATCATCCATGTAAGAGGTACAGACAAGATGGCCCAAGATACAGGATCTCACAAAAGTAAGTACACCCCTCTGTTACATTTCCTCTATCTTTTCATGTGACAACACTGAAGAAATTACACTTCGCTCATCTCTCGGCTGCCCCCACCCCCATCATCAGTGAGGGAATCAGGAAGTAAAGCGCACCATCCTCACTGTTCCCCGCTGTGTTTTGGGAGTCGTTTGTTTCCCAGAACACAATGGGGGGGGGATGGCGTATTGCCCGCAAGCTCTATGAACGGAACTGGGTGCAAATACCTGTCTTAGACAGGTATCTGCACCCCCCTCCCCCCTGAAAGGTGCCAATTGTGGCACCGGAGGGTGGGAGGAATCCGATAAGCGGAAGTTCCACTTTAGGGTGGAGCGCCGCTTTAACAACCAATGAATGTCTGGTTGTTAAAGAGCGGGCTGGCAAGACCCCATTGTGACCGACAATGGATCTAAAGCGGGGGACATTGTTTTATTTTTTAATAAAGGACAACTCATTAACATGGGGGGGGGATCTGGGGGCACATTTGGCACCTTTCAGGGGGGGAGGGGGGTGCAGATACCCATAAAAAAATAGTATTTGCACCACTTCTGGGTATCGACTCCCGTGGGAGTCACCGCCCTTCTGGTGATTCCAGATTCTGAAAAATTTCACCCCCCACAATTACTAGGCCAGGGTTGTGGGGAAGAGGCCCTTGATCCCCTCCCCCAGGCATGTGGCCTGGTATGGTTAGGCAGGGCAGCCGTCACAAATTTTGGGGCCCCTTACGCAGCTTTAAGCAGGGCCCCCCTGGAGCAGATAACCCGGGGGGGGGGGGATGCTGATGAAAAAACTAATCAAGTGTAATCTCTTCTCTCCTGACGTGAGATAATAAGCAGAGGGGGGGGGGGGGTCTGAGAACCATCGGACTCCTTACGAGTGTAATGCAAACAAATAATATAAAAACGGGAGGGTGGCCACCCGGGCCTGTAAGGGGTCCTGGGGACCATCGGGCGCCTTACAGGTGTAATGCAAAAAAAAAAATAACAAAAAGAAATTAGAAGGTGTAATGCAAAAAAAAAAAAAACGTGACTGGGGTCAGCCGTGCCCCTGGGGAACATCGGGCCCCTTACAGGTGTAATGCCTGTACCCCCCCTGATGGCGGCCCTGTAGTTAGGTGAGGAGGGGAAGGCAAAGGTGCTCACCCATCCTCGCCTTTCCCCGGATAAGGGCCTGGGATGTATTGGGGGGGCCCTCGTTTTGTTTACATTCAGCTTACAGCAGGGAACTCGCTGACAGCTGATCAGTCTTCAGTTGTCATGGATGCGGCGGCCGGCTTCCCGAACCCGCTCCTTAACAACCAGCTATATACTGCTCCTAACAATGGAATAAGTGTTTTTTTTTCTGCTCCTAGAAGCTTGAAAAATACTTCTAGCCTAAAGTTGTGTGCATGGACACACAGGAGAACACGAATGGCTTCCAGGGGCAGGAAACAAAAAAAGAAAAGAAAAGAAACGCTCAAAGCAGCTGCTAAAAGCTTAAGAATAAGCGAGTATGTATAGAACCTAATAGATACCAGAGCCCATGAGATATGTTGTTTTTTCTAGGTGAGCAAAAAGTACAACGACCCCCCCTTACCAGGGTTGTAGGGAAGAGGCCCTTGATCTTGTATGGGGAGTCCCCCTACCTCTAAGTAACCCCCGACTTATGTATCCCCCCCAGGCAGGTGGCCTGGTATGGTACCCTCCCCCCCATAAGGTGACAGACGTGTGTGAAGCCTGACGAATCAACAAGCACAAGCAAACAAGAGAAAAGTGTAAAATGAAGTGGGTCTGTTTGGGGTGACTAAGAGCACAATAAACGCGGCGGCTCTAATCTCGCTAATGATGCCATTAATATCAGGTGACTCCTGTCAGGTGAACACCACTGATGCAATAAACACGATCCGCACACGTGACTCACACCTTGTTATGAAGGAAGGAATTTTGACTTCTAAAAAGGAGAACCCAACCCAAAGCTTATAATATAGTTATGATTCAAGTTCATTGCTGTGTAAGTGTTGGGCTACAGGAGGACAGGACACTGGCAAACAAAAATACTGCAGGGTAGTCCACGGAAATCCCTCCGCTACCAGCCTGCCTCAGTTTTGCTGACGGGAAAAAAAACAAGTGTAATCTCTTCTCTCTTGAGATAATAACCCTGGGGACCATCGGGCCCCTTACAGGTGCAATGCAAAAAAAAAAAAGTAAAAAAAAAAGGGAGGGGGGCCAGCCGGGCCTGTAAGGGGCCCTGGGGACCATCGGGCCCCTTACAGGTGTAATGCCTGTAGCTGTACCCCCTAAAATCAGCAATATTTACAATTCTAAACACACTGACATTTGGGGATTCTACAATATGACACATTCCCACTTCTAGACTCCAGAATAATGATACAGAATTGTCACAGAACATTGTCCCCGAAAATAATGACACACGGGCACTTGGAAGCCCAGAACAATGGCCAAATGACACGTGATTTTTGGCGCTATTAAATTCTGACACCCCGAATCTCAGGACATTGACACACTGACACTTGGGGACCCACAACAAGGGCCAACTGACAAATGGGGGTCCACAACAATAGCACACTGACATGTGG
>JAJQKJ010002875.1:0-56560 GCA_029574335.1 Rana kukunoris
GGTATCCGAGTGTACTGCGCTCGGTATATGTCGGCGGCGGCGTTCAAAACACAGCGCGGGAAGGGGGGATCGGTTCCAAACGGATGGACGGATGGACTCTACATGCCTGGTTCCCACTGTGAAGCATGGCGGAGGAGGTGTGATGGTGTGGGGGTGCTTTGCTGGTGACACTGTTGGGGATTTATACTGAACCAGCATGGCTACCACAGCATCTTGCAGCTGCATGCGATTCCATCCGGTTTGCGTTTAGTTGGACCATCATTTATTTTTCAACAGGACAATGACCCCAAACACACCTCCAGGTGGGGGAAGGGCTATTTGACCAAGAAGGAGAGTGATGGGGTGCTGCGCCAGATGACCTGGCCTCCTCAGTCACCGGACCTGAACCCAATCGAGATGTTTTGGGGTGAGATGGACCGCAGAGTGAAGGCAAAAGGGTCAACAAGTGCTAAGCATCTCTGGGAACTCCTTCAAGACTGTTGGAAGACCATTTCAGGTGACAAGAGAATGCAGAGAGTGTGCAAAGCAGTAATCAAAGCAAAAGGACCGAGAATATGAGATATTTTCAGTGGTTTCACACTTTTTTTGTTATGTATATAATTCCACATGTGTTACATTCATAGGGCCAGATTCAGGTAGATGGGCGAATCTTTATTTTAGAGTAACGTTTCTCATTTACGTTACTCCGCCGAAACTTTAGGAGCAAGTACTGTTATTCACATAGCACTTGCTCCTAAAGTTGCGGCGGCGTAGCGAAAATGAGCCGGCGTAATTCAAATTGGGCGGGTAGGGGCCGTGTATTATTTAAACTAGGCGCGATCCTGCGGCGAACGTACTGCGCATGCGTCGACTGTCAGTGCGCATGCTCCAAATTCTGTCAGTGAACGTCAATGACGTCAATCCCCATTCACGGACGTTTTACGCAAACGAGGCGAACATTTTTAAATTCGACGCGATGACGACGGCCATACTTAACATAGGATACTCCACTAGGGGGCATGTTTTTCTTTACGCCGCATATCGCTTACGGAAACGTCGGAAAGTCACTGCGTCGGGCCCGAATACGATCGTGAATTTCCGATTCCCGCTGATTAACATATTCTCGGCGTTAATCAGCGGGAACGCCCCGAGCGCCATTTTTAAAATTGCAGTTCTAATACGACGCCGAAATACAATTACGCCGCTCGTATAGGAACTCAAACCTGGCGTTTCTTGTTTTCTGCTTACAGAAAACAGAAACGCCGGCTCAAAGTGAGAGTTAGGCTGGAGTATCACTGATAGATAACTCTACCTGAATCTGGCCCATAGTTTTGATGCCTCCAGTGTGAATCTAACATTTTTATAGTCATGAAAATAAAGAAAACTCTTTGAATGAGAAGGTGTGTCCAAACTTTTGGTCTGTACTGTATATATATATATATATATATATATATATATATATATATATATTATGGCTGTGCAAATTAACTTTTAATTGATTGATTAATCTTTAATTTTTTTGATCGATTAAAATTCTTTTGATGGGTACTCACCTCTCCGTCGGCTTCTGGGCTTTCAGGTAGTTCCGTCAGAGATCTGGTAACGTCACGGACACGGGCGGGGGTTACCATGTCCATCTGAAGGGCTCCTTTGCTGTGCCTTCATATCTGCATGCCGGCGGGACCTTACTATCTGCCACACACAAGGGCTGTTACTCTTCCCTCTATCACTTCCCTCTACCAACCTGGGATTCTACAACCATCCACAGGGAGGTGTGATAGTTCCCTTCATGGGACATCTACATGCCGACGGACTGATGTTAACCCCTCCTCATCTGGATTCAGCAGTGGTATCATTGTACACATTTTTATACCAGTATCATACTTAGCTACATGTTTTTATGACAGCTTTTGGTACCGTTTGGTATTACTCGCACCATTTTTACAGTTTATGTAGCTACATCGATTTTATCTCCAGTGCAATATTTATTTGGTTACCTACTTGAAGACTATATAAAAGTTTTAATACTATTCCCATCGAGCGCTGCCTTTGTGTGTTTTTTGTATCCTGCTATCCATTTTTCCAGTGGTTGGTACTGGGAATCGGCCTGCAAGGAGATCAGCTAAAAGTAGTTGGATCTGTATGTGCGTTATAATTAATCGAAATTAGTCGATTAATCGATTTAAAAAAAAGATTAATCGAACACAAAAATTTTGATCAGTAACAGCCCTAATATATATATATATATTATATATATATATATATATTAGTCTACCTGCATTAAAATATTTAAAATGCTATTAAAGTAATTTTTATATATTTTTTTATTTATTAGTAAAAAAAAAATTGTAAACCCTACGTGAATAGGGCTGGGTGTAGGTTAGGTTCACGGCGTAGGCAGTGTTCGACGTATCTTAGGCAGGTATTTTGACGTAACTGTGAACATGCGCACTGGGATGCGTCCAAGAGACGACGCATGCGCAGTTCGTTTTTTGCATGGGGTCACGCTTCATTATAATATATCACGCCCACTTCCACCTACTTTGACTTACGTTGGCTTACGCCGACAACTATACGCTACGCCGGCGCAACATTGAGCGCATATTCTTTGTGAATAGCATCCTTGCTTCTCAACGTTGCGCCGGCGTAGCGTAAAGTAGATATGCTACGTCCGCACAAAGATCCGCCTCTCTACATGAATCCGGCCCAATGTTTTTTAATAATTCATGTATATTGTTTGGTGGGAATGTAACTTTATTATTTTATTAATATGTGGTGTATAATGTGTGTGCTGATTCGTGTTCAGCTTTTGTATTTTTCACTTCCTCACACTGTAATCCTGCTACATCACGCGAGATTACAGTGAGAGAAGCCGTTCTCAGGAGTTTCCAGCCGTTTGTAGATCGCTCCTCATCTCAACATGAGAATCGATCTACAAAGCTTCATAAACAGGAGCTCAGAGGAGAGCGATCTCCCCTGAGAACTGAATAGCGCTATTTTATCGCACTTTCATAAAAGGACACCCATGAGACGTTTCTCTGGGCTGCAGTTCCTCTGATCTCCACAAGATGGTGATCTCACTTCTACCATAGAGTGAAGAAGTCTCTATGGAAGACAGGAAGTAATGTCAGGGACATACAGGAAGTTCCGGGTGAGAGGTGAGTCGGGAGGAAGTAGTGAGGAGACATCTTTGGAATCGGTAGCAGAGGAGGTAATAAGATCTTATCTTCTATTTACACCCAGTAACCCCGTCATGTCCGTCCTCTTCCTCCATAGTCACTGTGACGTCTTTTATCTCCAGCAGATGATGATACACACCATAGGTGTGCGTAGCCTGTTGCATTAGGGTGTGCACCTAAAGTTCAAAAACACAGTACTGATTTCTCACTGTGTTTATTCAGAAAGGGAAGGGGCCGGTAAATGACATTACCCCTTCTCCTACTCCTGAAATATCATCTATGTGTGCCCACTGCAGTAGCCAATGGGAGAGGAGGGAAGGCAGCCATGCTGTGGGAGGGAGCGATGCACAGCAGGGGGAATCACAGGGAGTGATTAGGGTGTGCCTGGGCACCACAGGCACACCCTGTGCGCACGCCTATGATACACACATATATAGTGTGGAGACCTAGATTAACCCCTTCAGGGGCAGAACATTCCCCCACTTACAGGGCCGTAACATTCTCTTCATTTCAGTTTATAGTAACGGATTATATGATAATACGGGATGGGGTTTTATTCAGAGGTGGACTTATGATACTTGTGTTTGATTTTATAATCTTTATGGAGGAGGAAATAACTATTCCTGATGTCTGTGAAGGTTCAACACAAGGGATGTGTCTGGATGATGACTTTATCTTTGTAAGTATCAGGTGATGTCACTGTCTATTTCCCTATGTAGGAGGATTTAGAAGGACACAAGGATCTCTACAAGGACGTCATGATGGACAATCAGCCGCCCCTCACATCACCGGGTAAGAGGAGACTTTATTGTACAGGAGAGAGAGCAGTACGGAGGCTCCACCTAGATCCCCCATCATCTGATAAACACATAGAAACAATGGATTCAGTCAGTGTGTGTGTTTCCTACAGATGGATCCAGTAATGGGAACCCACCAGAGAGATGTCCCCGTCCTCTGTATTCCAGGATTCCACACAGGAAGGTCACACCATCCCTCCTTATTTAAAGGTTGGTGGGTTGGATTATCTAGAACATGGACTTGTGGAAACAATGTGTGGATTTTCTATGTGATGTCACAATAATAAATCTTATATCTTACAGATGATATTCTCTCTCATTCTCAAAAGTAAAAAATATTGCATTTTTTTAAAAATTGTCGCTCTATTTTTGTTTATAGCGCAAAAAATAAAAACCGCAGAGGTGATCAAATACCACCAAAAGAAAGCTCTATTTGTGGGGAAAAAAGGACGCCAATTTTGTTTGGAAGCCACGTCGCACGACCGCGCAATTGTCAGTTAAAACGACGCAGTGCCGAATCGCAAAAAGGGGCAAGGTCCTTTACCTGCATTTTGGTCCGGGTCTTAAGTGGTTACACAACTAACTGTCTATTGTTGTCATGCAATGCTTTTATGTTATGCGTTTGGTTCTACTGATTCTTTTACTTGCCATTTTCAATTGTCATCGCTAATCTCCTGGGGTGCATGCCTCAATTAAAGTCCCACCCTTGTTTTTCCTCACTCACAGGCAAATTAGGTGGCTGCAAGGCCCCTGTAGGTGACCACCTAACTTGCCTAATTAGAGAGCCGCCTCTGTACAGTACATACACACACAGCACAAGGCCGTGTTCAGACTATGAGACGTTTCTCTGGGCTGCAGTTCCTCTGATCTCCACAAGATGGTGATCTCACTTCTACCATAGAGAGAAGAAGTCTCTATGGAAGACAGGAAGTGATGTCAGGGACAGACAGGAAGTTCCGGGTGAGAGGTGAGTCGGGAGGAAGTAGTGAGGAGACATCTTTGGAATCGGTAGCAGAGGAGGTAATAAGATCTTATCTTCTATTTACACCCAGTAACCCCGTCATGTCCGTCCTCTTCCTCCATAGTCACTGTGACGTCTTTTATCCCCAGCAGATGATAATACACACATATATAGTGTGGAGACCTAGATTAACCCCTTCAGGGGCAGAACATTCCCCACTTACAGGGCCGGAACATTCTCTTCATTTTAGTTTATAATAACGGATTATATGATAATACGGGATGAGGTTTTATTCAGAGGTGGACTTATGATACTTGTGTTTGATTTTATAATCTTTATGGAGGAGGAAATAACTATTCCTGATGTCTGTGAAGGTTCAACACAAGGGATGTGTCTGGATGATGACTTTATCTTTGTAAGTATCAGGTGATGTCACTGTCTATTTCCCTATGTAGGAGGATTTAGAAGGACACAAGGATCTCTACAAGGACGTCATGATGGACAATCAGCCGCCCCTCACATCACCGGGTAAGAGGAGACTTTATTGTACAGGAGAGAGCAGTACGGAGGCTCCACCTAGATCCCCCATCATCTGATAAACACATAGAAACAATGGATTCAGTCAGTGTGTGTGTTTCCTACAGATGGATCCAGTAATGGGAACCCACCAGAGAGATGTCCCCGTCCTCTGTATTCCCGGGATTATTCCACACAGGAAGGTCACACCATCCCCCACCATCATCAGGTAGATGAGGAACAATCACTGATCGTATCATTAGGATCTGTACATTATCTGCATTGTTACCATTGGTGTCATTTTTATTCTATATTCAGAGTGGAAAGCTGAGAGATTGTAAAGTTGAGATTAAAGAAGAGATAAAAGAGGAGGATGATGAGGACGGGGTGATGGAGGAGTCAGTGTCTCTAAAAGAACACAAAGATCTGTACCAGGACACCATGGTGGAGTCATCCAGCTACAGGAACCCACCAGAGAGATGTCCCGTCCTCTGTATTCCCGGGATTCCACACAGGAAGGTCACACCATCCCTCCTTATTTAAAGGTTGGTGGGTTGGATCATCTAGAACAGGGATCTCCAAACTACGGCCCTCCAGCTGCTGTGGAACTACACTTCCCATGAGACATTGTAAAACTCTGACATTAGTAGACATGGCTAGGCATGATGGGAATTGTAGTTCCTGAACACCTGGAGGGCCATAGTTTGGAGACTCCTGATCTAGAACATGGACTTGTGGAAACAATGTGTGGATTTTCTATGTGATATCACAATAATAAAGCTTATATCTTACAGATGATATTCTCTCTCATTCTCTTGGTTTAGAGTGGAGATCCAATCGATATAGAATTTGAGGTGAAATCAGAAGAAGAAGAGACGTATGTGAGGGATGATCAGCAGTCTATGGAGGAGGATGGAATAACGGGGACATTTATAGAGGAGGACACTCCTACAGAGATCAGCACAGGTTGGTCATTTATAGGGATGAGCCGAACACCCCCCGGTTCGGTTTGCAGCAGAACATGCAAAACATTTCTTTACAATCTAAAGTGCTAATTTTAAAGGGTAAAATGCAAGTTATTGTCATAAAAAGTGTTTGGGGACCCGGGTCCTGCCCCAGGGGGAGTGTTTGGGGACCCGTGTCCTGCCCCAGGGGGAGTGTTTGGGGACCAGTGTCCTGCCACAGGGGAGTGTTTGGGGACCCGGGTCCTGCCCCAGAGGGAGTGTTTGGGGATGCGGGTCCTGCCCCAGGGGGGAGTGTTTGGGGATCCGGGTCCTGCCCCAGGGGAGTGTTTGGGGACCCTGGTCCTGCCCCAGGGGGAGTGTTTGGGGACCCTGGTCCTGCCCCAGGGGGAGTGTTTGGGGACCCTGGTCCTGCCCCAGGGGGAGTGTTTGGGGACCCGGGTCCTGCCCCAGGGGGAGTGTTTGGAGACCCTGGTCCTTCCCCAGGGGGAGTGTTTGGGGACCCGGGTCCTGCCCCAGGGGATTGTTTGGGGACCCGAGTCCTGCCCCAGGGGACAAGTATCAATGCAAAAAAAAGTTTTAAAAACTGCCTTTTTTCAGAAGCAATGATTTTAATAATGCTTAAAGTGAAACAATAAAATTTTCCTTTAAATTTCGTACCTGGGGGGTGTCTATAGTATGTCTGTAAAGTGGCGCATGTTTCCCGTGTTTAGAACAGTCCCTGCACAAAATGACATTTCTAACCCTAAGGAAAAAAAGTAATTTAAAACGACAATTGTCTGGTCCCAGCAATACAGATAAAAATTGTGACGGATCTCGGATTCCCCAGGTGGGCACCTCCCCCAGACCTGTGTCTCCTGTCCTCCAAACGCACCCGCAGCCGGCAGACTCGCTATAACCAGCCCTTAACCCCCCAATCACGAGGCAAACCACACAGGTGTTGAGGGTTAAACATGCAGAGCATCAACTGTTTATTACATACAGAACATACACCTTTATAGACAGTTAGGGACACTCCCCTTAGTCTTGTCATAGAGGGGGGAGGGGACAGGGAAGAACCAATAGAAACTCAACACTTGTACATTGAAACCCATAAAAGGGATTATGATAAGCAGGCAGCCCCTCCTCACACATCCCCCGCTGAGAGATGTCTCCAGTCCAGACCTTCGTCTACCTGCCATGACCCAAAACAATTAAACACAGCGACATGAGGGGGATGGGGGAGAAGGGATGTAGCATTATATTATCTCAATGCCAGCTTGTCCCCAAGTCTCTTCTGGCCCATAGTCTGTGGGGAGGAGGCCGGCCCACAGTCCCTTCCAAAACACACAGAGACAATGGGTTCTGTCACAAAAGTCATTGAAAAAAACAGCATGCCCCCCCCCCCCCCCCCCCCAGTCCATTATCAGGCCCTTTGGGTCTGGTATGAATATTAAGGTGAACCCCGAACCAAAATGTAAAAAATAAATTGCGTGGGGGTTCCCCATTAATTCCATACCGGTATGAATTTTAAGGGGAACCCCATGCTAAAATAAAATAAAACGGCGTCGGGTTTCACCAAAAATCCATACCAGAACCTTATCCGAGAGTGCCCCCCTCCTGAACCGTACTAGGCCACATGCCCTCAACATGGGGAGGATGCTTTTGGGGTCAATGGGAACAAGGGCCTCATCCCCACAACCCTTGCCCGGTGGTTGTGGGAGTCCAGAGATGTACATCCATCCTCTACTGGAGGATACAGAGAGAGAAAAAACGGTGACACGATCCGCCTCCATGGGAGGTTCCCGTCGAAGGACACTACACCCGCCGTGACGGCTCTTAAATGTGTGCAGGTGACCCCAACCCCTCTGACATTACAGGGGTTTCCCGTGGGGGGTGGGGTCACCCGTGACTACACGGGGAAACCGCAGGAAAACTCCATTGCATCAGAGGGGGTGGGGTCACCCACGCACGTCACAGGTGGTCCTGCCCTCAGCTATTTAAGAGCTGTCACGACGGGTGCAGTGTCACTCGGCCGCCTCCTCCCATGGAGGCGGATCTTGTCATAGTTTTTTTTTCCATATCCTCGGGTTGAGAATGGATGTACATTTTTTTTTCTTATAATAAAAGTACAATGTACCCCGTTACCAATTCATATAGGGGGGCCCGGAATCTGTGGGGTCCTCTTTGTTAGAGGGGGCTTCCAGATTCCGATAAGCCACCCCCTGCCCACAGACACCCACAACCACCGCGCAAAAGATTTGTGGGGATGAGGCCCTTGTCCCAAACAACATGGGGACATGGTGCTTTGGACCCCAAAGCATCCTCCCCATGTTAAGGGTATGTGGCCTGGTACGGTTCAGGAGGGGGGACGCTCTCTCGTCTCCCCCTTTTCCTGCAGCCTGCCAGGTTGCGTGCTCAAATAAGGGTCTGGTATGGATTTTTGAGGGGAACCCCATGCCCTTAAATCCATACCAGACCTGAAGGGCATGGTATGAAATTTGGGGGGGACCCCCACGCATTTTTTTTTTTTTTACAATTTTGGTTCAGGGTCCATGCCATTTTTTTTTTATGACTTTTATCTGTATTGCCGGGACACAACAATTCCGTGAGTAGTTTTATATGACTTTTATTACTTTAGAAATGACATTTTGTTGCAGGACAGTTCTAAACACGGGAAACATGCGCTGCTTCACAGGCATACTATAGACACCCCCCGGGTACGATATTTAAAGGGATATTTCACTTTTATTGTTTCACTTTAAGCATTATTAAATCACTGCTCCCGAAAAAACTGCAGTTTTTATAACTTTTATTTGCATTGATACATGTCCCCTGGGGCAGGACCCGGGTCCCCAAACACTCCCCCTGGGGCAGGACCCGCGTCCCCCAAACACTTCTCCTGGGGCAGGACCCGGGTCCCCAAACACTCCCCCTGGGGCAGGACCCGGGTCCCCAAACACTCCCCCTGGGGCAGGACCCGGGTCCCCAAACACTCCCCCTGGGGCAGGACCCGTGTCCCCAAACACTCCCCCTGGGGCAGGACCCGGGTCCCCAAACACTTTTTATGAATTTAACTTGCATATAAGAACTTTTTAATTTCTCCCATAGCCTTTTAAAGGGTGTTCCACGGCTTTCAAATTTGCTGCAAACACCCCAAATTGTTCGCTATTCAGTGAACACCCGATGTTCGAGTGGCTCATCCCTAGTCATTAACACTAAATCCATTCCTCCACCCATACTGCTCACTGATTGGTCCAGAGTAGGGTGGGGACTGGGTGATATCAGCCTGGTCACTTTCCTGAGCTGTGTTCCCCGTCCTGTATTCCTGTATTTCTCTCAGATAATCTTCCTTCTCTGTGCTGAAGACACAATTTATGTCTCTAGACTGGATCTATGGAGATTCTGGGGTTCAGCTGGCAGCAAAATGTTCATTTCCCCCATAGGAGTTACTACACCTAGGCACCTGGGGTATGTGTTTTGGGTCTTCTGCCCCATACCCGGGTATGGCAAGATCTCTGACAGACAATTCTCCCGGGTTACTAACTCTGTTGTCTGCTGGCTGTGCCGGGTGGAGGGATATGTCTGTATAGTCTCAGACCCAAGTCACTGAGTGCAGTCTCAGGAGACGGGGGGCAGAGGTGTGGGATCTCTGCAACTTGTCTCATGTAAAAAATAATCTACCACTGATTACTGAATACCAATATTATGAGTCATGACCCTTACACTATATCATTTATATTGTACATTACAGACTCCTGACCCCTGCACTATATACTCTATATTGTACATTACATACTCCTGACCCCTGCACTATATACTCTATATTGTACATTACAGACTCCTGACCCCTGCACTATATACTCTATATTGTACATTACAGACTCCTGACCCCTGCACTATACACCCTATATTGTACATTACAGACTCCTGACCCCTGCACTATATACCCTATATTGTACATTACATACTCCTGACCCCTGCACTATATACCCTATATTGTACATTACATACTCCTGACCCCTGCACTATATACCCTATATTGTACATTACATACTCCTGACCCCTGCACTATATACTCTATATTGTACATTACAGACTCCTGACCCTGCACTATACACCCTATATTGTACATTACATACTCCTGACCCCTGCACTATATACTCTATGTTCTTCAGTACGTCATTTTGATAAAAAATCCTAACTTTTGTATTCTGTATAATAAGTTGTACATTACACAGTCCTGACTTCTTTTGCACCCATTTTCTACCAGCTGGACATTTTGGCCCAGATTCAGAGTGCAAGGCGCACATTACACCGCTGTAGAGCAAATGCCGTACGCCACGCCAACGTAGCGCGGAGAGGCAAGCATTGCATTTACCATCAGCCTGGTGTAGGTTTCCAAGGAGCACGCCTCCGTAGGTGGAAGTGGGCATGACCCCATTGTATTCTATAATGTTTTTCAGACAATTTCACTTTTAACAGACATCAGAGATCTCACACAGGTAGGAAGCCGTATTCCTGTCCTGAGTGCGGGAAATGTTTTTCACAGAAGCAACATCTTTACAGACATCAGAGATCTCACACGGGGGAGAAGCCGTATTCCTGTCCTGAGTGAGGGAATTGTTCCTCACTGAAGTCCTGTCTTCCTGTACATCAGGGATCCCCCTCGAGGTGTATTGGTGCCTTGAGTGCGGGAAATATCTTGTATATGAATGTTGCTGGACATCACAGCTCTCATGTGGGGAAGAAGCACACCCTGATATACACCTCAGATATACTCCATGGCTGATCTCCATCCATTTCCAAGGCGCACGCCTCCGTAGGTGGAAGTGGGCATGACCCCATGCAAATGATGGTCCGAGCGTGGTGCAGTGTTATACGCCCGGTGGGAGGAGTCAATAACCCAATGATGGTGGTCTTCAGGATCATATTGTAGTTTCTCCGGCTCCAAGTATCTCTTGTTTCCCCAAATGGGGCTAAACCTGGTGAATCCCTCAACTTGTTGTGAAGCTCTGGCTTTGTTCCATACTTTCTGCATCAAGTTGTAAGTTGGAAACTGCTTGTTTGATTTAGAAAATCCTAGCGCCTCCAGACCCTCCACTACCCCCCCCCCCCTCATTGTCAACCGGAGAAGGTGCGGCGTAGGGTCCTCCTAGTTCAGCACCGGAGCACTGGCAGGGCACAGAACCCAGGCTATGTGTTGGAGTTGGGAGGCCGGGTAGTACAGCCATGGGTTTGGAAGTGCCGTGCCACCTGCTTCCTTAGGACGCTGCAACTCTTCCAATGTTACCCTGGCTGGTGAGTGAAGCCAAATAAGAGACCTAAAAATGGAATTAATAACTCAAAATGTCTCCAGTGGAAGAACCATAGGGGAGGTGTGGAGTATGTATAGGATCTGTGGCATCAAAATCAGAGGAGCCATTTACTAGTTACCTTGAGGGGGGAATTGTAAGATCCTCAGAGACAAAGCTGCCTGATGTGGGCGGAGTCCTGGTTTAGGGGAACCAATCAGTTCATGTCTAGTAATAATCTTTGTATTTCTATTTTAGTAGATGGACGGGAGATGAGGAAAACCTCAGAGGATTGTCTCACTTTGTCTCCAGACTGTAAAGTAGAAGATGAGGACATCACACAGTATAGTCCAGGAGAAAACCCGACTACCTCAAATGTCCATCCGGCACCACACAGTGTAGATGGACCATCGTATTCCTCTTATCCTGAGGAACCTCAGACTGTGCGGGACGGTGCCGAACCATCGTATTCCTCTTATCCTGAGGAACCTCAGACTGTGCGGGACGGTGCGGGACCATCGTGTTCCTCTTATCCTGAGGAACCTCAGACTGTGCGGGACGGTGCCGGACCATCGTATTCCTCTTATCCTGAGGAACCTCAGACTGTGCGGGACGGTGCCGGACCATCGTATTCCTCTTATCCTGAGGAACCTCAGACTGTGTGGGACGGTGCCGTACCATCGTATTCCTCTTATCCTGAGGAACCTCAGACTGTGCGGGACGGTGCCGGACCATCGTATTCCTCTTATCCTGAGGAACCTCAGACTGTGCGGGACGGTGCCGGACCATCGTATTCCTCTTATCCTGAGGAACCTCAGACTGTGCGGGACGGTGCCGGACCATCGTATTCCTCTTATCCTGAGGAACCTCAGACTGTGCGGGACGGTGCCGGACCATCGTATTCCTCTTATCCTGAGGAACCTCAGACTGTGCGGGACGGTGCCGGACCATCGTATTCCTCTTATCCTGAGGAACCTCAGACTGTGCGGGACGGTGCCGGACCATCGTATTCCTCTTATCCTGAGGAACCTCAGACTGTGCGGGACGGTGCCGTCCTTCCAACAGATAAGAGGTTTCCCTGTCCTGAGTGCGGAAAGTGTTTCCATTGTAAATCATCTCTTGGTAGGCATATAAGATCTCACACAGGGGAGAAGCCGTATTCCTGTCCTGAGTGTGGGAAATGTTTTTCACGGAAGTCCCATCTTTCCATACATCAAAGATCTCACACAGGAGAGAAGCCGTATTCCTGTCCTGAGTGTGGGAAATGTTTTTCAGTGAAGTCCCATCTTTACACACATGGGAGATCTCACACAGGAGAGAAACCGTATTCCTGTCCTGAGTGTGGGAAATGTTTTTCAGACAATTCCACTTTTAACAAACATTGGAGATCTCACACGGGGGAGAAGCCGTATTCCTGTCCTGAGTGTGGGAAATGTTTTTCACAGAAGTCCCATCTTTACACACATCAGAGATCTCACACAGGAGAGAAACCGTATTCCTGTCCTGAGTGCGGGAAATGTTTTTCAGACAATTCCACTTTTAACAACCATTGGAGATCTCACACGGGTGAGAAGCCGTATTCCTGTCCTGAGTGCGGGAAATGTTTTTCGCAGAACTCCAGTCTTTACAAACATCAGAGATTTCACACAGGAGAGAAGCCGTATTCCTGTCCTGAGTGCGGGAAATGTTTTCCACAGAAGTCTAAACTTTTCACACATCAGAGATCTCACACAGGAGAGAAGCCGTATTCCTGTCCTGAGTGTGGGAAATGTTTTTCCGTGAAGTCCAGTCTTTACAAACATCAGAAATCTCACACAGGAGAGAAGCCATATTTCTGTCCTGAGTGAGGGAATCGTCCTGTCTTCCTGTTCATCAGAGATCCTACATTGTGGGTTGTCCACGAGGTGTATTAGTGCCTTGAGTGCAGGAAATGTCTTGTATATGAATGTTGCTGGACATCACAACTCTCATGTGGGGAAGAAGCACACCCTGATATACACCTCAGATATACTCCATGGCTGATCTTCATCATGTAAGAAAAACACTTCCAGGGGTGTGGACATTGTTAAAGGGTGTGGGAGTTCATTGAAAACTACAAGCCGATCGGCCAAGGACAGAACTCTGTGAATGAATGGCACGGCCGCGCTCTTTTCATAAAGTGACAGCCGGTACAGGAAACTTCTCCCCGCACTGCTGTCACACAGAGGGATCGGATCGCTGAGCCGCTGCAGGAACATGTAGCATCTTCCCGAAGGTGAATGTTTCCTTTAACCCTTTCACTGCCAAAGACATGTTTGTGTCCCCCCCCCCTCCCTGCGTGTTTAACCCCTTCAATACCGGACACCCCCCCCCCTTCCTTCCTAGGCCAATTTCCAGCTCTCAGCGATCTCACACTTTGAATGATAATTACTCGGTCATGTGACACTGTACCCATATGAGACTTTTTATCTTTTTTTCCGCACAAATAGAGATTTATTTTGGGGGTATTTGATCCCCTCTGGGGGGTTTATTTTTTGTGCTACAAATAAAAAAAGACAAAAAATTATGAAATAAAAAAGTTTTTTTCTTTGTTTTGTTTCTGTTATAAAATGTTGTAAATAAATAAGTTTTCTCCTTCACTGATGAGGAGGCACTAATATGCAGCACTGATGGGTGGCACTGATCAGGAGGTACTGACAAGCATTCCTGGTGGGCACTGATTGGCATCACTGGCAATCATCGCTGATGGGCCTGTACTGATAATCAATGCTGAATATCAGTGCAGACCCCTCCCCCCTGTCAGGAGAGTCGCTGATTGGCTCTCCTCTACTAGCGCCTTGTCAGCATGAATAAAGGAAAGCTGATAACCGGCACTTCCTGGTTACCATGTGATTGGCTTTGATTGGACACAGCTGATCACATGATATAGAGCCCAAGTCATAGGCTCTTTACCGAGATTGGAGATGCAGTGTTTTTAGAGCGACACACCTCATCACTGATCACCGCACCCAAGCGGCTTATTCTTCTGGAATGTCATATGATGTCCAATCAGGATAATGGAGCCCCCGCCTGGCCGTCATTCTGCTATAGGGTGGGAGGAGTTAAAAAATAATTTTAGGCCTGAAGATTATAAATATTATAATAGTGGTAGTTCCAATTGTGTTATGTCACAATATTATCGCAAAAGTCTAGGAAACGCCAAACTTCAGCAAAAAAACCCCACAATAAATTACCCAATTTTTTGGTAAAATATACAGTATCTCACCAAAAATGGAGTTACTTACCGGTAACGTCTTTCAGGACAGCCACAATAGAGAGAGATAGGCTCCTCCTCTTCCTTTAGGAAACACTGCACAGCCTTTAAGAACTCTCCTCCCCCTGCCAGACCTCAGTTTTTATACGAGCACCTCTGGTCAGCTGGGGAGACACAAGAACATGTTAGTAATCCATCATTAAACATCAACATCATACTATGTTCCTGTATTAAACAAACCTTCCATAACTTCGGGTGGGTAACCAGGGCTGTCCTGAAAGACTACTGGAAAGGACGTTACCGGTAAGTAACTCCATTTTTCCCTTTCCGTCTTTCAGGACAGCCACAATAGAGAGGATAATCGAGTACTCACCAACTAGGGCGGGACTATGGCTTGCAGGACCTTTCGCCCAAAGGCCTGGTCGCCTGCCGACACCAAGTCTACTCTATAATGTTTGACGAAAGTGGTGTAGCTGGACCAAGTTGCTGCCTTGCATATTTGTTCTGGCGTGGCTCCAGCGGTTTCAGCCTGGGAAGCAGCCACTGCCCGAGTAGAGTGTGCCTTAATTCCTGTAGGGACCTCTTTACCAGACAAGGCATATGCCTGTTCAATAGCTAGCCTGAGCCATCTCGCGATTGTGCGCCGAGACGCTCTCTGTCCTTTTCTAACTCCAGAAAATAAAACAAAAAGAGAGTCTGACTTCCTAAAATCTTTGGTCAGCTCTAAATAGTGTAGGATGCATCTCCTGACGTCCAACTTACTAAACCTAATTTCCCTTTCACCTGAGGGATTAGGGCAAAAAGAGGGTAGCACCACCTCCTGACTCTGGAATCTAGAAGATACTTTGGGTAAAAAGGCCGGATCAGTCTTGAAAACAACTCGATCCGGAAAAACAATACAAAAAGGGGGTCTAACAGACAAGGCTTCTATCTCGCTGACCCTCCTAGCAGTAGTCACTGCAACCAAAAAGACTGTCTTTAAAGTCAACTCCCTCAGCAGACATCCGTCTAGAGGTTCAAAGGGAGACCCTGTTAGGGCCTGAAGAACTAAGGATAAATCCCACCTGGGGAAGGGGGGCCCCTGGGCCGGTCTCTGTCTAGATAATGCTCTGAAGAACCGGATTACCCAGGAGTTACTGGCCAGTGGACTCTCTAGATATACACTAAGGGCAGAAACTTGACCCTTAAGGGTACTGACTGAAAGACCCTTTTCTGCCCCACACTGTAGGAACTCCAATACTGAAGAGGGGTTCTGCACTGAACAGGAATATTCTAGGCACCATGCATTAAAGCGAAGCCAGACCCTCCTATAAATAGAGCGGGTTTCCTTCTTCCTGCTACTAAGTAGGGTGGCAGTTAACCTTTTAGAAAACCCTCTAGACCTTAGCAAGGTCTCCTCAGTAACCACGCCGCTAGGCTCCACCTGTGTGGGTCTGGGCAAAGGACTGGACCCTGCGAGAGAAGATCCCTTGTGGATGGGAGGAAGAAGGGAGGTTCCATGGTCAGTTGTTTGAGGACCGAGAACCAAGCCCTTTTCGGCCAGTGAGGTGCCACTAGAATCAGAGAGGTGTTCTCCAGTTGGAACTTTCTTAGAACTGCCGGTAGAAGCACTGGAGGTGGGAAGGCATAACAAATCCCGAACCCCCAGCTCTGGGACAGGGCATCTACCCCCCTTGCTCCCTCTCCTTTGTTCCGGGAGAAAAAACAAGGGGTTTTCACGTTTTCTTTTGACGCGAACAGGTCTACCTCCGGAGAACCCCACCTCCTGACTAGGAGATGAAAAACTTCCTGACTGAGAGCCCACTCGCTCTCTCTCAGCTGACTTCGGCTGAGGAAATCTGCCGTCCTGTTTTCTATCCCTCTTAGGAAGATCGCTGATAATGACAGGGTGTTTGCTTCGGCCCAGTGAAGAATCCCTGATGTAATGGCCGACAGGACTACACTTCTCGTGCCGCCCTGCTTGTTCAGATAGGCCACAGCCGAAGCATTGTCCGACCGCACCTGGACGTGGTGACCCTGAAGCTCTTCCTGGAAGAACCTGAGGGCTAGACCGACCGCCATCAGCTCATTCCAATTGGAGGACTTCCCCAACTCGGCATCTTTCCATACGCCCTGCGCTGGAAGGGACCCTAAGTGAGCCCCCCAACCTCTGCCGCTTGCGTCCGTGGTTACCACCTGAGGAACCGGAATATGCCATAGCCGACCCTGCGATAAATTGGAAATCTTCCTCCACCACCAGAGGGACCTCTTTACCTGGGTTGGGACCTGTACTAGGGTATCTAGCCGCTCCAGATCGTGATCCCAGATTTTCAGGAGGAAAGCTTGCAGGGGCCGAAAGTGAAGGCCTGCCCATTGGACAGCCGGAAGGGTGGCCGTAAGCAGGCCCAGGGTCGACATCAGAGACCTGATTGACACTTGCCGACTGCCCTGTAGGGTGGCCACCGCTCTGTCTAATTTCAGGGCCTTCTCCCTGGGGAGAAAGACCCTTAGGAGGGTGGAGTCCAAAAGGTACCCCAAGTAAGAAATTTGTTGAGACGGTGACAGGCTGGATTTTTCTAAGTTTAACAGCCACCCTAGACCCGATAGAGTCCTCTTGGTTAATTCCAGATCTCTGGATAGTTGTTCTGGAGAAGCCGCAAAAAGGAGCAGGTCGTCCAGGTAGGCTATGATGCCTACTCGCTGAAGACGCAGAAAAGCTATGGGTTCTGCCAGGACCTTGGTGAACACACGGGGTGAGGAGGATAGACCGAATGGCAAAGCCTGGAACTGAAGATGCATCACCTCCCCTCCTAGGTCTATCGCTAGGCGTAGATACCTCTGAGACCCCTCTGCGATGGGTACGTGCAGGTACGCGTCCCTGAGGTCCAGGGAGACCATAAAGCAATTCTGTGGAAGGAGGGCCCTGACCGTGAAGATTGATTCCATACGGAACTTTTTGTATGCGATGGACCTGTTTAGGGGTTTCAAGTTTAGGATTAACCTGTACTTCCCTGAGGGTTTCCTCACCACAAAAATGTGTGAGTAAAATCCCTTCCCTTCCTCTGTCGCTGGAACCCTGAGGACCACGTCCTGGTTCTTTAGCTCTTTTAAGGCTCCGGTCAGGGCCTCTGATTTTTCCCTGTCTCTGGGAAGTTGAGTGACCAGATATCTTTGGGGGGGAGGAGAAGAGAACTCTAGGAAGTACCCCTCCTTACTATCGCCAGGACATACCTGTTGGGGGAAATTGATTCCCACTGTGGGAGGAAGGCCCCCAATCTTCCCCCCACCCTGACCTGGGAGTCACTGTTTTTTTGCGGGCTGGTCAGGAGGGCGAAAAATCGCTCCTCCGCCCCTTCCCCTAGGCGTCCAGATTCTCTTCTGAACTTCTGGCTTTGGGACCCCCGAGTGCCTTTGGGGACGAAACCCCCTCCCCTTTACTGGAGCCTTACGTCTCTGGGGAAAGGACTTCTTTCTGTCAGCTGTACGATCCAAGACTGACTCAAGACCCGGGCCAAACAGGAGATCCCCTGTAAGAGGTATCCCACACAGCTTAGATTTGGAAGCTAGGTCCCCTGGCCAAGTTTTGAGCCAGAGGGCTCTCCTGGCAGAGTTGGCCAGAGCTGCCGACCTGGCTGACATGCGGACGGATTCAGCCGATGCGTCCGCAAATGTAAGCGATGCCTCGTAACATTGTAGGGAAGGAGGATAAAATGGTCTCCTTATCCGTCCCGGCCTCAATGTGCTCCTGGATTTTAGAGAGCCAATGTTCTAAGTTACGGGCCACCACTGTGACAGCTAATTCTGGCTTGAGGTTCCCAATCACAGAGTCCCATGTTTTTTTCAAGAGGGAATCCATTCTCTTGTCCATTGCATCAGGAAGAGTTCCCATATCCTCGAAAGCCAAGACAGTATTTCTGGATACTTGGGAGAACGCCGCATCCAATTTAGGCACTTTGTTCCAAATGGATGCAGGATCTTCAGAAAATGGGAACCTCCTTTTAAGGGACTGGGAAAAAAAGGGCTTCCTTTCGGGGTCCTGCCACTCCTTTTTGATAGTATCAGTTAGAAGGTCATGTACAAGAAAAACCCTTCTCTTCTGTTCCCCCAGACCTTTGTACATTTGGTCATGAAGGCGAAGAGGTTTACTTTCGGCCTGAATGCCCAGAGTCGTGTAAATGGCCCCTAACAGATCCTCAACCTCATCAAGGGACAGTTTATATCTCGAGGGCTTCCTGGAATCCCCATCCTGGTCCTCATCATCTGACTCTGCCTGAGAACCCGAGGCCACACTCTCCCCTGAGATTACTGCCTGGGAAGGGACTGCAAGATCAACTGTCGTTGCTGTATGATCAGGTGTGACAGGAGCAAGACCCTGTTCAACTGATTGGGTTGTAACCTGTGTGGGGACAGTGGGAGGTTGCAGCCTTTCAAACAAAGATTTGAAGGAAGCGAAAGTGGAGGAAAGCTCCTTAACAGAGGCTGCTAGGCTACCTTCCTGCTCTTCATCCCTCTCCCTGACCAAGGAGTGAATGCATTCCTTACACAACACTTTGGACCAAGACTCAGGAAGAATGTCCCTACAGGAGGCACATTTCTTTTTCGAACCGTGAGTCTTCCCTGTCTTTTCCAGGCTCTTCTGAAAGACATAGGAACAAGGGGCCCCACACATTAACATCCAAAGAAAGAAAAACATTTTTATTTTATTTTTTAAAACACAAAAAAACATATGGGTTACAACCCTGGGGAAACTCTAAAAACAGACCCTCCTGCTAAGTTCCCCTATGGTCCCCCCCCCCCCAACCACCAAGGGGGAATAGTGGGGGGGAAAGACCAGGCCTAAGGTTTAGGGACCCCTCCCCAGGGAACTCTTACCTTAGGCTGGCTGGAGGAAGCGTCCTTGGTCGTGCCCCCTTCCGGAGAAGTCGCCGACATCCTGGGGTGGTTGCGCTGTGTCAACTTGCCCCAGCAAGCTTCAGACTCCTCCAGCAAACACGCTGGGCCTCTATCAGCGCCGCGGCCCGGAACCGGAAGTCGCGGATCAAAGGGGAGGCTTCTGACGCGCCGTTGATGACGTCACCCGCCACACAGTCCGCGAATTTGAAAAAAAGTATGCGGCCTGTAAAAAAACAAGGCGTCCTGGAGGCCTCCCCCGCCATGGTCCTGTGGACACGATAGGGGTCCCCCCTCAAGCCATCTGCCGCGCTCGACCAGGATTGGGGTGCGTCTGGCGGTGAGTACCCGCCAAAAAAAAGATTTTTTCCTTAGGAGGCCCCTGCTCCCTTGGTAGGAGAAAGAACAGCCACAGTCCCCTGACTGCACCGGCCTAGGTTCCTCTGCAGTGTCTCCCCACCGGAGGAAACACTAAGAACTGAGGTCTGGCAGGGGGAGGAGAGTTCTTAAAGGCTGTGCAGTGTTTCCTAAAGGAAGAGGAGGAGCCTATCTCTCTCTATTGTGGCTGTCCTGAAAGACGGAAAGGGAAAGTAAGTACACCCCTCAGTGACATTTGTGTAAATATTTTCTTGTATCTTTTCATGTGACAACACTGAAGAAATGACACTTTGTATCTACAATGTTGTGTAGTGAGTGTACATGGGTGGAGGGGTGTACACAGGGGGGAGGGGTCTTTGTACCTACAATGTTGTGTAGTGAGTGTACATGGGGGGAGGGGTGTACACAGGGGGAGGGGTCTTTGTTGTGTAGTGAGTGTACAGCTTGTATAACAAATAACTCAACACAGCCATTAATGTCTAAACCGCTGGCAACAAAAGTGAGTACACCGCAAAGTGAAAATCTCCAAATTGGGCCCAATTCGCCATTTTCCCTCCCCCCGGTGTCATGTGACTTGTTAGTGTTACAAGGTCTCAGGTGTGAATGGGGAGCAGGTGTGATAAATTTGGTGTTATCGCTCTCACTCTCTCATACTGGTCACTGGAAGGACAACATGGCACCTCATGGCAAAGAACTCTCTGAGTATCTGATATAAAGAATTGTGTCTCTACATAAAGATGGCCGAGGATATAAGAAGATCGCCGAGACCCTGAAACTGATCTGCAGCACGGTGGCCAAGACCATCCAGCGGTATAACAGGATGGGTTCCCCTCCCCCCGCCTCACCATGTTCCACCAAAGAAGTTAAGGTCACGTGATCAGCGTCATATCCAGAGGTTGTCTTTAGGAAATAGACTTATGCGTGCTGCCGGCATTGCTGCAGAGGGTGAAGGGGTGGGGGAGGGGTCAGTGCTCAGATCATACGCCGCACACTGCATCAAATTGGTCTGCATGGCTGTCGTCCCAGAAGGAAGCCTCTTCTAAAGATGATGCACAAGAAAGAGCCGCAAACAGTTTGCTGAAGACAAGCAGACTAAGGACATGGATTACTGGAACCGCGTCCTGTGGTCTGATGAGACCAAGATAAACAAATTTGGTGTCAGGCATGGTGGAGGGAGGGTCATGGTCTGGGGCTGCATGAGTGCTGCTGGCACTAAGGGGGTACAGATCATTGAGGGTGAGGGGACCATGAATGCCAACATGTACTGTGACATACTGAAGCAGAGACTGGGCCGCAGGGTAGTATTCCAACATGATAACCACCCAAAACACACCTCCAAGACCACCACTGCCTTGCTAAAGAAGCTGAGGGTAAAGGTGATGGACTGGCCAAGCATGTCTCCAGACCTAAACCCTATTGATCATCTGTGGGGCATCCTCAAACGGAAGGTGGAGGAGCGCAAGGTCTGTAACATCCACCAGCTCCGTGATGTTGAAAAGATTTACACAAATGTGACTGAGGGGTGTACTTACTTTTGTGAGATACTGTACACAGCACAAGGCCGTATTCACACTACGAGACGTTTCTCTGGGCTGCAGTTCCTCAAAACTCCACAGGATGGTGATCTCACCTCTACTCAGACAGGAAGTGATGTCAGATACAGACAGGAAGTGATGTCAGATACAGACAGGAAGTGATGACAGATACAGACAGGAAGTGATGTCAGATACAGACAGGAAGTGATGTCAGGATCTGATTTGGACAGACAAAACTGTCAGTTTCTTTGGTATCTGCTTCCTGGCCAAATCTGATAAGAAGTGAATAATTGCATGCATGCATAGAATAATTTCACACTGACAAAGCTGCAGTTTGAAATACTTCCTCTTTTTTATTTTGGTCTCGGATTAATATATGGTTAATGACGCGCATATTCTTGAATATCCAACCTGCTCATTAATACGTAATATTAGTCTTGTGACTTTCTGATTTTGTGAGCTATTAACTATTTTGTGTTAGGATGGTGCGAAGCATGAAGCAACAATGCTATATATATATATTTGGTTTGTCTGATGTCTGATGTCTGGTTTTCTGTGGTTCGATATCCGGGGCTTTCTTTCGCCGATCTATTTTCGACTTGTTTTGCAGACAGAGTTCCCCTTTTTCGTCAGATCTTGTGACACATATCTGATAGCAGCATCATGTGAGCAAGGATTGCAAGGGTTGTATAAGATCATTACAAATTATGACTATGTATGATAGCAATCAATAACATATAGAGTATATAGGATATATATGAGATATAGAGCATGTGGAGCATGTGTTTGCGCATTAAAATAAGCATTTCACCATCTTCCTTTGGCCATTTTTAGCATATCCATAGCAGTTCCCCCTTGAAATGCTATTTTAATCTATTTTAATCTGTTCCTGTCTTTAATCCGAGATTCCCCACCCCAGGGCGCGCGGAGTCTAAGGTCCAGCAGGTGTTCCCCAGAGCCTCTAGTGGTGAGGATGGATTTCGCTGCAGCTGAACCCAGGTCGCGGCCCTTGGGTTCCCTACCCTGTCTGTCCCTGTTGTCCTGCCTACTTATGATGTGAGACTGGGAATGTCTGTAGTGGAATGTGTGGATCGTCGTACTCATCTTCCTCGTGTCCTACATCTTGGTTCACGAATGTGGGGATTCCTTGTTCCACCGCTTTTTCTATACATTTCTTCAGACAAGGGAGTATGCAACAAATTACCAGAGCGAGGAGGAATAGGACGATTAATATAGTTACTCCTATTTGGGTTAAAATTCTCTGCCACCCGTTCATCCAACTGAAGTATTGGTCCCATGGGTCTGTGATGCCTGAATTTTTCTTTAATTCAACTGACAGATTCTTTAACTTTTTAAGAGCTACAGTGACTTGGCCATTCGGGCCGGTGTTGTCTGGGATATAGGTACAGCAAGTGGTGCTGGTCATTTTGTCTATCATAGTACAAACCCCACCTTTCTCTGCAAATATCATATCCAGAGCCATCCGGTTCTGGAAAGTCATTTGAGAGTCGGCCTCCAACTGTTCGGCTATTCCCTGGAATGCATCTCTCGTGTAGTTGACAAACCTTTGCTGATTGTAATATATATAATTTATCCAATCTACGTTTTTGCTAACAGTTATTATGGGGATTAGGGCCTCTAGACCTGCTTTTACCTGGTCTCGGGCTTTGAATTCATCAGGGACTCCTCTCGGGACTCCAATGGCATCTAAATACACATGAGGGTCAAAACTTCCCGGAAGGGCTTCCCTTTTTGTCCTCCCACCCTGTGTGTTGTGAGTACCTTCCGTTAGGATGTGTAGAGGCATGATTGCCTTTGCAAGGGCACATTCTCCCTTCCATTGCCCCTCCAGCCTAGTCCTCACCTGCATGTCTCCACATATCCAATACACATCCCCCAAGGATTGGCTTTGATTTTGTACTAAGTTGGCCGGGACGTGACTGTAGGATGCACAGTAACCTTTGGAAAAGTTGCCTAGGTTTTTACCCCTCCCTTCATGGTGAGCATAACAAGTGTAGTTTCCAGGGTATATGGTGATAGCTATCTTGGGTATTGTGTCCCTAGTGTCTATGGGATATTCCTTTTTCCATTTCTCACATGGTAACTGGTTAGTGGAAATGTTTGTGTAGAGGCTTAGGAAGCACTCTTCCTCCTTTTTAGGTATAACTAACGGGACTGTACCTAAATGTGGCCTAGCACTACCACAGACATAGCAGTTGGTTTTATTATGTTTACTGGCGCTATATCTCATCCATTCTAGCCAGAGATTGACTTCCGAAAGGCCGGTTTCAACCTCCATTGTATCTTTAAAGGTAGGATCCGCTATTGCAACCATGTCCCCCAGGGTCTGTACATGGGGCTTCAAGGGGTTTGGTGGGGGCACATTCTTGACTGGCTGCCATTCATTGTTGTTGTACATATCTTCTAAACGGAAAGACCCTCTATGACCCCAGTGACCCCCTCCGAACCACCACCCCAACACATACTCTCCCTTATCGGATGGGCTCGGATTCCGTATGTTTAGAACCAGTGTCATACTGGGCCCTGGCTTGGTGAGGGTGAGACGGGTTAGCAAGGGCTCCCCCTGGCTGTCTTTACTGTCATAGGCTGGTTGAGGTTTATATCCCCAGGGTGTCCCTGTGTTCCAAGCTGCTGCTCCCCAACTGTCACAATTCTTTCCCCACGACCCTTTAGTGACACATATATATCCCTCTCCGTCACCTTTTTCATACCGTTCTGACCTGCTGTTATGCTCTGGACACGGGAGTATCTTACACGGGTGGAAATCATATGTGGCTACATGGGTATCAGATGAATTATACCAAAGAATAACCTTCCCATCTTTCTTAGTGATGGCTGCATGTTGTGCCCTAGTCAAACCACACAGACAAAGGATATATAGGATCATGATTTATCTTTTTCCTGCTTCCTCGGGTATGGAAGCCTTCTTACAATGGGAGGCGTGTATCCAGGTGTTCTTCCCTGCAACTTTCACCGATGTAGCTGTTATTAGGAGGACCTGGAAGGGACCATCATATCTTGGTTCAAGAGGGTGTTTTCTCACAAATTTCTTTATCATAACCCAATCACCGGGGACCAGCTTGTGTGTTCCTGTATCTAACTCAGGATCTGGAATGGAAGAGAAAACTTTTGCATGGATACGGGTTAATTCGCGAGACAAAGCAGTCACATAATCAGTTAATACATCGGATTGTAACTGTAATTGCTGTGGATAATAACACCCTAATCTCGGTGCTGAACCAAACAGTATTTCATAAGGAGATAAACCATGGCTCTCTTTAGGAGTGTATCTTACACTGAACAGGGCAATGGGTAGACTGTCTGGCCAGCTCATCCCAGTCTCCTGAGACATTTTCAACATTCGGGATTTTATTGTGCCATTCAATCTCTCTACCTTCCCACTGCTCTGAGGGTGATATGGGGTGTGGAAAGCCAGTGTGACCCCTAGGGCTGTCCATATTTCTTTGGTTAATGAGGCTGTGAAAGCCGGCCCCTGATCACTCTCTATGACCTCTGGGACACCATATCTGCACACTATTTCCGTTAGAAGCTTCTTGGCTGTGGTCTTTGCTGTCATGTTGGTCACAGGGAATGCTTCAGGCCAGGAACTGAACATATCGACGATTACTAGAGCATATTCATACCGGCCACTCTTTGGCATCTGAATGTGATCGATCTGTATTCGTTGAAAGGGATATTGAGCTTTAGCTAGATGTTTCACGGGTGTCTTTTCCGTTCTTCCTGGGTTGCACGTAGCACAAATGACGCATGACTTGCAGAAGTTGTTGGTAAGCGGGGTAATTCCCGGGGCCAGGTAGTATTTATTGATCAAAGAATTCATCAAGGTCTTCGACAGGTGAGAAGCACCATGAGCCCACTGCACCACAGCTGGGAACATGGACCGTGGTAAACATGGTCTCTTATTCACTTCCATGAGTCCATCCTTCAATATGGCTCCCTTCTTTGTCCATGTTCCTTTTTCCTCCTCACTTGCTGCCTCTTGCATTTCCTTCAAGCGTGCCCAATCCACAGGAGGGTTCTGCAAGATCATGGTGGCCTGTACCGCGTCTTGTGGCCAAGTTTCTTGTGTCAAAATGTTTTGTATCGGAGTGCCTCTGCGTACGACTTCTCGCACACCTTTCGCGGCATGTTTTGCTGCAGTGTCTGCCAAGTGATTACCTCGTGCTTCTTGAGTATTCAGTCTGCCATGTGCCTTTACCTTAAGAACCGCCACTTGGGTAGGAAGAAGCAGAGCATCAATCAGGTCCCTGACTGCTGCGCTATGTTTTATGGGTGTTCCCACTGCTGTCAGAAATCCCCTATTCTTCCACAGGACCCCATAATCACAGGCCACTCCCAGAGCATATCTCGAGTCTGTATAAATGTTAGCCTTTTTCCCCTCCGCCAGCTTGCATGCCATGATTAGGGCCTGAAGTTCTGCTTCTTGTGCGGACCTAGAGGGGGGCAATGCAGAGGCATGGAGGATTGTGTCTTTGGTAGTGACAGCATATCCGGTATGATACCTCCCTTCATGATCTGCATATCTTGATCCATCAACATAGATAGTCAGGTCAGGGTCATCCAGCGGCACTCTGCTAACTGTTGGCAGGTGTGTAGTTTCCATCTTCATCATTTCGAGACAGTCGTGAGGGGTATCGTATGGGTCGTTTCCCCCCTCGAGAAGTGGGAGCAAAGTGGACGGGTTGAGGGTGTTACACCTGAGGAGGGAGATGTTATCAGGGAGGAGCAAAGTGCATTGTAGTCTGATATGTCTTGCTGCTGACATATGTTTTGGTTGTACTTGGTTCAGCACAGCTGATATGTCATGAGGGGCTAGTAGGATGAGAAGGTGGCCCAGCACGAGATCTGCAGTTTTGTCTAGAAGGGCCTGGGCTGCAAAAACGGCTCTGAGGCAGGAGGGTGCCCCCCTAGCTACTGGATCCAATCGACAGGAATAGTACACGATAGGTCTGAGTCGGTTGTCATAAGATTGGGCCAGTACTCCTGTGGCGTGTCCTTCTCTCTCTGAGATGAATAGCTTGAAGCTTTTTTCATAGTCTGGAAGGCCAAGCGCAGGGGCCACAGACAGGATCTGTTTCAGAATTTCAAAGTTCGTAAGGGCCTCTGGTGGCAGTGTGAAAGGAAAAACAAAATGCATGGAGAGACTTGTGGCCAGCTGGCTCCGGAATTGCCTTGACCACAGCTATTCGCTCTTGAGTAAGATGTCTTACACCTTGTGAGATACAATGTCCAAGAAAGACCACTGTTTGCTTGCACCACTGAATCTTCTGCTTTGACGCTTTACAACCTTGTTCGGCCAGGTAACAGAGAAGGTCTTCAGAATGGGCTGCAGCATCATCTTGACTGGCTGTTCTCCTGAATCTTTGTATGCTGCGATCATGGTTGGAGTGTATGACACAGGCTTGCCGAATTCCTATGGGTCCATATGGCCAACAAGAGGAGGAGGAGGAGGCCAATCATTAGGTGCTGAGCTGGAATTCCCCTGGACATTTTGTTCTTGGTGTTGAGCATCTCCCCTTCTTGGGTTGTCTCCATGATCGGGCTGTCTTCGATCGGGTCTCCACGGGCTTTGGCATTGTCTCCGAAAGTGTCCAGGCCTCCCACAGTTGTAACAGCAGGTTCGCGAGTTTCGTGCTTGTGGTGGCGGATATGGTGTGTCAGAAGCCAACATGAGAGGGACTGCCTTCCTATTACCCTGTGAGGATTCTATGCCCTTTGCTACCAGTAGTAGAGTGTCAAGAGGTAACACTCTGTATTCTGGTCGAGATAGTAGCAGGCCTTTCCGGATTGCTTCCCTGAGGCCTGCTACAAATGCAGAGGATAGCATCTGTGTATGTGCCTTGTTTTGTGTAATGTCTTGTATGCTTGTTGCTTGGTCTGCCAGGCGGTCACGTGCCCATCGTTGTAACTGTGTTACAAACTCACATCCCGAACCATATGTATTGTCAGGGACGCCACTGTCCACCCTAAAACACCTTTCCATTACTGGCCAGTAAGCATCCCCTGCTTTGATTTCACACAGGCTTACCAGGTCCCGCCAGGCACAGGAGTATGCCTTCTGGATCTGGGCAATCCTTCTGTAAAATGGCATGGGCTGTTTCTCAGGGTCTGGTAGACTGGTTACAAGGGATGATGCTTGTTGAGGGTTAAAGGTCACATACATCATGGGTGCGCCTAATGGTGCAGGCGGCATTTCCCCCCTTGGTATGTGAGGTATGTGAGGCTGCAACCCATGGGGTGGAGGTCTCCAGTCATTCCCCTGTTGTGGTAGTTGAAGAGGTAGTCCCCTATTTGGTGGGGGGGACCATACTGAATGGTGTCATGCGAATCACCTGTGGGTCTTCCTGAGACATTTGCCATGTCCTCGGAGAAGGGTTGTGAAAGAGTACCTAGCACCCACTCTGGCTTTCTGCACTGCTCCCAAAGGGCCTGCGGATGTAGGCCGTGCTGCTGTGGATGTGGGATGGGGATGTGAGGATGTCACTCGGTCAGATTCCATAGAGATTTTCTGCAGCGCCCTTTGAGGTGGCTGGTAGGGGGAGTGTACTGGTTCATGGCCCTGGTAGGGAAGTGTAGTTGCCCTGGTGTCCACTTTCGACAGGCCTCCGGACACTATAATCTGAGTTGGGTCATGGCTCCCATGACTGGCTGAACTAGGGGTGGTTGCAGTTGGATTGATGCCCCCCTTGGTCACTAGTACTTCTTGGAGCTCAGGTGAGTGGCAGTGACTGCCACTGCTTGCCTCTGCCCCGTCCTCATCATCTTCTAACATCATTAATGGGTTAACGTGGTTAGCATCTTCCCTGTAATATGCTCCGGTCTGGTCTAACACTGGACATATAGGGATGGGTGTACCAATATGGCCGTCACAGGAAGTAGTCATAGGGAGTCTTCCTGTGGGTTGAGTGGGTGTGTCACCACTGTTGGGTGTAGCAAGATGGCCTCCATCCCGGGGAGGTGCAGTGGGTGGTAAGGGAGGTGGTACATTGGAGCGGAGCCTGATGGGAGGGTCAAGCGAGGGGGTGGTTTCTGAGGGGCAGGGTTTCCTGTCTTGTGTTCGGACTCCATTATAGGGTGGTGGCCTTTCGGCCAATGTACTTTCTGGTTTATGATACACATATACAATATATCCATGTTGATTTGTCTCTCGCTCTACAAACCCCTCCCCCTGAATGGCTTTCGATACTCTGTACCAGGCTTCAGCTGTAGCCAATAAGCCATGATCAGACAACAAACCCTTTTTTCGTTTTAACAATATCCGCCATTCCTCTGCTTGTAATCTTCCACCCATATGCATGTTGATGTCACATATTCTTGCAAGCTCGTTCACCTTCTTAACTGCTCCTCTTCCTTCCCTCTCTGCAACCAAGCTGCACGCTAAACTCCCTTCCACCGGCTTCTGTAATTTCTGTCCCATTTTTTTTTTTTTTTTTTTTATCCCACTATATAAGGACAAAACACTTGAGTTTTGGCTGCGTGTAATCTTGAAATCTTTCCCTTAGACCAGTTCCACTTCCTCTTTTTAAAAGTACACTTTCTCTTTTTTTTTTTTTGAAAACGAAAGTGTCTTTAGGCTGCTGCAGACAACCAAAGCTTGTTTAACAAAGCAACAATTAAATTCAGTGCGTTCCTTCAATATCATCTACGTGTCCCAGCGGCAAACCCAGACTTCTGACTCCTTTTCACTCTCCTCACACTTCTCTAGCTGTTCTGGCTGGAGTGGACACCTTATAGGTAAGTATCCCCTTTCTCTAGCTTCACCTTCTATCGCTGGCAATGATGCACCGACTACAATTCTAACAGGGTAATGCACATTTAATCTGAACACTAACAGGTCTGGAACATCCACCAACAAAGGTTTCAGGCCAAGAATTTCCTCCCTGTACCCTGGGGTTATCACTTTCACCAGCCCCCAGCCTTCTGAATGAATTCCCAACAGTAGTCCACAGACACATTCATGACATGACATTCCTGGCTCATGCGATGGAAAGATGAGACCCCAGAACAACTGTCACAGGATTATCATGTACATCTTCCTACATGTACCTCTTATTTAATACCTGATACCCTGGCTATGCGCCCTCTCTCCGGCACACTTTGCATCAACCCTGAGAGAAGTTTGACCACGTTTCACAGCCAGTTATCGCATCTGTGACCCTATTCCGTTCTGCCTGTCTCATCAACCCACCAGAAGCCAGCACATGTAACAATAAACCAACAGGATATGTGACAACCGCAGTGAAGTACAGGATTATCAGGTCCTCACGGGATCCCCACGCAAATACCATGCGTTCTCCTGACGCCCCCTCCTGGTCATCCGTGCTTCACAGCACAATTATTTATCCCCCAGGAGGAGTTTGACCACGTCAATTTTCATCCGTGACTACATAATTAATCCCCTTATTCCCAACAGCCGTCACAAGCTTGACAGAACAGAACAGGAAACAAATATACAGGCAGCAGATACCAGTTATGCAGGTTCTTATAAATGACCTTCGGGCAAGCTATAAGCTATATATCACCTGCCTTTTCTGATCGAGGTAAGCCGACACGGGAACAAGAACCAACCAAAACCACGGGACAGGATATAAACAGTAGACAATATTAAAAGTCTTACCGTTCAGTCATCAGAGAGTGATCAATTCTCCGTGCCCTGTCGTCCGCGTTGGTTCGTCCCAGTTCCCTCTCGATCGGCTTGGCCCTTCGAATCAGGAAGCCCGATGGCCCCACGTTGGGCGCCAAATTGATTTGGACAGACAAAACTGTCAGTTTCTTTGGTATCTGCTTCCTGGCCAAATCTGATAAGAAGTGAATAATTGCATGCATGCATAGAATAATTTCACACTGACAAAGCTGCAGTTTGAAATACTTCCTCTTTTTTATTTTGGTCTCGGATTAATATATGGTTAATGACGCGCATATTCTTGAATATCCAACCTGCTCATTAATACGTAATATTAGTCTTGTGACTTTCTGATTTTGTGAGCTATTAACTATTTTGTGTTAGGATGGTGCGAAGCATGAAGCAACAATGCTATATATATATATTTGGTTTGTCTGATGTCTGATGTCTGGTTTTCTGTGGTTCGATATCCGGGGCTTTCTTTCGCCGATCTATTTTCGACTTGTTTTGCAGACAGAGTTCCCCTTTTTCGTCAGATCTTGTGACACATATCTGATAGCAGCATCATGTGAGCAAGGATTGCAAGGGTTGTATAAGATCATTACAAATTATGACTATGTATGATAGCAATCAATAACATATAGAGTATATAGGATATATATGAGATATAGAGCATGTGGAGCATGTGTTTGCGCATTAAAATAAGCATTTCACCATCTTCCTTTGGCCATTTTTAGCATATCCATAGCAGATCACATGACATTCCCTAGGAAGTAGAGAGGAGACGTTGCTGGATCTGGCGGCAGAGGAGGTAATATGTAGATTAACCCCTTCAGGGGGATCAGTTGATGATTAATATTTCTTCCTTCCAAAGCTGGCCATACATGGATCGGTTTTATCGATCAGCCAGTGAGCTGAGTGAAGGAACTGAAGCGTCTCCTCCAACCAAACATTGGAGGGGGATGGGGGAATCCTCCCCATTTAGGGTTGCCACCTGTCCAGTTTTCTCCAGGACAGTCCGGTTTTTGAATGATGTGTTCGGGGTTACATCTGCCCCAGACCCGGACACATCATTTACACCGGACTGCACTGAGAGTGACATCTGATGTCTCCCCTCCCCCTCCCTGATGGCAGCCTGGTTCAGTACAGTGCCAGTGAATGAAAGCTCCACCGGTCTGTATACACACAGGAGGGGGAGGGGGAGGGGGAGCAGCAATATGATGATCGAAGTATGTACAAACTTTTCGGGAGCAGTGATTATTAATGATACTTAAAGTGAAACAATAAAAAGTGAAATATTCCTTTAAATATCATACCTGGGGGGTGTCTATAGTATGCCTGTGAAGTGGCGCGTGTTTCCCGTGTTTAGAACTGTCCCGCAACAAAATGTCATGTCTAAAGGAATAAAAGACATGTAAATCTGCTTGCGGCTGTAATGTGGGGTCCCGGCAATATAGATGGAAATTATTGGGAAAAGCTGCATGGGTACCCCCTCCCCCCTGGGTACCCCCTCCCCCCAGCCCATTACCAGGCCCTTTGGGTCTTGTATGGATATTAAGGGGAACCCCCGCACCCAAATTAAAAAAAGAAAAGGCGTGGGGCCCCCAGGCACTATATACTCTGAACAGCAGTATACAGGCGGTGCAAAGAAGACAGGGGCTGGAGGTTTGTTCCTAAGTTGAATCTGTTTGTAATTTGGAACAGGTACATTCTGTAAGTGGAGCTCCAGCCAAAAAATCTATTTTTAATCTTTTTGGAAAACATAGAGAAGGGTTATCACCCCTGTAACATTTGTTTTGCTGTCTGTGCCCCGTGTTCAGAAGATGTCACCTCACTTTCTGTCCCAAGGACAATTGGATGTTGAGAATTTGGGGTTATTAGGGAAACAAGGATTGGTGATAAAGCATCAGTGGGGAGGAGACACCTTTTCCCATATTAACTCTTACAGGAGAGAATTTCCCTTCACAGGGGGAGATTTCCTCTCACTTCCTGTTGTCTCCCTCCGTTTGTAAGTTGGATGTTTGAAATTAGGGGACCGCCTGTATATATATATACTATACGGCCTGCCCTATATACTCTGCAGAAAATTGGGCCTTTGGTGGTGGTGCCACAACACTGTAACCCCTCACAGTTACTCTTGGTGGGCGCAGGATCGGGCCCTGCTGTAAAATATTACATCAAAAATTGTAATTACACGCTCCTGTTATACAGGCAGGAAAATTGGGCTTTAGGCACTGGTGTCACAACACTGCAACCCCTCACAGATACTCTAGGTGAGCGCAGGAATGAGCCCTGCTGCAAAGTATTACAGCACAAGTTGTAATTACACCCACCTGTTAAAAAGGGGCAGAAAAATTGGGCTTTAGGTGCCGGTGCCCAGAACCAAAAATATTCTTTTTTTTTTTTTTAAGATATTTTTTTTAGGTTTAAGACAAACCAACAAACAGAAAAACATACAAAAAAAAAACACCGGGCAACCTGGTCATAAACGTCAGGCAATACACTCAAACATAGAAAAATAAACTGACATGAGTGCAAAATATAAAGTAGGCCCAGTGGTAAAAGGCTCAGGTATAATACCGGGATATAACAAGAGCGGAGGTCCAGACATTAGAGATCCGTGAGGCACGGCCCATCAATGGTCACACAAGAGTAGTACAATCAGTGCTGGGAGAGGGTTAGCGGACTCGCCAACCATCTACCCCAAATTTTGTGGAAGGTTTTGTTCCATTTCCGGGGTTCAAAAGTAAGTTTATACAGTGGGATAGCGTCATTATTAAGTTGTAACCAGAGGGACCTCAGAGAGGTCTGTGCGCCTTCCAGGACAGTAAAATTGTAACATAGAAGAAGAGTATACGGAGCAGTCTCTTGGCATGTGATGATAGGTGTAATTCGCCTAATAGGCAGTTCTTGGGGTGATTATGTTTGGGAGGCCTAGCGCCGATGAGATGAAAGCTTCTTCCCAGAAGTCCCGGACTACCGTGCATGTCCAGAAGCAGTGTAAGAAATCGGCCTCCCGGCCACAGCCGCGGAAGCAGGCAGCTGAGGGCAGGAGACCCATCCTGTGTAACCTAGCCGGAGTGAGGTGGGTTTGGTGGAAAATTGTGACCTGTATGATGCGGTCCCGGGAAGCAATAACAGAGGTTTTATACGTATCACTAAATTCTGAGCAGTCCTCGTCTACCAGGGAGATGTCCAGAGAGGTCCACTTTACCTGAGCTTTGTGATACCCGGGGTTAAAGTCAGTCATTAGGGCTGCATAGTAGGTGGAGACAGTTCTTCCAATGGGGGCAGGTCAGTGGGATCATCCAGGGAGCCAAACTGGGCGCGGATAGCGTGCCTGAGCTGGTAGTAATAAAATAGGTACGATCTTGGTAAATCGAAGTCTAAACGTAGCTGAGAAAAAGATTTAAAGCCCTGAGCATTGTACAGGTGGCATAAATATTTAATCCCCTTAGAGTACCAGCGATCGGGATCAGGAAGGGAGTACAGTTCCTGCAGATTAGGGTTACACCACAGGGGGTTGTTGGGAGATGTCAGCCAGGTGTGTTTGGATACTTTCGTGACAATATAGAGGAAAGGGAAGTGGCAAGTAGAGAGGTGACGGGGCGTTCAGGAACCCGGCCTCTGTGGATAATATTATGTAGGGTTTCCAGAGAAGGTGCGATGGCCCCCTCTGTGGAGGTACAGGCATTGGCCGGAACTGGGCACAGCCAATCATGGATGAGCACCAGCTGGGATGCCAAGAAAAATAGGAAGAAGTTAGGAAATGCCAAGCCCGCCAAGTGCGCTGGTAACCGTAGTGTTTCAAGTGCTACCTTGGGGGAGCCAGAGACGGAACATTGTTACTGCGGCCCAGGCAATTCAAATCCAGCTCCATGACACAGGGAGACCACCGCTCTGATCCGGGCACAGGCAGGCTGCATCCCACAGGCACTGGTAGGCTGCATCCCACAGGCACTGGCGAGGCTGCATCCCACAGGCACTGGCGAGGCTGCATTCATCTCTTGTATCATGTCTGCTAGAGGTACACAAATCAAAATGTTGTAATACTATTAGCAGTGTGTTTAAGTAAGAGATTGCAGACATGATACAGGAGATGGTCATAGACTTTGGAGATATGATGCAGGAGATGATCAGAGACTATGCAGACATTCACCTGTGTCCAGTCCTAATCACACCACCCCTGTCATCTCTGGTCTCCTCCCGGCATCTTCATGCCCCTCTGAGCACTCGCTGCATACACAGTACAGAGTGCCAGGCACACACGGTGGGTGAGAAGGGAGATGTCAGCAGCACCCTCATTAGATACAGGGCTTCAGAGCCCTGTTGTGATGTAACATCTGATTGGCAGAGTGTGTGGTGGGCGGGGCAGTGAGTGAAAGGGGAGCACGGGGGAAGGCAGTTCTTGTTAGGACATTCAGCCCGGAATTTCCTACAGCCAGTCCGGCCCTGGGTCACCAACCAGGGGACATTTTCTCCCACACATATGGTATGCAAATGAGGTAGCTGCAAGGCCCCTGTAGGTGACCACCTAACTTGCCTAATTAGAGAGCCGCCTCGTCCAGACTATGAGACGTTTCTCTGGGCTGCAGTTCCTCTGATCTCCACAAGATGGTGATCTCACTTCTACCATAGAGATAAGAAGTCTCTATGGAAGACAGGAAGTGATGTCAGGGACAGACAGGAAGTTCCGGTTGAGAGGTGAGTCGGGAGGAAGTAGTGAGGAGACATCTTTGGAATCGGTAGCAGAGGAGGTAATAAGATCTTATCTTCTATTTACACCCAGTAACCCCGTCATGTCCGTCCTCTTCCTCCATAGTCACTGTGACGTCTTTTATCTCCAGCAGATGATAATACACACATATATAGTGTGGAGACCTAGATTAACCCCTTCAGGGGCAGAACATTCCCCACTTACAGGGTCGTAACATTCTCTTCATTTTAGTTTATAATAACGGATTATATGATAATACGGGATGGGGTTTTATTCAGAGGTGGACTTATGATACTTGTGTTTGATTTTATAATCTTTATGGAGGAGGAAATAACTATTACTGATGTCTGTGAAGGTTCAACACAAGGGATGTGTCTGGATGATGACTTTATCTTTGTAAGTATCAGGTGATGTCACTGTCTATTTCCCTATGTAGGAGGATTTAGAAGGACACAAGGATCTCTACAAGGACGTCATGATGGACAATCAGCCGCCCCTCACATCACCGGGTAAGAGGAGACTTTATTGTACAGGAGAGAGCAGTACGGAGGCTCCACCTAGATCCCCCATCATCTGATAAACACATAGAAACAATACTGGAGCCATCAGACAGATTTAAATCAGTGGTCATGCTATCAGACTAGTTTTTTTTTTGGTTGGATATACAACACAGGAAAACTAGATATAACATAACATAATTATATAAAATAATGATTACACAGCGTTGTTACACACACCCCTCTCTGTCATATCTTACAATACAATATAATTTTACTGTGGAAATTCAAAGATACAGAGCCCCAAATTCCAAACCATTGGTTACATAGGGAAATTTTTTCCAATATTTCAAAATGGGTTCAAAACAAATTCTCCCATTGGACCAATACGTTTACAATGCAGATGTGTCATACACCCCCCCCCCCCCCCTCTATCATATCTTACAATACGGTGTAATTTTACTGTGGAAATTTAAAGGAACAGAGCCCCAAATATCAGCCCATTGGTTGCATACGGACATTTTATCCAATTTTTCAAAATGGGTTTAAAACAAATTCTCCCATTGGACCAATACGTTTACAATGCAGATGTGTCATACACACCCCCCTCTATGGTTATTTACAATACGGTGTAATTTTGCTGTTTGAATTTTAAGATATAAACACCCAAATATCAGCACATTGGCTAGTTACAATAAATATATGACCCAATGGATTAATGAATAGAAAACTGTCTGAAAGACAGAATTCAGAGCGTAGTGGGTAATGATTCATACTCTGAATGGTCCAAGGTTATCAGCGGTGTACCCCAAGGTTCAGTGCTGGGACCCCTACTTTTTACTATCTTTATAAATGATTAGGGGTCTGGGATTTCTGTCTTTGCAGATGACACCAAGCTATGCAGTCGAATAACGTCCTTACAGGATGTCTCCAATTTACAAGCTGACCTCAATGCTCTGTCTATGTGGCAGATGATGTTTATTGTTGATAAATGTAAAGTTATGCACTTGGGGGCTAATAATATGCATCATACATACTAGGGGGAGTACAACTGGGGGGGATCCGTAGTGGAGAAGGATCTGGGGGGATCCGTAGTGGAGAAGGATCTGGGGGTTTTAGTAGATCATAAGCTCAATAATGGCATGCAATGTCCAAAGCGGGCAAAGTCCTTTCTTGTATAGAGAGGTATGGACTCCAGAGAGAGAGATATCATTTTACCCCCCCCCCTGTACAAATCATTAGTAAGACCTCATCTGGAATATGCAGTTCAGTTTTGGGCACCGGTTCTCAAAAAGGATATCAGGGAACTGGAGAAAGTACAGAGAAGGACAACCAAACTGATAAGAGGCATGGAGGAGCTCAGCTATGAGGAAAGATTAGAGGAACTGAATTTATTCACTCTTGAGAAGAGGAGAATAAGGGGGGATATGATCAACATGTACAAATATATAAGGGGTCCATATAGTGAACTTGATGTTGAGTTATTCACTTTGTGGTCAACACAGAAGACAAGGGGGCGCTCTTTACATCTAGAGGAAAAGAGATTTCACCTCCAAATACGGAAAGGTTTCTTCACAGTAAGAGCTGTGAAAATGTGGAACAGAGTGACTCCCTCCAGAGGTGGTTCTGGCCAGCTCAGTAGACTGCTTTAAGAAAGGCCTGGATACTTTCCTAAATGTAAATTATATAACTGGGTAATTTTATTTGTAGGTAAAGTTCATCCAGGGACGATCCGATTGCCTCTCGGGGGATCAGAAGGGAATTTTTTCCCCTGCTGTAGCATATTGGATCATGTTTTTAAACGGGAGGGCCTGTGGGACCCAGAAGCTCTTAGAAAGCATGAGCCAGAAAATAATAGACAGCCAGAATATATCTTGGACTACCTGAGATGGGACTATTATGTAATTATTATCCACAATATATTCCAGGATATCTGTGAAAAACTGGTTGCTGTTTGTTGATTCTGAACTCAAAAGCTTAATTGAAAGAGTGACTCATTCATAATGTGGGGACACAGACTGTTAGGTGTTACTGTCACCACCTGTCTGTCTGGTGTGATGTAAATGATTCTAGGATGGCTTCTGGAGATTCTTTCATTGTGGCTTGTGCTAATTGACCCTTGTAACGGTCACCACCGTTTACGATCTTCCATCAACCCAAGACAGCTTATCCGACAATCCATGTAGACACGATCCGTTCCATTTCCCAAAATAAAGACGAGACAAGCTCCGTTCTCTCTGAGTCAAATGAATGAACAAACTATTTAATGGTTAGCTCTCTTATATACAGTACAGCCATGTTACAGTTATCAAAGGAACAAAGACACACTCAACCCCCTCATCACACAATGGGGCTTCATACACATCCTTTTAGATAATGACATTCAGGTGAGTTAATTATCCCCCAGACGTCCCAACTCTGCCAATAAGTGATTCACCTGCAGAATACACATTCCTATGTCAGACGTTCTGTCTCCGACAATAAGGCATTTACACCTGATCATCAATAGGCTTTAAACAGTGTTATTAGCATCTCACAATGGAATGTCTAGGAGCAGACGCAATTAACACCTCAAAAGCATGTGTCCCCACATTGAATCAAACATTGACCTTTACAGCTTGTAAGATGTCCAGATCTCCTGCAAAACATGAATTAACATTTATCAGTCACCCTATGCCCAAGAGGGGCACAGGGTGACGTTAGACCCACGAGTCCTTAGTGACGCTGGCACAGGAGTATTCCCCATCCCTCAAAAGTCTCTGGGCATCACGGGTCATTCCGTTACAACCCTGTATTTTGTGAAGGTCTATTGATGATAATGTGTGTGTAACGGTATGGCCCATGGGACCCAGAAGCTCTTGAAGGATGCGGGGTACTCCCGTTTCAGCTTCACCAATGACACTTGGGTCTAGGGTCATCCTATGTCCACTAGGGGCATAGGATGACTGAGAAATTATATCTTGAATTACATGAGATGGGACAGTAATGATAATTCACAATGTATTGCAGGATGTCTTGAAAGATTACAGGTGGTTAATTCTAAACCCAACCGATCAATAGAGTGATTCATTCAATGTGGGGGACACAGACTGTTAGGGTGTTAATTAAGTCTGGCTAATAAGACATTTCATTGTGTGATGCTAATTAACACTGTTTTGTGTGAAAGTTCTATTGATGATAATATATGTTGTGAGTTAGCACACTCTAATGGTCAGATGTCTGATTTAAGGAATGTGCATTGAGGGGGGCTCGTTGGTAGCCATTGTGTCATGCTGTGGGTGGAGTTCAGTCATTGTTCATATTTTGTTGCTGACTGCATAAAAGAGCCTGCCTTCTCAATAAAGTCTATCTGTTTGGAACCAGAGAACAGAGGTGTGTGTCTCGTTTGTCTGGGGAATTCTTATGGGTCCTGTCTTCTGGATTGTGGAGTGTCAAGAAGCTGTCTTGGGTTGATGGAATGGAATATCGTAAACGGCATTAACCCCTGACCGTTACAATTGGTGACAGCAGTGGGATCATTCCACAGCCTTAAAGGTCGGCTGCAATTGGACAATGGAGAGACAGTATGAACGGCTGAAGAACTGGGGCAGACCGGTCAGCAACCGTAAGAAAAGGGACCTTAGTGCAGAACTTGACAAAATGGACAGAGCTGAAAGGCCCAGCGTAACAGACAGGACACCCGAGGAGGAAAGCTTTGATCGGGCTGTTAAACGAGGACTGGCACAGTATGGTCCTAATCATAGATCATAGACCTGGTTATAGCGGCTGTGGATGCAACTTGAATACATCGAAGAGGTGCTGCAGCAACAGAAGTCACAGCAGCACCAACTGAAGAGAGAGGAGAGGTACAGATACCAGTCGCCATAGAAGAGGAATTCAGAAGGAGGTTACAAGAGATGCGGAGACAGTATCGGAGGAGGCCCTGCTGGGATCGTCGGATTCGATCCGTTGCCAACTCTGGAAGGAAGCGCTAGCTCTTGAGCAACAACACCAGGGAAAGGTCCTCCCCTCCATCCATGTGAGGTACTGGTCGCAGTATGACGTACGAATGCCGTTTTTGGGGAAACAACTGAAGCAGGAGTGGACAGCCGAGTTAAGCAGGCTGATCTGGGCAGAGATGCAGTTGGACGAAAGCTACAGAGCCCTCCAGTGGTATGTAGCCCACGAGTGCTAGTAGTCAGCAGATGACAGGCCCCCGGGAGACTATGACTATGATGGCCTGATATTGTTGTATTGGAGGATGTCCAGTGACCCTGACTTTGAGGATGATCGGGAGTGGTGCTTGGAGGAAATAATGGAGCACAGAGAGAAAAAAATTGAATGTCTCGGAAGGGCACTGGTTACAGGAAGATTTGGAGTTTCTGGCCGTCCAGGAATGGGAGCTGGAGATCACCTACAGACAGCTGCTGGACTCTGCTCAGCAGCAGGGTGGGGCTCCCGTTGCCTGGGACTATGAGGAAATTTCAGATGACAACTCTGAAATCCTGGCTGATGAATCAGCAGTGGAAAATCTGAAGATTGCCATTCCTAAAGCTGAAGCGGATGATGTGGAGTTCCAGAGAGCCGGGGCAGTTGGCACCTCTCTCCAGGAACAAGCTGAGGTGGTAAAGCTTTTACTCCCAGCTGAATCACTGGCAGCGGGGCAGGATGCTACTGGCCGCTTCACACAATTGCAGCTTGAGCTGATATCGGGGGATGGGACTGTGGTCTCCACTCACAGCAACTCAGCAGAAGAGCTGGCAACAGAGCAGAGTGCTACGGGCCTCTGCTCTCAACTAACAGAAGAGGGGGCTCCTGTGGTAGTGGATGGGACTTCAGTCTCCACTGACACAACCCCAGAAAAAGGTGCGGCACTGAGACAGGGGGATGTCAGCCTTGCTTTGCAAGCACTGGGGGATTTTCACCTACCACAAATGGATGGGACTTCAGTCTTCACTTGTATACCCCAGGGATGGGGGGCAGTTGGCCCCGATCCCCAACAGCATGATGGAGTGAGCCAGTCACGCTGTCTTCTCTCCAGCGGCTGAAAGGACTCCAGGGATAAGGGCCAGTCCAGGCCTCTCCCCAGCGGCAGGAATGTTCTCTGAGAGAGGCAGAGGTTGGCTGGGTGAGTAATGCTCTGTTTGGAGCAATTTATTTGGGGTACTGTATGGATACCAGCATTGGAAGAATAGAACTATGGACTAACTTCAGAGTCAACCCGTCTGGGGTCCCCTCCTGTGTTAGCCTCCTTCTCGAAAGGGGAGAGATGTAACTGTATGGCCTGTGGGACCCAGAAGCTCTTGAAGGGTGTAGGGTACTCCTGTTTCAGCTTCACCAATGACTCTTGGGTCTAGGGTCATCCTATGTCCACTAGGGGCATAGGATGACTGAGAAATAAAATCTTGAATTAAATGAGATGGGGCAGTAATGATAATTCACAATGTATTGCGGGATATCTTGAAATATTACAGGTGGTTAATTCTAAACCCAACCGGTCAATAGAGTGATTCATTCAATGTGGGGGCACATACTGTTAAGGTGTTAATTAAGTCTGGCTCCTAAGACATTTCATTGTGTGATGCTAATTAACACTGTTTTGTGTGAAAGTTCTATTGATTATGTGTATTGTGACTTAGTACACTCTAAAGGTCAGATGTCTGACTAAAGCAATGTGTATTGAGAGGGGCTCGTTGGTAGCTATTGTGTCATGCTGTGGGTGGAGTTCAGTCATTGTTCATATTTTGTTGCTGACAGCATCAAAGAGCCTGCCTTTTCAATAAGGTCTATCTAACCATTTGGAACCAGAGAACAGAGCTGTGTGTCTCTTTTAGTCTGGGGAATTCTTATGGGTCCTGTCTGTTGGATTGTGGAGTGTCGAGAAGCTGTCTTGGGTTGGTGGAATGGAATATCGTAAACAGCATTAACCCCTGACCGTTACAATTGCTGACAGTAGTGGGATGATTCCACAGCCTTAAAGGACAGTTGATATTTGGAGCTCTGTATCTTTCCACCCAGGAAAACCACATTTGGGCAAAAGAACGTAAAAAAAAAAAAAAACGTGAAAAAAAATAATACTCACCCGAAATACCTGTTGCTATGCGGAAGTCCGTAATCTGCCTCTTCCACACCGCGGTGTCTTTTCTTCTGCTTGTGAATGGGGTGTGCTGCTTTCTGGGAACTGTGTGTGTTTTCAGAGAGCAGCGCGCCCATTCACAAGCCAGCGTGAGACTCACGCAGGCGCAGTAGGAAATGGGCAGTGAAGCCGTAATGCTTCAATGCCTGTTCCCCCTAGTGTGAATGGCGGCGCGGGACCTGGAGCAATCGTGGGACCGGCATCAGGGGGGCCATCAGCGCGGGCAAGTAGGACAAGGTAAGTGTCCTTATTAAAAGTCAGCAGCTACACTGTTAGTAGGTGCTGACTTTAAAAAAAAAAAAAATGCGGCTGGAACACCCCTTTAACCACTTCCCGACCGGCGAACGAGTTTATACGGCGGCACTTTAAAGATGGATATCTCGGTAACGGCAGCAGCTGCCACAACCGAGATATCCATCTTTAGTGCAAACGGTCCTGTAAAACATAACGGCGGTCTCCGCGGCGGATTCGCTGCGAGATCGCCGTTATCGGCGGCGGGAGAGGGCCCCCCCCTCCCGCCGTCCCCCACGCCCTCCGCCGCTTACCCGAGCCGTCGGTAGGGGTCCGTTCATCTGCTGAGTGAGGGAAAAATCACCCCCACCCGTCCCCATAGCTCTGCTGGGCGGAAGTGACGTCAAAACGTAAGTCCCGCCCAGCGTCTTAAAGAAACATTTTTTATTTTTTGTATTTTGAAAAAATGACAGTTTCAAATTGTATTCTTTTATTTTTTTTGCATTTTAGTCTAAATATGAGATGTGAGGTCTTTTTTACCCCAGATCTCATATGTAAGAGGACCTGTCATGCTTTTTTCTATTACAAGGGATGTTTACATTCCTTGTAATAGGAATAAAAGTGATAGTTTTTTTTTTTTATGTTTTCCAGTGTAAAAAATAATAAAATAAATAAGAAAAAAAAATAAACATTTTTTAAAACGCCCCGTCCTGACGAGCTCGCGCGCAGAAGCGAACACATACGTGAGTAGCGCCCGCATATGAAAACGATGTTCAAACCACACAAGTGAGGTATCGCCGCGATCGTTCGAGCGAGAGCAATAATTCTAGATTTTTAAGGGTAAAAGTTTGACGCCATGCCACGAGCGGGCGCAATTTGTAAGCGTGACATGTTGGGTATCATTTTACTCGGCGTAACATTATCTTTCACAATATATAAAAAAATTGGGCCAAATTTATTGCTGTCTTATTTTTTAATTCAAAAAAGTTAATTTTTTCAAAAAAAGTGCGCTTGCAGGACCACTGCGCAAATATGGTGTGACAAAAAGTATTGCAATGACCGCCATTTTATTGTCTAGGGTGTTAGGAAAAAAAATATATAATGTTTGTGGGTTTTAAGTAATTTTCTAGCAAAAAAACTGTTTTTGTCTTGTAAACACCAAATCTGAAAAACACCCATGGTAGAGAAGTGGTTAAACCCATTTAGAAATATTGGAAAAAATGTCCGTATGTAACCAATGGGCTGATATTTGGGGCTCTGTATCTTTATATTTCTACAGTAAAATGATATTGTATTGTAAATATTACAGAGAGGGGTGTGTGTGTGACAACGCTGTGTAATCATTACTTTATATATTACATTATGTTGTATCTACATTTCCTGTGTTGTATATCCAACCAAAACAACGTGTCTGATAGCATGACCACTGATATGGAGCTGTCTGGTGGCTGGACTCCAATAGAAACAATGGATTCAGTCAGTGTGTGTGTTTCCTACAGATGGATCCAGTAATGGGAACCCACCAGAGAGATGTCCCCGTCCTCTGTATTCCCGGGATTCCACACAGGAAGGTCACACCATCCCCCACCATCATCAGGTAGGTGAGGAACAATTATTGGTGGAAAGGGTTCATACTAAAGCTATTTCATTACAATGATTGTTTAATTATATATTTTTAGGGTGGAAACCTCGGGATGATAATATTGATATTAAAGAAGAGTATAAAGAGGAGGATGAGGAGTTTGGAGTGATGGAGGAGTTTTCAGAAGGACACAAGGATATGATGGAGCCACCTAATACCAGGAACCCCCCAGAGAGATGTCCCCGTCCTCTGTATTCCCGGGATTCCACACAGGAAGGTCACACCATCCCCCACCATCAGGTAGATGAGGAACAATCACTGATCGTATCATTAGGATCTGTACATTATCTGCATTGTTACCATTGATGTCATTTTTATTCTATATTCAGAGTGGAAAGCTGAGAGATTGTAAAGTTGAGGTTAAAGAAGAGATAAAAGAGGAGGATGATGAGGACGGGGTGATGGAGGAAGAACACACCATCCCCCACCATCATCAGGTAGATGAGGAACAATTATTGGTGGTTATGACTTATACACAAACATGTTTGTTACAATGAATGTTTTATTATATATTCAGAGTGGAAACCTCGGGGGTGATGATATTGTTATTAAAGAGGAGGATGAGGAGTATGGAGTGATGGAGGAGTTATCAGAAGGACACAAGGATATGATGGAGCCACCTAATACCAGGAACCCACCAGAGAGATGTCCCCGTCCTCCATATGAATGGGATTCCACACAGGAAGGTCACACCATCCCCCACTGTTACAAGGTTGGTGGGGCGGAGGTTATAAAACACACTTATAGAGACAATGTGTGGGTTTTCTATGTGATATCACAATAATAAAGCTTATATCTTACAGATGATATTCTCTCTCATTCTCTTGGTTTAGAGTGGAGATCCAATCGATATAGAATTTGAGGTGAAATCAGAAGAAGAAGAGACGTATGTGAGGGATGATCAGCAGTCTATGGAGGAGGATGGAATAACGGGGACATTTATAGAGGAGGACACTCCTACAGAGATCAGCACAGGTGGGTCATTAACACTAAATCCATTCCTCCACCCATACTGCTCACTGATTGGTCCAGAGTAGGGCGGGGACTGGGTGATATCAGCCTGTAATCCCCTGGTCACTTTCCTGAGCTGTGTTCCCCGTCCTGTATTCCTGTATTTCTCTCGGATAATCTTCCTTCTCTGTGCTGAAGACACAATTTATGTCTCTAGACTGGATCTATGGAGATTCTGGGGTTCAGCTGGCAGCAAAATGTTCATTTCCCCCATAGGAGTTACTACACCTAGGCACCTGGGGTATGTGTTTTGTGTCTTCTGCCCCATACCCGGGTATGGCAAGATCTCTGACAGACAATTCTCCCGGGTTACTAACTCTGTTGTCTGCTGGCTGTGCCGGGTGGAGGGATATGTCTGTATAGTCTCAGACCCAAGTCACTGAGTGCAGTCTCAGGAGAGGGGGGGCAGAGGTGTGGGATCTCTGCAACTTGTCTCATGTAAAAAATAATCTACCACTGATTACTGAATACCAATATTATGAGTCCTGACCTTTCCACTATATCATTTATATTGTACATTACAGACTCCTGACCCCTGCACTATATACTCTATATTGTACATTACATACTCCTGACCCCTGCACTATATACTCTATATTGTACATTACATACTCCTGACCCCTGCACTATATACTCTATATTGTACATTACATACTCCTGACCCTGCACTATATACTCTATATTGTACATTACATACTCCTGACCCCTACACTATATACTCTATATTGTACATTACAGACTCCTGACCCCTGCACTATATACTCTATGTCAGCCCTCAAAAATTCCACTCGCCTGCTCGCAATTTGAGTGGACCAGGCTGACTATTTCCTGGCTGATGAGATCAGCCAGAAAACTGACAGCCAGGGGACACAGAGGCAGGACTGGACTGCCCTGGCCCCGCTTTGAGCTGCCGCGCTCCCCCCCCCTCTCTCTCTCCTCCTCTTGTGTTGTGCATCACACACAGCGGGGATGTCCCTATAGTAGACAGTTAATAATTAGATCAACCGGAGCTAGACCAGGAGGGGGGAATTGTAAGATCCTCAGAGACAAAGCTGCCTGATGTGGGCGGAGTCCTGGTTTAGGGGAACCAATCAGCTCATGTCTAGTAATAATCTTTGTATTTCTATTTTAGTAGATGGACGGGAGATGAGGAAAACCTCAGAGGATTGTCTCACTTTGTCTCCAGACTGTAAAGTAGAAGATGAGGACATCACACAGTATAGTCCAGGAGAAAACCCGACTACCTCAAATGTCCATCCGGCACCACACAGTGTAGATGGACCATCGTATTCCTCTTATCCTGAGGAACCTCAGACTGTGCGGGACGGTGCCGGACCATCGTATTCCTCTTATCCTGAGGAACCTCAGACTGTGAGGGACGGTGCCGGACCATCGTATTCCTCTTATCCTGAGGAACCTCAGACTGTGCGGGACGGTGCCGGACCATCGTATTCCTCTTATCCTGAGGAACCTCAGACTGTGAGGGACGGTGCCGGACCATCGTATTCCTCTTATCCTGAGGAACCTCAGACTGTGCGGGACGGTGCCACACCATCGTATTCCTCTTATCCTGAGGAACCTCAGACTGTGCGGGACGGTGCCGGACCATCGTATTCCTCTTATCCTGAGGAACCTCAGACTGTGCGGGACGGTGCCGGACCATCGTATTCCTCTTATCCTGAGGAACCTCAGACTGTGCGGGACGGTGCCGGACCATCGTATTCCTCTTATCCTGAGGAACCTCAGACTGTGCGGGACGGTGCCGGACCATCGTATTCCTCTTATCCTGAGGAACCTCAGACTGTGCGGGACGGTGCCGGACCATCGTATTCCTCTTATCCTGAGGAACCTCAGACTGTGCGGGACGGTGCCGGACCATCGTATTCCTCTTATCCTGAGGAACCTCAGACTGTGCGGGACGGTGCCCGACCATCGTATTCCTCTTATCCTGAGGAACCTCAGACTGTGCGGGACGGTGCCCGACCATCGTATTCCTCTTATCCTGAGGAACCTCAGACTGTGCGGGACGGTGCCGTCCTTCCAACAGATAAGAAGATTTCCTGTCCTGAGTGCGGGAAGTGTTTCTCTTCTAAATCCAATTTTAATAATCATAAAAGATCTCACACAGGGGAGAAGCCGCATTCCTGTCCTGAGTGCGGGAAATGTTTTTCACAGAAGTCTGATCTTTATACACATCAGAGATCTCATACAGGAGAGAAGCCGTATTCCTGTCCTGAGTGCGGGAAATGTCTTTCAGATAATTCTAGTTTTAACAGACATTGGAGATCTCACACAGGGGAGAAGCCTTATTCCTGTCCGGAGTGCGGGAAATGTTTTCCACAGAAGTACTGTCTTGTCATACATCAGAGATTTCACACAGGGGAGAAGCCGTATTCCTGTCCTGAGTGCGGGAAATGTTTTTCAGACAATTCCAGTTTTAACAGACATCAGAGATCTCACACAGGGGAGAAGCCGTATTCCTGTCCTGAGTGTGGGAAATGTTTCCCAGACAATTACACTTTTAAGAGACATCAAAGATCTCACACAGGAGAGAAGCCGTATTCCTGTCCTGAGTGCGGGAAATGTTTTTCAGCCAATTCCAGTTTTAAAAGACATCAGAGATCTCACACAGCTGAGAAGCCGTATTTCTGTCCTGAGTGTGGGAAATGTTTTTCAGACAATTACACTTTTAAGAGACATCAGAGATCTCACACAGCTGAGAAGCCGTATTCCTGTCCTGAGTGCGGGAAATGTTTTTCACAGAAGTCCCATCTTTCCATACATCAGAAATCTCACACGGGTGAGAAGCCGTATCCCTGTCCTGAGTGCGGGAAATGTTTTTCACGGAACTCCAGTCTTTACACACATCAGAGATCTCACACAGCTGAGAAGCCGTACTCCTGTCCTGAGTGCAGGAAATGTTTTTCACAGAAGTCCAGTCTTACCATACATCAGAAATCTCACACGGGTGAGAAGCCATATTCCTGTCCTGAGTGTGGGAAATGTTTTTCAGACAATTCCACTTTTAAGAGACATCAGAGATCTCACACAGGAGAGAAGCCGTATTCCTGTCCTGAGTGCGGGAAATGTTTTTCAGTGAAATCCAGTCTTTACAAACATCAGATATCTCACACAGGGGAGAAGCCGCATTGCTGTCCTGACTGCGGGAAATGTTTTTCACTGAAGTTCAATCTTTCCATACATCAGAGATCTCACACAGGGGAGAAGCCGCATTGCTGTCCTGAGTGCGGGAAATGTTTTCCACAGAAGTCTAATCTTTTCACACATCAGAGATCTCACACAGGGGAGAAGCCGTATTCCTGTCCTGAGTGTGGGAAATGTTTTTCAGACAATTCCACTTTTAACAGACATCAGAGATCTCACACAGGAGAGAAGCCGTATTCCTGTCCCGAGTGCGGGAAATGTTTTCCACGGAAGTTCAATCTTTCCATACATCAGAGATCTCACACAGGGGAGAAGCCATATTCCTGTCCTGCATGTGGGAAATGTTTTTCAGACAATTACACTTTTAACAAACATCAAAAATATCACACAGCTGAGAAGCCATATTCCTGTCCTGAGTGCGGGAAATGTTTTTCACAGAAGTCCCATCTTTCCAGACATCAGAGATCTCACACGGGTGAGAAGCCGTATTTCTGTCCTGAGTGTGGGAAATGTTTTTCACGGAAGTTCAGTCTTTACACACATCAGAGATCTCACACGGGTGAGAAACCGTATTCCTGTCCTGAGTGTGGGAAATGTTTTTCAGACAATTCAACTTTTAAGAGACATCAGAGATCTCACACAGGAGAGAAGCCGCATTCCTGTCCTGAGTGCGGGAAAAGTTTTTCAGTGAAGTCCAGTCTTTACAAACATCAGAGATCCCACACGGGGGAGAAGCCGTATTCCTGTCCTGAGTGAGGGAATTGTTCCTCACTGAAGTCCTGTCTTTCTGTACATCAGGGATCCCCCTTGAGGTGTATTAGTGCCTTGAGTGCGGGAAATGTCTTGTATATGAATGTTGCTGGACATCACAGCTCTCATGTGGGGAAGAAGCACACCCTGATATACACCTCAGATATACTCCATGGCTGATATCCATCATGTAAGAAACACTTCCAGGGGTGTGGACATTGTTAAAGGGTGTGGGAGTTCATTGAAAACTACAAGCCGATCGGCAAAGGACAGAACTCTGTGAATGAATGGCACGGCCGCGCTCTTTTCATAAAGTGACAGCCGGTACAGGGAACTTCTCCCCGCACTGCTGTCACACAGAGGGATCGGATCGCTGAGCCGCTGCAGGAACATGTAACATCTTCCGAAGGTGAACGTTTCCTTTAACCCTTTCACTGCAAGAGATATTTTTGTGTCTCCCCTCCCCCCGCATGTTTAACCCCTTCAATACCGGACACCCCCCCCCCCCCTGCCCCCCTTCCTGCCCAGGCCAATTTCCAGCATTCAGCGATCTCACACTTTGAATGACAATTACTCGGTCATGTGACACTGTACCCAAATGACACTTAAGTTTTTTCCCCACAAATAGAGATTTATTTTGGGGGTATTTGATCACCTCTGGGGGGGTTTATTTTTTGTGCTACAAATAAAAAAAGACAAAAAATTATGAAATAAAAAAGTTTTTTCTTTGTTTCTATTATAAAATGTTGTAAATAAATACGTTTTCTCCTTCACTGATGAGGAGGCACTAATATGCAGCACTGATGGGTGGCACTGATCAGGAGGTACTGACAAGCATCCCTGGTGGGCACTGATTGGCATCACTGGCAATCATCGCTGATGGGCCTGTACTGATAATCAATGCTGAATATCAGTGCAGATCCCTCCCCCCGTCAGGAGAGTCGCTGATTGGCTCTCCTCTACTCGCGCCTTGTCAGCATGAATAAAGGAAAGCCGATAACCGTCACTTCCTGGTTACCATGTGATTGGCTTTGATTGGGCACAGCTGATCACATGGTATAGAGCCCAAGTCATAGGCTCTTTACCGAGATCGGAGATGCAGTGTTTCAGAGCGACACACCTCATCACTGATCGCTGTGCGCCCGAGCGGCTTATTCTTCTGGAACGTCATATGATGTCCTATAGCAGAATGCCTGGCCATCATTCTGCTATAGGACAGGAAGGCGTTAAAAAAATATTTTAATCCTGAAGATTATAAATAATATAATTGTGGTAGTTCCAGTTTTGTTATGTCACACAAAAGTCTAGGAAACGCCAAACTTTAGTAAAAAAAAACACAATAAATGTTTATTTTAGGGGGCAAAAAAAAAGACCAAATTTTTGGTAAAATATAAAAGCCGAGGTTGCACCGAGTAAATAGATACCCAACATATCAAACCTTATATTTGTGTGCGCCTGTGAAATGGCGACAGACTTCATTACCCGATATTTTCTATAGGTGATGCTTTAAAAGCCCCCTATAGGTCATCAGTTTAGTGTTACGGAGGAGGTCTGGTGATAGAATTATCGCTCTCATTCCGGCCTGTGCGGCGATATGTAACATGTGTATCGCCATCAATGTTCTCAGGTGTAGGCGTCCCCAATGTGTGAGTTTAGGTTTGTATATGTGGGGGTGGGGTCCCAAACTTTTTTTGGGCCGTTACGTGTGGGTGGGTTTAACTTTGATTAACTTCATACAATTAAAAAAAAAAAAATTTTTCCATAGCATTGACTGGCGGAAGCGACAACAAACGTCACTTCCGTCCAATGCTCCTAAAGGAGTATTTTTTATTTTATTTTCCAAATGAAAAGTCTTGCCAATAATAGTGTCAGAACGGCACGGCCTGGGAAGAGACCTCACACATGAGATATGAGGGATTTAATAGGTTAATAGTATTTTTTGCAGGATATGAAATTCCCTTCCTGGAATAATTGGTATATCGGGGGTGATGCAGTTTGCGTCTTCAACAGACATAAGGCCCAGGAGAAAAACGATCGGTGTCCATCTATTCATCGAAGGTGTTGTCTTTGAAGAGGATGCCGCGGGACAGCTTGATCAGAGTGATGTGATTGGTGGAGTTACTGGAGTTGTTCTTGGGGGGGTATGAAGACCTGAGAAATGTTAATAATTTGTATACATTTTAATAAATCAGAACTAATGTTCTAGAATATATTACTGAATCTTCTAATAAATGTAAATCTGAGAAATGTGGCTTCCAATAGACCCCATAGTGGGGGAATAAAGTGGTGATGTGAGAAGCAAATATGCGGACAATCTTCTAGGAAGGTCTGGTGAGGTTGTGACTTTACATGGACCCTGGATCTTCTACTTATACTAAATGTTGAGTTTGTAACAGACACGTGGTGGACACTACACCCAACACACCGAGATTACTCACATTACTCTCCAGCCCATACCTCCTACTCACCAATCAGTTACATTTTTGTGGCCTATTACCACTAGGGATGAGCCGAACACCCCCACGTTTGGTTAGTACGTTGGAACGGACTGAGCGTTCACGCAAACATTTAGAACCCCATTGAAGTCTATGGGACTCAAACGTTCGAATTCAAAAGTGCTCATTTTAAAGCCCAATATTCAAGTTATTGTTGGAAAACGTCTTTGAGAACCGGGTCTTGCCCCAGAGAACATGTATCAATGGGGAAAAAAAGTTTTAAAAACTATTTTTTTCTGTAGCAGCGATTTTAATGATGCTTAAAGTTAAAAAAAAACTAAAATATCCTTTAAATATCGTACCTGCTGGGTGTCTATAGTAGTGGCCCGTGTTTAGAAATGTCCCTGCACAACATGAGAGGACTAAGAAAAAAGTAATTTAAAACTGCTTGCGGCTTTAATATAATGCTTGGTCCTGCAATATGGATAAAAATCACTGAAAAAAATAGCATGGGTTTCCCCGCCACCACTCCCCCCAGGTCATTACAAGACCCTATGGCCCTATATACTTTAAACAGCAGTATACAGGCGGTGCAAACAAGACAAGGACTGTAGGTTTGTTATGTAGAATCTGAACCATGTCATACTTTGCTGCTGCATATTGCACAATTTCCTAAAGAGACCCTCAACAAACTACATGACACTTGTGCCTGGTGATGAGGCCATTGATGTTCCAGTGGCGGCCCGTGAGCCTGTGGCCATACAGGCTTGGCCCCCCAAAGCGCACGTGCTGTGTGGCAACAATATGTCGATCATTTTAGGGGTGGGGGGGGGGGGGGGGGCCATTACAATGCCAGATCTTGGCTCAATAAATATTTTTTTGGGGGGGGAAAAATCTAGAAAAAAGGGGGGTTTCCATCCGGGGCCCCCTTTTGAACAAATTCTGTGAAGAACTCCTGTTCTCTGAAGGCCTCCATTATTTCTGTAAGTCAAAATTAAGCAAAAAAAAGCTAATGTCAGTCAAGCCTCTACTACTTACTAAGCTTTCTCCCCATATCTAACCCACAAACTCATCCACTGATCATAAACTCCAAAATCGAGTTGCGTATCATTGTACTGCACGATCGTTTCTTCCGACTTTTTTACAGACTGTGAATGACGCTGTCACTCACGCAATATCCCTTTATACACTATGCATGCGAGAAACTCTGCATGTTTCCCGGCCAATCAAGTAATAGCCACGCCCCTTTCCGGTCAGTCAATGCAAGACGGTGAAGACATCATGGAGGTTACACAGCAAGCTGGGAGCTCAAACCAGGAGCAAGGCCAGGCGGTAGCACACACCAGGAGCAGGAGGTACAAAGCCACCAACATGTCCTTTGATGAGATGGTGGCAATCCTTAAAAAGGACTATGATTGTAAAAATGGGTCTTACAAGAACCCAAAGAAAGTGAAGGCCCAGATCATGGAGAATGTTCAGAGGACTATCCATCAGAAATTCGGGGTGCAGAGGTCAAGGGAACAGTTGCGTAAAAGGTGGTCCGACCTGAAAATACGAGAGCCGGAGCAGATGGGAGAGGATTAGAAAAGTCATCAGAAGAAGTGATTTTCATCATGTGTACTCTGATTATTTGTTTTTATTATTTTGCGGCATGTGCTTCTTCTTTCAGGTGGTATATATACAGTTCAAGAATAGATGTCTCAAGGTTCATGTTTGTGGGCATAATAATTGGCCGTTCATTCTATTTATGATCTTTTTTTATGAGACCAATCTTTTATTTAATGTATTGTAGACGTGTTATTAACTAGATTTAAATAATCCAACTTAAGTCAATATACAGTAAAAGGAGAGTATGCTCAGCATTTGGTTACACATATGGACTCAGTAGCACAAGTGTTGGCATGGCCGATCCGCCCTATAGGCTCACTATGCAAGCCGCTTAGGGCCAGGTAAAGCTGCGAAGGGCCCCCAAATTACTAGAGGCCCCGCCTGATAAGAAGTCATTTTTGCCCCTCACCCCGCTTTTCAACTTGCTGGCTGCATGGGAGAAGAGGTAAGAAGTCAGCACCCCTGCTTCTTAATTTAATGTAAGATGTCCTTTCCGACAGCAGAACACCCCTCCCCCACTTCTCAACTGTCTTTAATGTGACATGTCACTGTCGTCAGTGCCCCCCGCTTCTCATTTTTAATTTGCCATGTCATTTTGCTTAGGGCCCCAGGGAGGTCAGGATCGGCACAAGAACAACCTAGTTTTCCCATGTAGAAAACTTGTTCAAAGATAGAGAAATGCAGCAGCTTTGGTAATGGATACAATCCTGTGTTAAGCTTAGAAGGATTGTAAAAACACACAATTGTACCACACGTTATAAAAGGAATTATTGATATTCCTCTTTCAGGCCTCTAAACTTTTTTATGTATCCCTTTTTTACAATCTCATAGGGCGCATTCAAGCTGCAGCAGTGGAGCAGACCAACCCCACACAGTGCCAAGCCCCACCCTCGCCGGATGTGCAGGAAGTGGAAAATGCCACCACATCAGGTCAGTGTCATACAGCACAGCTTCAGGTAATACATGTAGGCCTGCATAATTTTAATACATGTTTCCTTGTGCCTCCATGGCAGCATACCTGTGATAGAGCTCCGCCTCGACTCCTCCTTCAGGGCTAGTGCTGGTGAAGAGTAGCTGTATGTCCATACCTCTGCAGTCGGCAGCATCCGCTGGGTTTAGCCTTTCCCGTGCAAAGTCCTCGTCTTGGGCCGCTCAAAGCGCTAAGAAGGCGGGGAACCCCTCTGTGGATCTGTTGGGGTCATCTCGCAGAGTTTCCTCTATGGAACGAAGTCTGCTATCACATCCATGATGAATGCAGTAGAGTCGCAAAAGGATCAGCTCACATCTTTCCAGGCTGGTGGTTTCCTTTTTATTTTTAGGCATATATTGTTTTTTGTCTCTCCCCCTCTCCATCCCTTCCTTCCTTCCTTTAACTTGACTGTCTCCTTTTAAAAAAAAAAAAAAGTGTGCTTGTTGTCTTTTTTGTGATGCTCCCTTTAAGTCCAGTCAGCTTGATGGGGCAGGTGCCTTTTTATCCTGACAGGCTTGCCCCCGAAATTAGCGGTGGGCTACAGCTTTTTGTTGTTTTGTATATCACTCGTCATCACTGCGGCCATCTTGGATTCTGGAAAAAGGGCCAGATTTGCCCTTTTCTTCCAGAATCAATTCACAATGGTGGTTATGGGATCAGCCCATCCACCTGAGCCTAATTAAGTTCAGATTCAGGGTTAGCTGCCAGAGTCTCCTCAGCTGTGCCCTGCTAGGTTTCACTTACACTGCTCTGTGGTAGGTACCTTTTATTTTTATTCTCAAAAAAATGGTGATTTAAAAAAAAAAAGTATGTTTAAGAAAAAAAAAAAAGTGACAAAAGCTCCATAGTTTCTTTTTTTCCCCCTTTCTTACTAAATTTCCGCAGCTGATCCTTCTGCCTAACTCCGCTATTAGTCATTTATCTTACAACAAAGATCCTCACACTCCTATTAGGTATGGGACCAACTATATGTGAGTATTGAAAAAAAAAAAAAAGTTCACTCACTGGTCTAATGTGAGTTCCTTACATTGTGGCCCTGCCCACTCCAAGAGGTCCAGAAAATCTTCAAGACACTGATGATGATGACAGCTCAGACCGCACTTCACGCCACTGGTCCCAGGTCCCATTCTTCACGTCATAGATCAGAGAGGTCAATATCCAGAGGACAAGATCCTTCCCCCTCTCCTAGGACCTATACAAAGAAGAAATGCTGGACAGGTGGGGCCACACCACTACCAGACAGAGTGGTCTGTAAGGATTGTTTTATGGACTATGCGTCCAACCGCGAGCTAGAAAATCAGCACGTTGTGGATCTGCTCAAGTGAACAATGAAGGTCTCCTTCTCTGAGCTTGTGACTTTGGTCCCCGCTCAACCAGTTCAGCAGATATCCCAGGTTCAGAATACAGAACCTAATCTCCCTGGTCCTTCAGTCGGTACACCTCTGCCACTGTCAGGCTGACCAGCTAGAGATTCAGCACCTGAAAATTCCTCAGAGGACTCTTTAGAGCAGTCAGAACTTTCTGGCTTCAGTCTCTCCTTGGTAAAGCCGTTCATCCAGGCAGTCAAACTGCAATCACCAGAAAAGATGCAGAAGAGCCTCCCCAAGAGTCTACGAGTTGCTTCCCATTCCTCAAAAGGAAGCAGGTTCTCATCTCGTTGATGGGTGAGATTAGGGTGACCACATTTGTCAGGTCATTCAGAATGAATGGTCAAAAAACTTTCATGGGGCCGGTTCAATAAACTATACCCCTTAACAAAGTCGGGAAGGCAGTCACTAAACTCCATGCTAGTGGTAGATGCATCGGTGGTGCGACTCGCAAAAAAAAAAAAAAAAAACTTTACCCATGGAGGATTCCGCTTCCTTCAAAGACCCTTGAGACAGGCGAACCGTACCTGGAGCTGAAGAGGAGCTACTTACCCCCGTCAGCAGCGTGTAAGCCAGCTATCGCCCTCAGATCGGTATCAAATGCCATAAGATCTTGGACAGATAATATTGAGAAGGCTTTGCGTCAGGATGTCCCCAAGGAGGATAAAATTAAAGCCTTGGAAGAGCTTAGATTGTCGGCAGACTCTGTCAGGGTAGCAGCCATTGATATGATCAGGTGCTCTGCAAGATCCATGTTGCATTCAGTAATGGTGACCCAAATGTTTTAGAATACATATACCAGCCTCCCTACACGGAAGTTTTTCACATTTGCTGACACCTTTGATCACATTATGTTTTGGTCTCTCACTTCGGTGACGCCCATTATTAATTATTTCCATTTCACTTTCATTCACCTTTTTCACACTTTTCATATTTGGCTACGATGTGTCTACATGCTTTGACACAATTTGCCACTCTTTTCTTTTATGTATGAATATATTTTTTATGATTGGATGTATTTATGGGTGCATTTTTCCCGATTGTTGTCATTTAATCTCGGGTAACCCTTTACATCCACATTCTCAATTATGTTTATATGCACGTCACCATAATGGATGAATCCATCTCCAATACACACATAGATCTATTCTTTCTGCCATTTACCAAGTTGTTGTTAGATAGATCTAGTGCTTCATTTCATTTACATATGTTTTCATTCATATCGACACACATATTCACATTCATTTTTCACTTTTATTCATATTTATTTGTTCCATCACCATTATACATTTCATTTGCATAGTTTATCTTATGCTCTTTTTACAGCCTATTGTGGTTTGATTTGCATCGTCTTTATGCCTTTTATTTTATTTCATTCATCATTGCCTCATGTTTTACCATTTTGTGTCACTGTAGTACTATGTATGTACCACATGTACAGTAATATTTTATATGTTTAAACTATTTTATACAATGTGCTATTATTTTACACAATTTTGATATATTTTTTTCACATTTGTGTGTATTTGTTTGTTTTTTCTTGCTTTGGTGTCCCCTAATAATCATATTACCTCACTCATTTTCACCTGGTTATCCAAATATCAAATTTCACCACCCTGTTCTAAATAAATTAAATTACACATTTCACCCATAAATATACACTCACAACGCGTCCCCTATTACAATAAACCCTACTCCATCCACCT
>JAJQKJ010002328.1:0-72555 GCA_029574335.1 Rana kukunoris
GAGAGAGAGAGGGAGGGGGCTGGCAAGAGAGGGAGGGGGGCAGGAGAGAGAGAGGGGGGCAAGGAAGAGAGAGAGAGGGGCAGGAGATCGGAGGGGGGCTATGAGGAGAGAGAGGAGGGGGGCAGGAAGAGAGAGAGAGAGAGTAGATAGAGCGAGAGGGGGCATCTAGAGAGAGAGTGGGGAGGAGGAGAGGAGAGATGGGGGGCAGGATGGAGAGAGGGACGGGGGCAGGAGAGAGAGGGAGAGAGAGCGGGGGGGCAGGAGAGCGAGGGAGGGGGCAGGAGGGGGCAGGCGAGAGAGAGGGAGGGGGCCAGGAGAGAGAGAGGAGGGGGGCAGTAGAGAGATGGAGGCAGGAGGATAGAGAGAGAGCTGTGGCAGGGACGAGAGAGGGAGGGCAGGAGAGAGAGAGGGAGGGGGGGCCGAGAGAGAGAGGGAAGGGGCAGGAGAGGACGGGGAGGGGGGCAGGAGAGAGAGGGAGGGTGAGGCAGAAGAGAGAGAGGAGGTTGCAGGGATCGAGCGATGGAGGAGAGGGAGAGGACGGAGAGAGGGGGGCAGGAGGAGAGAGGAGAGGGAGGGACAGAGAGAGAGAGAGAGGAGGGGGGCGGCGAGCGAGAGAGGGAAGGGGCAGGGAGCGAGAGAGGGAGGGGGAGGAGAGAGGGAGGGAGGGGGGCAGGAAGAGGGGAGAGAGAGAGAGGGGGGCAGAATGAGAGAGCGAGAGGGGGGGCATGCGAGTAGTTGAGAGAGGGGGGCAGGGGGCAGGAGAGAGAGGGAGCGGGAGAGGAGTGAGAGAGAGGGAGGGGCAGGAGAGAGATCAGGGGGGCAGCAGGAGAGAGAGAGAGGGGGGCAGGATAGAAGAGGGACAGAGGGGAAAGGGGGGCAGGGGAGAGAGAGAGGGGGGGCAGGGATGAGGGAGAGGGGGGGGGCAGGAGCGAGAGAGGGAGGGGGGGCAGGAGAGAGAGAGGAGTGGGGCAGAGAGAGGGAGGGGGCAGGAGAGAGAGAGAGGAGGGGCAGGTGAGAGAGAGAGAGGGTAGGGGCAGAGAGAGAGATGGAGAGGGAGAAGCAGTATGAAGAGAGAGAGGGAGGGGGGCAGAGATAGAGAGAGGTGGGGCGGAGAGAGAGCGAGGAGAGCAAGAGATAGAGAGAGGGGCAGAGGAAGATAGAGTGGGGCAGGAGAAGTGAGAGTTGGAGGAGGAGAGAGAGGGGGCAGGAGAGGAGAGAGGAGGGGGGCATGAGAGAGAGAGGGGGGGCAGGAGAGAGAGAGAGGGGGGAGGAGGAGGAGAGAGGGGCAGGCTAGAGGAGAGAGAGGGAGGGGCCAGGAGAGAAGAGAGAGAGGGGGCAGGGAGAGAGAGGGAGGGGGCAGGAGGGCGGAGGGGAGAGAGGAGGGGGGCAGGAGAGGAGAGGGAGGAGGGGGCAGGAGAGATAGGGGAGGGGGTCAGGAGGATGAGATGTAGGGAGGGGCAGGGGGCAGGAGAGAGAGGGGGGGCGGAGAGAGAGAGAGGGAGGGGGCAGGAGAGAGAGAGGGAGGGGGGAGGAGAGAGAGAGGGGCAGGAGAGTAGAGGGAAGGGGCAGGAGAGAGGGGAGGAGGGGCAGGAGAGGGAGATGAGAGGGGGCAGGAGAGAGACGAGGGAGGTGGGGCAGGATAGAGAGAGGAGGGGCAGTGAGAGGAGAGGTGATGGTAGAATAGAGAAGAGGAGGGGGCAAGAGAGAGAGAGAGAGAGGGGGCATGAGAGAGAGGAGAGCAAGAGAGAGGGGGCAGGAGAGCGAGGAGAGAGAGAGAGGGGGCAAGAGAGAGAGAGGGGCAGGGCAAGAGAGGAGAGGGGGCAGGAGAGAGAGATAGAGGGAGGCAGGAGAGAGGAGGGGGCAGGAGGCAGAGAGAGGCCTGAGAGAGGGGGGGGGCCGAGGAGAGGAGAGGGGGCAGGAGCGAGAGGAGAGAGGGGGCGGGAGCAGGAGAAGGGAGGGGGGGCAGGAGAGAGAGTAGGGATCGGAGGGCAGGAGAGAGGGGCGGAGGATTAGATGATAGGGCAGGAGAGAGAGTGGGGGGCACAGGTCGAGAGATGGGGGCAGGAGAGAGAGAGAGAGCAGATGAGAATTGAGGGGGGGCATGAGAGAGAGAGGGTAAGGAGGAGAGAGAGTGAGGGGCAGGAGAGAGAGAGGGAGGGGGAGCAGGAGAGAAAGATGAGGGGGCAGAGAGAGGGCGGAGTGGGGCAGAGGGAGCGGGGGCATGAGAGAGAGAGAGAGGGAGGGGGCATTGAGAGATAGAGGGAGGCAGGGCATGAGAGAGAGAGGGGAGGGGAGAGAGGTAGAGATGAGAGAGAGGGGGGCATGAGAGATGAGTGGAAAGGAGCGGATAGTAGAGAGAGAAGGAGGACCAGTAGATCGAGAGAGGGGGGAGATAGAGGGGAGGGGGAGGGGGGCAGGAGAGAGAGGGAGGGGGGCAGGATGATGAGTAGTAGATGGAGTGGAGCGGGGGGGATAGGAGAGAGGGAGGGCGGCAGGAGAGGAGCGGGCGGGGGCATGGGGCAGGAGAGAGAGAGAGAGGAGGAGTGGGAGGAGGACGAGGGGAGGGGAGAGGAGAGAGAGATGGGAGGGGGGGCAGGAGAGGGAGGGGGGCAGGAGAGATAGGGGAGGGGGGCAGGGGGAGATAAGAGGGAGGGGGGGGCAGGAGAGATAGAGGGAGGGTGCAGGAAGAGGAGGGGGAGTGGGGCAGGAGAGGATGTGGGCAGGGAGAGAGAGGGAGGGGCAGGGAGAGAGAGGGAAAGGGGCAGGAGAGGAGAGGTGGGAGGGGGCAGTGAGAGGAGGAGAGAGGGAGGAGAGATGGAAGGGGCAGGAGAGAGAGAGAGGGAGGGGGCAGGAGAAGAGAGAGGGAAAGGGCAGGAGCGAGAGAGGGAGGGGGCAGGGAGAGAGAGAGGGAAGGGCAGGAGAGAGAGAGGGAGGGGGCAGGAGAGAGAGAGGGGGGGCAGGAGAGAGAGGGAGGGGCGGCAGGGGGTCAGGAGAGAGAGAGTGAGGGGGGGCAGGAGAGAGAGGGAGGGAGTGGGCAGGGAGAAGAGAGGGAGGGGGGCAGGAGAGAGAGAGAGGGAGGGGGCAGGAGGAGAGAAGAGAGGGAGGGGGGCAGGAGATGATAGGGAGGGGGCAGGAGAGAGAGAGGAGGGTGCAGGAGAGAGGGAAAGGGAGAGGGAGGGGCAGGAGAGAGAGAGGGAGGGGGCCGGAGAGGAGAGAGGAAGGGGGCAGAGGAGAGAGAGGGAAGGGGCAGGAGAGAGAGGGGAGTGGGGCAGGAGAGAAGAGAGGGGGGGCAGTAGAGAGAGAGGGGGGAGGGGAGGAAGAGAGAGGAGCGTGAGGGGGCCAGGAGAGAGAGAGGGAAGGGGGCAGGAGAGAGAGAGAGGGGGGCAGGAGAGAGGAGGGGAGGGGCAGGGAGAGAGAGAGGGAGGGGGGAAGGATGAGAGGGAGGGGCAGGAGAGAGAGAGAGGGAGGGGGCAGGAGCGGAGAGGGAGAGGGGGGCAGGAGAGAGGAGGGAGGGGGCAGGAGAGAGGAGGGAGGGGGGCGGGAGAGGAGGGGGCAGGAGAGAGGGAGGGGGCAGGAAGAGAGGAGGGAAGGAGGAGAGAGAGATGAGAGAGGGAGGGGGGAAGGAGAGAGGGAGGGGCAGGAGAGAAAGAGGGAGGGGGCAGGAGATGGGAGGCAGGGAGAGAGAGAGGGAAGGGGCAGGGAGAGAGAGAGGGAAGGGGCAGGAGAGAGAGGAGGGGAAGGGGCAGGAGAGAGAGAGGGAGGGGGAGGAGGGAGAGAGAGGGTGGGGGGCAGGAGAGAGAGGAGAGGGGGGCAGGGAGGCAGGAGAGAGAGAGGGAGGAGGGGCCAGGGAGGCAGGAGAGAGAGAGGGAGGGGGGCAGGAGAGAGAGAGGGAGGGGGGGGGCAGGAGAGAGAGGGGGGGGGGCAGGGGGAGAGGGGAGGGGGGCAGGAGAGAGAGAGGGGAGCGGGGAAGGGGAGAGAGGGAGGGGGGCAGGAGAGAAAGAGGGAGGGGGCAGGAGAGAGAGAGGAGGGGGGGCAGGAGAGAGAGAGGGAGGGTGCAGGAGAGAGGGGGGAGGGGGGCAGGGAGAGGGAGGGGGAGGAGAGAGGAGAGGGAGGGGGGGCAGGAGAGAGGGAGGGAGGGGGGCAGGAGAGAGAGAGGGAGGGCAGGAGGAGAGAGGGAGGGAGGGGGGCAGGAGAGAGAGAGGAGGGAGAGAGAAGAACCAGGGGCAGGAGAGAGAGAGAGAGGGGGCAGGGAGTCAGGAGAGAGAGGGAGGAGGGGGGCAGGGGGCAGGAGAGAGGAGGGAGGGAGGGAGAGGGAGAGGGAGAGGAGAGAGAGGAGGGGAGCAGGTGAGAGGAGAGAGGGAGGGGGGCAGAGGAGGAGACAGGGCAGGAGAGAGAGGAGGGAGGGCAGGGAGGAAGGGAGGGGCCGGGCAGGAGAGAGAGAGGGATCAAAGGGGGGCAGGGAGAGGAAGAGAAGGGCGGGAGGGCCAGGGAGAGGGGAGGGAGAGAGAGAGGAGGGGGGGCAGAGAGGAGAGAGAGGGAGGGGGGGCATGAGAGAGAGGGAGGGGGACAGGAGAGAGAGAGAGGGAGGGGGGCAGGAGATAGAGAGATGAGAGGGGGGCAGAGAGAGAGAGAGGGGAGGGGGCAGAGAAGAGAGAGGGACAGAGAGAGAGAGGGGGCAGGAGAGAGAGAGATAGAGGGGCAGGGAGAGAGAGAGGGGGGCAGGAGAGAGAGGGGCAGGGAGAGGAGGGAGGAGGGGCAGGAGTGAGAGGGGACAGGAGAGAGAGAGAGAGGGAGGGGGCAGGAGAGAGAGAGGGGGGGCAAGAGAGAGAGAGAGGAGGGGGGCAAGAAAGAGAGGGACATGAGAGAGAGGGGGGGGCAGGAGAGAGAGAGAGAGAGGGGGCAGAGAGAGGCGGGAGAGAGAGAGGGGGGGCAGGAGAGAGAGAGAGAGAGAGGGGGGGGGCAGGAGAGAGAGAGGGGGCAGGAGAGAGAGAGAGGGAGGGGGGCAGAGAGAGAGAGAGGGGGGCAGGAGAGAGAGAGGGGGGGCAGAAAGGCTGAGACATGAGAGAGAGAGGGGGGCAGGAGAGAGAGAGAGAGAGAGGGGAGGGGCGGGAGGAGAGGGGGGGCAGAGAGAGGGGGGGGGCAGGAGAGAGAGAGAGAGAGGGGCAGGAGAGAGAGAGGGGGGCAGGAGAGAGGAGGGAGGGGGCAGGAGAGAGAGAGGGAGGGGGCAGGAGAGAGAGAGAGGGGGGGGCAGGAGAGAGAGGGAGGGGGGCAGGGGGCAGGAGAGAGAGGGGCGAGGGGGGCAGGGCAGAGGAGAGGGGGAGGGGGCAGAGAGAGAGAGAGGGAGGGGGGAGGGGGCAGGAGAGAGAGGGGAGGGGGGGGCAGGAGAGATAGAGGGAGGGGGGGCAGGGGGCAGGAGAACGAGAGGGAGGGGGCAGGAGAGAGAGAGAGGGGGGGCAGGGGGCAGGAGAGAGAGAGAGGGGGCAGGAAAGGGGGAGGGGGGGCAGGAGAGAGAGAGGGAGGGGGCAAGGGAGAGAGAGAGGGGGCAGGAGAGATAGGGGAGGGGGACAGAGAGAGGAGAGAGGGAGGGGGGCAGGAGAGAGAGAGGAGGGGGGGGCAGGAGAGAGTGAGAGGGAGGGGGGCAGGAGAAAGAGAGGGAGGGGGCAAGGGAGGAGAGAGAGGGAGGGGGGGGGGCAGGAGAGAGAGAGAGAGGGAGGGGGGCAGGAGAGAGGGGCAGGGGGGGGGCAGGGGGGGGCAGGAGAGAGAGAGGAGGGAGGGGGCAGGAGAGAGTGAGAGGGAGGGGGCAGGAGAGAGAGAGAGAGGGAGGGGGGCAGGAGAGAGAGAGAGGGAGGGGGGCAGGAGAGAGAAAGAGGGGGCAGGAGAGAGAGGGAGGGGGGCAGGAGAGAGAGAGGCTGACTGACCTCAGGAGACAGTGACACAGCGCGATCTAGGACTCTGGAGCATGCTGGACACCCCTCTAGATGTTTGTTGCGGCTGGAGAGCCAGAGATCCGGCTGCCAGGCTCCCAGACCCTGGCACAGCACGCAAGGCTGCAGAAAACTCTGCACTCGTCAGGCACCACCTCAGAAGCTATATGTGAGCCGGGAGGAGGCTGCGGGACTCGGGAAGATGGGTCGGGGGATGTTTTTGTGCAGGGGGGGCACGCAACAGGCCCGCAAACCCGACCAGCCCACCAGGAATGATCCCGGTTCTCCCTATTGGCCAAACCGAGCCTGCTTCCTGGTACAGCTCCTCCCCCCCATCATGCATCAGGAGAAAGAGGGTAAAGGTTATAGTGATTTATCACAAACATCACACCTCCTTTCCTTCCCAAAAACACATAACATAACAAGGCAAGCAAGATCAGTTCAGCAAGTAGTATCTCCAACTCAGTTCTGTGATTTCCGCAACACTTCATGAGCCCTTGACCTCCAATGTGTCCCGTAAGATTTCAGAGCTTTGTCAGCGAGGCGTTTGATGTCTTTGACGGGTAGACTTACGAAGTGGCACAGCACCGGGAGGGATAGAGTCGGTCAAAGGTTCTGGAGATGTCAGTGGGCATCCCACAGACAAAGTCTCTGTAACTCCAGGCACATGTCCGGGCTCCTCAGGGATATGGTCACCATCCGGTTCAGGGTTTGGTTGTAAACTTGTGGGATCATGCCAGACACCATGCCATATGTTACCAGCAGAGTTCAGAGTAGACTCTGGTGGGAACAAGGGCCGCATTCGGCCCGCGGGCCGGACTTTAGACATGCCTGCTGTAGAGGGTTGTTATGGCTATTGTTATGACAATGGTACAGATGATTACCAACATCAGTTCAAGGAAACAAGGGCTGGGATGGTATACAGTATATTGCTCACTGGATACATACATGGTGAACCATTGCTAATTCTATTGTCGTCCTGTTTTTTTTTTTTTTTTTCTCAAATCTTTATGCAAATATGCAAGCAGTAAACTTTTAGTTCTTCACATAGGAATAGTGTGATGAATTATTCAAATGATACTGTATGTACTCAATCTTGCACTTAACCAAATTCTGCTGTTTTGCAGGGTTACAATTCTACAAAGGAATTTATAGCCAGCCAGGGTCCTTTGCCGAACTCCACTGCAGATTTCTGGAGGATGATTTGGGAGCATCATGTTAACACCATTGTAATGCTGACCAATTGCATGGAAAATGGTCGGGTATGTTAATCATGCACTCACAACTGTTTTAATTTGACCTAGACTAGGGATCAGGTTGTAAATCAAAGCCACCTTGGGTTTGAGGCAGATCAGTGAAATTCTGAATTTATTGCCAAAAATTGTTTCTGAACCCAGGGGCGTACCTAGAGCCACCCAGGGCAGATCCTATATCTGGGGCAGATCCTATATCTGGGACCCGCCTCCCCCCCCCCCCACTGATCATGCCTGTATGAACTCAGCCCCCTCATACCTGTACGCACTCAGCCCACCCATCTGTAGTGATGTCACAACACACAGTGTCCCCACCCCTTTGTGTAGTTAGTGGTAGGGGAAGTGGTGCTGTCATTCGTCGAATAACAAGTAACATAATTGGATGTGCTCAGCAGGTGGTGGGTTTATTTTGCACAGAATGGCAGCAGGTGTTTTTTTTTTTTTTTTTAAATAAAGGACTTGTTTTTCTGTACTGTTGACATTTTTTGGGTGAATGAGCAGTGGTGCTATGTCCATACTCATTCACATAGAGGAGGCCAAGATCTGGGTCCCACTCCTTAAGGGGGACTTCCAAATTCTGATAAGCTATCCCCTGCACCCCCACAACTGCTGGGCCAAGGCTGTGGGGAAGAGGTCCTTGTCCTCATCAACATGGGGAAAAGGTTTTTTGTCTGGGGGTTCCCACCCTATGTTGAGGGCATGTGGCATGGTATGGTTCCTGGCCTGCCAAGCTGTATGCTTGGACAAGGATCTGGTGACGCTGTTTTTTTCAATGCTTGCTCTTTTTTTAACATCGTTGCTAGGATGATGGTGGCTGGGCATTTCTATGGGCCAATCTGCCCGAATTGCGCTTCAAAAGTAGCTCCAAAACTTATTTAAGCTTCAAGCATTTGGCTTCAGGCGACTTGGAGTGGAGATGTTAACAATTTCCATAGAAAATAATTCTTTTTGTCTCCCTAAACGTTTTGGAGCTTTAAGCTTCAAAACGTTTAGGTGTGAACGGGGCTTTACACACAATCGGATTTTCTGTCGGAAAAACCTTGGATGCTTTTTCCAACGGAATTCCACTCAAGCTTGGCTCGCATACACACGGTCACACAAAAATTCTCTGAACTTTTGTCTGTCAAGAACGCGTGATGTACAACACTACGACGAGCTGAGAAAATACAGTTCAATGCTTCTGAGCATGTGTCGAATTGTTTCCGAGCATGCGTCAGAATTTTGCACACCAGAATTGCTACAGACGATCGGATTTTCCAATAGCATTTTTTTCCGTCTGAAAATTTGAGAACCAGCTCTCAATTTTTTGTTGGCGGAAATTCTGACAACAAAAGTCTGATGTAGCATACACGCGTTTGGAAAGCTCACATCAGGCTTTTGCTGTTGGAATTTATGATTGTGTGTACGGGGCATTAGTGTGTCTGTCAGATTTTAAGTAATAAGATGTAATTTAACTTGATTGTGATATCCTATTGTCTACTCGTGATTTAGCTTTTAAAAAATGCAAACTGCTTTTCTTAAAATGGCATGATAATAGCACTAAAGTTATTTGACTCTCAGAGACGTTTATGAATTGATACTTGATGGAAGAGAAGAATATTTTTCTCTTATAGCTTTCATAAGTTCTCTTTAGCTTTGAAAGTGCAAAGCTTAGTTGCTCAACATCATTGCATTTTTTTTTTACATCAGCTGATATCAATCGTTTGAGACCGGCTCATATTTGAGGCTTCAATCGTCTCTACTAGCGTTTTTTGCATCATCTGTGAAACATTACGGTATTTGCTTCATCTAATTGACTTTTTTTTTTCCCCCCAATTGTCTTATCTTTATCTTTCACATATTCTCCAATATTCAAAAAAGAGGTAAAAAAAAGTAAGGAAATGGAAAAGGAACATGTCGGGGACTGACTCTTGGGCCCCCTCCCCCCCTTCTCCCCCCTCGTGGCTCCCAGGACTCTAAAATAAATTGTTATCTCAAGTGGTGTAGTAATATATACCCGTCCGAATACTAAGCTTGTATTATAAGGGTCGGAACTCATGTTTTCTATTAAGGACCTTCCCTTGTATCTATCTTATCCTACTCAAAGCGACAGCCTTAATCCCTCTACGTAATTCCAAGTGTTTTTGTAAGCCTTCCATTTATGCCATTTAGCCCGAAAATCGTTATTGATTTCTAAGACACTGTCCTTCAGCTCTTCCATCCTGTAGGTTTCTTCTACTTCCTCCACCCACTCCCATATCTGTGGGCTTTCAGTGTCTTCCCATTTTTTTGGGATCAGCTTTTTTGCTGCATTCAGCAGGTGTGGAAGTAGTGACTGTTTATATTGTTTAATTCCCTCGCCACTGCAGTGGAATAATACTACCCATGGATCTTTCTTAATCTCCGTACCTGTGATCTCTTTTATTTGGCGCAGTATGGAATCCCAGTATTTTTGGATTATTGGACAAGTCCACCACAAGTGTGCCATGGTGCCCCTCTCGGGGCAACCCTGCCAGCATTCGGCAGACTGATCTATTTTATATTTACTGGATTTAACCGGTGTAATGTACCATCCAGAGATGCACTTATAATTCATCTCCGCTGTTTGCGAGTCTATGGCGGAAGAGTGGGTCAAGCTCATTATCTTGTTTACCGAATTGTCCCCCCTGTCCATACCTAACTCCCTTTCCCATTTTTTAACTAAAGGTGCTGCTCCTCGTGCCCCTATCTTAATGAGTATTTTATATAGTTTAGAAATCGTGCCCTTAGTGTTCTCAGCTGTGCAAACCGTTTTCAAAGGTGTCAACTCCGCTCCCGTTCGTAATGGTTGGGGGAGTTGCCGAACAAAGTGACCTAGCTGCAAGTAATGCCACCCATCCAGGTTCCAGATTTCAGCTCCTCATAGGTGGCCAACCCGCCGCTCTTTATAATATCGCCTAAATAAACAGTGTCCTTTTTAATCCAGTTTCCTCCTATTTCTTTTTCCCCGGGTGAAAAAAAAGGATTTTCCTTTAAATTTATGAGTGGAGAATTATATTTACTGTTAGTGAGTGACTGCACCCTATCCCACATTTTAAAAGTGTTTTTTGTCAAATCATATGTATTTCAGTGTTCGATATTGTGCTGGTATCCACAAAATGTTTCTTAGTTGGGTCATATCTTGGGATTTTTCAATTTGTACCCACTTTTTCCTGTGTTTATCTCTAACCCATTCCACCGCCCTAGAGAGCACTGCCGCCTTGTAGTAACTTTTAATACCCGGGACCGGCAAAACCGCCGTCTTGTTTATCTTCTTTCAAGGTACCTAGGGATATTCTATGCTTCTATTTTTCCAAACAAAGTTCATCACTACAGAATTTAGGATATTTAAGTATTGGGGGGGCAACATAATTGGTAATAATTGAAATTTATATAGTATTTTAGGGATATGGGCTTATTTATAATTCTTTATAATTCGCTTTTAATTTCATTTAACAGTGGGATAAAATTGATCTTATAGATCCTCTTGACCGTGTTAGCTAATTTAATCCCCAGATAGTTTAATTCTTTTTTCCAGGGAAAGGCACATGTCTCTTTAACCAATCCCATTTCGGTTTTGTTTAAGTTTATATTTAATATTTCAGATTTGGCCTCATTAATCCTAAAATTAGAGATGTTCCCGTATTGTTGCAGGGTCTGTAATAACTTAGGGATGGTCTTCACCGGGTCTGCGATGTAGAACAGAACGTCGTCCACAAAGGCCGACAACTTATGTTCCTCTCCGCCAACCCGGATCCTTTTAATATCGGGGTCTTTACGGATCATGGCTAATAAAGGTTTGAGGGAAAGGATAAAGAGAAGGGGTGACAGGGGGCAGCCCTGTCTAGTCCCATTCCTCATCTCGAAAGAGTCCGAGATGGAACCATTGATCTCGATTCTTGCCGTGGGCTGATGATAAAGTGTTTTGATCCAGTTTATAAACCTATTCCCTAGACCAGGGATCTCCAAACTATGGCCCTCCAGCTGCTGTGGAACTACACTTCCCATGAGGCATTGTAAAACTCTGACATTCGTAGACATGACTAGGCATGATGGGAATTGTAGTTCCTGAACACCTGGAGGGCCGTAGTTTGGAGACTCCTGCCCTAGACCTACCGCTTCTAATGTGGACATCATGAGTCCCCAGTCTATCCTGTCAAAGGCTTTCTCAGCATCAACTGACAGGAATAGACTGGGGACCCCGTCTCTCTCGATCCCCTGCATCAGGAATAATGCCCTAATGACATTATCTTTCCCCTCTCTGTTGGAAACAAACCCCACCTGGTCCGGGTGGACCAAGCCCTGCATTACTCCCTTTAATCGTTCCGCCAATACTTTTGCGAATAGCTTTGTATCTATGTTTAGAAGAGATATGGGTCTGTACCCGGAACAGAGGGAGCTATCCTTCCCTTCTTTTAAAATAATTGCAATCACAGCTTCTGATGCTTCTTGGCTCAATTCATACTTAATCCCCAGACCATTAAAGTAAGTACATAATCTGGGTATTAGTATTTCGCTAAATCTTTTATAATACAGAACCGTGAACCCGTCAGGCCTGGGGCTCTTCTCCACAGCCATATTTTTCAGGGCATTTTTAATTTCCTCTTCTGTTATGGGTCTGTCTAAGTTTGAACTTTCAACCTCATCTACCTTTGGTAGTCCTGCCCTGTCGAGGTTGGCCCTAATCTTAACCTCCCTCCTTCCTGCCTGCCCTTCTGATTGTTTGATCTTGTACAGTTCTCCATAATATTTTTTGAAGGTATCTGCAATATCTGCGGTTGCATACACCATTTCCCCATTCTGCCTTTTGATTTTTTCAATATAGTTCCTGGCTTTCTTTTTATGTGCCATTTTTGCCAGATATTTACTCGATTTATTTCCCCATATGTACATCTCTCTAGTAATATTGTTAAGATTTTTCCTGGCTTCTTGTTCCATAATCTCTTTTAATTCATTCCTCTTTATTGTTAAATTAAGGTATGTCTCTTTTTGTCCCTGAACTTTATGGTTTTGCTCTAGATAAGCTATTTCTTTAACCAAGTATTCACGCTGCCTATTTCTCTCCTTTTTCCTTCGTGCCCCCTCCGATATTAAAATACCTCTAAGATATGCCTTATGTTATTCCCACAGCGTTGCCATGGAGGCCTCTTCTGTATCATTGACTTAAAAAAATTGTTTTAGTTCCTCCTCCACCCTCCCTACTCCCACCTCATCCCGGATCAAATAATCATTAAGGCCCCACACCACCTGTTTGTTGTCTATGTGTGCCATCTTAATTTTCACTGTGATCGAGGCATGGTCTGATATAGTCATTGTAACGGTCACCACCGCTTACGACCTTCCATCCAACCACGACAAGCTTATCCGACACACCAACAACCAGGCAGACATGATCCATTCCATTTCCCAGAATAAACAAAACAGCGCTCCGTTCTCTAGTTTCCAAAATGTATGAATGACTTTATTGGTTTTCTTAGCTTGCTTATATATCCAGTACAGCATAATACAGTTCATCACAGGACAATGCAGTCCCCACCCCCTATTCACTCACTGAGGATAATTCTTTAATTGGTAGCTAGACATGACCGCATCATCAAAAGAGTTCAATTAACCTTGAATAATAACACAGACATCTAGTTGAATAAGTTATCTAGACAGCTTTATCACACAATGGCAGAGTCTTGTGAGAGTGGGTGCAATCAACACCTTTTCAACGGAATGTCTTTACAGTGAATAGCCAACACCTTAAGATATTTCAATAGCCTATTATACAAAGGTATGAGTCACTGTCTGGTTGACCTGGTCATGTCATCATGAACTCCTTGTGATATCTCAGTCCTGAAATATGAAGTATTAATAATGTCCCATCTGTTAGTAAAGGAATTATAATTCACTATTAGCCACCCTACACCCAAAAGGGCACAGGGTGGATTTCGACCCAAGAGTTATTGTTGCTGCTATTGTTGCTGCTGGCACAGGAGTATCTCTCATCCTTCCAACGTCTGTGGGTGTCATGGGCCATTCTGTTACAGTCATAATGCCAATTTCTGTATTCGTGACATAATCTAGCAGCCTGTGATCGACCAATACATAATCGATTCTAGAGTATGTTCCATGGGGGGAGAGAAAAATGTGTAGTCGTACTTATTGGGATGGAAGGCCCGCCAGGCATCTACCACCTGGCAGACTGCCATTTTCCATTTGATTTTTTGTAAGTGTGCACTATTCGTCTCCCTCCCCAAGAAGGTACTATCCTCTTTCGGATTCATGACAACATTTAAGTCTTCCATCAATATCATATATCCCTCAGCAAATATTTTTAATTTATCTAGAATTCTACCTAGGTATTTTATGGGATGCGCATTGGGGGCATATATATTAGCCAGAGTGTAGGTGGTATTTCCAATTTTTTCTTTTCAGGAATAGATATCTGCCCTCCGAATCAGCTGACCTTGCTTTAAGAGCAAAGTCCACTCCTCTGGAAAAGCTGATAGCCACCCCTCTGGCACGATTTGAAATGGCATCTCCATAATACCAGGTAGGATATGTAGGGGAGTACAATTTTATATTAGAGTTCAAAGACAGGTGCGATTCCTGAATAAGAACTACGTTTGCTCTATATTGTTTGATTTCCTCTAGGATCTGTATTCTTTTTCCCTTAGAGTTCAGACCTTTTACATTATAAGATAAAAACTTTACTTCTGCCATTTGAATCTGTCAGATTTAAATTTTCTTACGGAGTCCCTAGGAGCCACTTTCCCTTTTACCTCTTCCTACCCCCCACCCCCTTCCCCTAACCCCCTCCGTGCCACAACCCTCCCCCTCCCAGGCCTATCTAAGGCCTCTGAACCGTGGGGGTCATCATGCCACATTTCCCAACGGTTCTCCTTTGTGAGGTGTTGCTATCCCGCTCCCAACCCCGCCTAGGCCCACCCCCCCACCGGGGCCTGATCTTGACAAGGCGGGGCTGCAGACCTGGACCTGAGGGACCCTCGATCTTCACTCCTCCCCCCTCCCCTTGCAATCAACAGCCATCCCCCAATCCTATACTCTTTGCAGATCTAGTTTGCCACAAAAACCTGGGAGATCTTCTGGATATATTAATTTTGCGAAAATATCGTCTTTCTGGGCAATCAAACATGCTGGGAATCCCCACTGATACTTGATATTGTGTACCCTCAACTGCTCTAGAAGGGGTTTGAGATACCTCCTCCTAGCTAGGGTCTCCCAGGCCAGGTCAGGAAAAATTTGTAGCTCTATGCCATCATAAGTCAGAGGCGGCTTTCTCCTCAATTTTGTCCAAATCTCCTCCTTCTCCTCGTAATGCCTAAACCTGACTATAATGTCTCTTGGCCTTTCGCTCGTATTGTCTTTGAGTCTACCTAAGCGGTGTACCCACTCTATTTTAAGAGGTTTCCCAGCCATATTATCCAAGAGAGGGGTGAACAAATTGTTCATAATAAGTCTTAAATCTTCCCCCCTTTCTTCCTTTATAGATCGAATTCTCATGTTTTGTCTTCTGTTCCGATTTTCCTGGTCCTCCAAGCGATATTGCAAATTCCTTTGGTTCAACTTCATGGCAGAGTATTGATTCTTCAGTAGATTTATTCAGAGTCTTGATTTTCCATTTTTCTTTCGATCTCCTCTACCCGAGACAGAATGTGTTTTATATCATCTCTCAGGCCACTGATTTCCTCTTTAATGGCATTTTCCAGTCTCTTTAACATTTTATCAAGATCTACCATCGTTGGTATTTGTGAGTCAGCTCTCGAATCTTCTACGTGGCTTAGTTCCTGGTCCCCGTTTAGTAGACACGTCGATGGCTTGTGGGTTTGCTCCTCCACCCGCTTTTTTAGTGGATTCAGCTTTCCCAGTTTTCTTATCATTTGCGGGGCTTTTGGTGCTTCCTTTCTGGGACATATATTGTCTTATTGAACTGGTATTGGGGTTCTCCTTAGAGGGTTTCGGGGCCGTGCCCCTTGTTGTCTTACTCATGTTATGTCTGATCTTAGCTCTGATTCGCTTCCCCAGTTTCAATAAATAATTTTCTTGTACCCTGGGGGAGCTTCCGGATCCAATGATAATTTAGAGAAAAAAAAGTGGAAGCTGCGCCTCTAGTCACTCCCCATTGGTTCTCCCTTTGACATAGGAGATGCCCCAAACCAAACCATACACTCTAAAGATCTATATCTCAAATACTTAAGCAACAGTGGACCCTTGAGGTTAAAAGAACATCACAATGTCTCTCATAGTAAATATGATTAAATATTCTGGTTTGGGAGTAGATTACAGACAGTAACTCGGCATTGTTGGCATTGCATTGTTGGCAGATCATGTCATACCATGTCCTTACCCCACTTTCTCATCGTTATCTGCCATGGAGTTGCAATCATTGAAAATAATATCGGAACGATCTTACCTAACTTGTTGTCTCTGGACCTTCACTTGCGCTGGGGGTCTTCTACATATGTGATCCGTGATCAGAGCAGCAAGGGCAAATATGGTGCCTGATCCACGCCAAAACGCCTCGGACCTGTGGGTCCCGATGCCGCCGCTTCCGCGTGCTGATTGCAGCTTGGCCACACCAACGAGTTCCTCCGCCGAAGCAGATGAGGTGCACGAGGAGGGGGGAGGGATTCCTGGACCTGTAGCTGGTGGATGCCTTCTAGAGAGCCCACATTCGGAGCGCCAGCAGCCTCTCACCCTGCCATGCCTCCCTCATTGCGGGCTTCTCTCCCAGCCTCCAGCGATCCGGTCTGATCCCTCGGCAGGTCCGTGGCGCGGTCAGTCCCTCCCTCGGCGTGCGTGCTTCACGTGCAGCACGTCATTCCGTTCCCAGCAGACCGGATGTGGTGTTCAGCCAGAGCTCAACAACATCATTGCATTTTTAATTAGAAGCAGCTATGTATTGCATAGTTCTATTCCACACCTCAAATAAGTAATTTCTGCCTTGTTTCTTCAAAAAATGTTTTTACGGTGCAACTAAAAGGCAAAACTTAGCTTTTTTTCAGTTTTGGATTAAGTAGAATGCGATTAGAAAAACCTGTCAAGTTGACACTTTTAGAAGAAAGGATGTTTAACCTTGTATTGAAAGGATTCTTTCGTGTTGTAGCAGTAATAATGTGGAAGTTCTTCTACCAGAACTCGCACTAGCTTAGAGTGTTGACACCTTAAAAAACGTTTATGTCTTCCGCAGGAAGAAACGTGAATGGACCTTTTTTTTTTCAAACTGTCAGGATCAGAGAGGAATTCCAGGCTCCTACCAAAAAATTTAATTCAGTAACTACAAATACTGTAGCTACTGACATTTATTATAAGGACACTTACCTGTCCAGGGATTGAGCGATGTCCTCTCCCAAGCCGATTCTTCAATAAGCTTCAGGTGCATATGCCAGCATCGTAAGTAAGGGAAACCTTTGCAGCCGGTTTCCTACTGCACATGCGCGAGTCGCACTGTGCTTTGTGAATGGTCCTGTAGTCTTCTGGAACCTTTTGATGTTTCCCAGAAGACTTTGGGGAGGGAGGGGGTGGGCAAACATCTAGCTCAGATCGCAGCTGTGCATCTGACCAGAAGTGGGAGCGGGTACCTGTCAAAACCAGGTACTCGCCTTCCCCCGTTAGGATTATTCTTCCCCTGTGATCAGTCAAACAGCAGGTGTTTTAAAGTGAAGGTAATTTATTCAAAATGTAGCAGTACACTTTGGATGCATGCTTACAAGTCAAAGGATTCGCAAGAGAGACCAAGAAAGCGATAGCCCTCCTCCTAATTCTTACAAGAATACAGCTAGTATTGCCGATACCTGCTAGCACATTCTTTATTTTGCTTACCGTGCTCCCTGTACAATCTGTTCTGTTTCCATACTATGGCAAAGCTTGTTAGACAAAGAAAAAAAAAAGATACAGTAAATTAATTCAACTCAGAAGCCATCTTAAAATTCAGTCTCCGTTCTTTTTAAAAGTCCCCACAACTAACATTTTAAAACTTTTCTAACATTCCCGTCTCTTGTGTAACTATTTTATCTCAACACATTTTGATGATAAGCTCTGTGTTATACACTTTCGGACTGTATATCATTAAGTTGAGCTTCAATGTCCACATAGGTTTTCTTCAGAGGTACATCGTTCTTGAGACTGTGGTTTCAATACATTTTTGTGAAAGTCCTCAAATACAGGGAATGCAGCAGCATTCACAAGTGACCAGAACGGCCAAAGCCACAGCAATTGAGATCAAACATAAAATGATAAGTCCAGTCCACTTACCGAACCATTCTTTCAGTGGCGTAACTAGAGACTTCTGGGCCCCGGTGCATAAAATCATTAGTGATGTCGTGAACATAAACTTCCGCAAATGTTCGCGAATGGGCGAACCGCCATTGACTTCAATGGGCAGGCAAATTTTAAAACCCACATGGACTCTTTCTGGCCACAATAGTGTTTGAAAAGTTTTTTCAAGGGGACTAACACCTGGACTAACACCTGGACTAACTCCCATGGAAAATTACGTAGTTGACGCAGAGTCGGGTTTTAATCCATAAAGTGCATAAATCACCTAACATTCCTAAATTGTTTGGAATAATGTGCTTTAAAACACCAGGTATGATAATGTATCGATCAGGTAGTGTAAGGGTAAGGGTTACAGACAGGGTTACAGTTAAGGTTAGGGTTACAGATATGGTTAGGGATACATGCCTCTTGTTTCCCATATCATTAAATTTTCTAAGTTTTCCAATTCACCCATAATATAATTTAATCATTCACTCACCACTTCCCTTGCACCTCTCCACCATTCCCATCACCTCCCAGTAGATTTCACTCACCCCACGCACATATGATATCATACAACCATATTAACTTATTGATCTACCAACGCCACCCCATGGGACGCTCAAGACCGCCCTGACCGTCAATGTATATACCGGCAACCTGCTGGTTGCCGTTGCCCCTATATTCCTTCATACGGACAGTATTCCAACCTTCTAACCACTATCATGGTGGATTGGTTGAAACTTACTCATATATAATTTATATTAACTGTGGCCATTGCGGATGTTCATTGCAGGTGCTGACTCCTCCCCCTCCGTGGGGGTGTCCCTTATCGAGGCTCCTTGTAAGCCCCCGCGGGTGGATCCATCTCCCTGGGGAGGATGGGGGAGCCCTCCTTGGTCCCCCGGGCCGATTCAGCGTTTTTTTGACTTTTTTCCATTCCATGCATCAGTGGTAATTATAATATATAATTTTATGTTAGAAACCATGTATTTTATGTACGATTTGTAATACATTTTCGTAATCTTACAACTATACCATATACTTCTACAGAAATTACCGTCCCCCTGAAGAGACCCCAACTGGTCAAAACGCGTCGGGGATTTACAGTGTAAACCCACAATCATATGCAATATATCAACATATGTAATGTTCATATCTATATAATCATGGAATGTGCTGATGATTCCTTTTATCTCTGTAACGTTTTTATATATGTTAATTCATTTATTGTAATACCAAAGCCCTTGTTATTAAATACCTTTTACTACCACCATCTTACATAGATTTTTTGACATTGCTACCTAAAAGCCCCATCGGGGAACCTCTCTTTTCTTTTTTCATAACTGTAACCCTTAACCCTAACCCTATCTGTAACCCTAACCCTGTCTGTAACCCTAACCCTGTCTGTAACCATAACCCTATCTGTAACCCTAACCCTATCTGTAACCCTAACCCTGTCTGTAACCCTAACCCTATCTGTAACCCTAACCCTGTCTGTAACCCTAACCCTATCTTTAACCCTAACCATGTCTGTAACCCTAACCCTATCTGTAACCATAACCCTAACCCTGTCTGTAAACCTAACCTGTCTGTAACCCTAACCTGTCTGTAACCCTAACCCTGTCTGTAACCCTAACCCTGTCTGTAACCCTAACCCTGTCTGTAACCCTAACCCTGTCTGTCACCCTAACCATATCTGTAACCCTAACCATATCTGTAACCCTAACCCTATCTGTAACCCTATCTGTAACCCTAACCCTATCTGTAACCCTAACCCTATCTGTAACCCTAACCCTGTCTGTAACCCTAACCCTATCTGTAACCCTAACCATATATGTAACCCTGTCTGTAACCCTAACCCTGTCTGTAACCCTAACCCTGTCTGTAACCCTAACCCTGTCTGTAACCCTAACCCTATGGCCATGTACACACGGCAGAGAACCTCGACGGGCAGAACACATCGTTCCGCCCGTCAAGGTTCTCTGCCGGCCGTCGAAATCGGCGACCCGCCCGTCGGGAATGGCAACCAGCCATTCATCCAGGCGGGCCGTCGAGCAAAAAGAGAGCGTGCTCTCTTTTCGCTCGACGGGATTCCCGACGGGCGGGGCGAGCCAAAAGCGTACACACGGCCGAGGTCCTCGCTGGAATGCAGCTTCCAGCGAGGTTCTCACTGGTTTCCAGCGAGAACCTCGGTCGTGTGTACGCCGCCTATCTGTAACCCTAACCCTAACCTGTCTGTAACCCTATCTGTAACCCTAACCCTGTCTGTAACCCTATCTATAACCCTAACCCTATCTGTAACCCTAACCCTGTCTGTAACCCTATCTGTAACCCTAACCCTATCTGTAACCCTAACCCTGTCTGTAACCCTAACCCTAACCTGTCTGTAACCCTAACCCTGTCTGTAACCCTAACCCTATCTGTAACCCTATCTGTAAACCTAACCCTAACTTAGGGTTAGGGTTACAGATAGGGTTACAGACAGGGTTAGGGTTACAGGTCAGTTACTATGTGTGAAAGCTACTGTGACACCAGATATGAGTGGCAATGTGCACTGGCAGAAGTTGGCAGAGTAGACGCTGTAGGCCTGACACACACGCCTGCAGACAACTAACTGCTATTCTATTGCAGTCAAAATTTTTTTTTTTTTTTAAATGTTATCTACTGTGCCACCAGATATATTAGTGGTGGCACTGGACAAGTGGGCACAGTATACGCTGTGATCCTGACAAACGCTGGCAGACAACTGACTACTATTCTCTATTGCAGTCAAAAAAAAATTGAAATGTTATCTAGTGGCACTGGGCAACTATACACTGTGAGCCTGACACACGCGCGCTGGCAGGCAGATTACAGAAAAAAAGCAGACTGATGTACTAGCCCTATACAGGTTGTCAGTATATTAGGAAGAGCAGATCTAGTCTAGCTAAACTCAATACAGTGTATAAATATATGTACAACGAGGGATGAGCCGAACATACCCATGTTCGGTTCTCATCAGAACGTGCGAACAGACCGCGGGTTCGCACAAACATTTCGAATCCCATTGAAGTCTATGGGACTCGAACGTTCGAATTCAAAAATGATCATTTTAAATAGTGTGGCTCACGAATATTCGCATTGCGAATATTCGTAGCGAATATTGCATATTCGAGTATTCGCGAATAAATCGAAAATTGCGGTGAATATTCGATATTGCGAATATTCATATTTTTTCAAATGTATTTTTAAAACAGATCACATCCTAGTGATCTCCATCGACGTCTAAAAGCATTGCTGGTATGATTAGAGACCCTGGGCCGAGTAGCTGAGGCGATCCTTTTATGTTGCCGAATATTCGCAATGCGAATATTTGTATTACGAATATTCGCAAATACTTTCTCTGCCCTTCTGTGTTTTGTGTATAAAAAACAAAAAAATTAGCTTTAGTTTAGTCATATAAGTTTGTGTAAGTAGAGTTAGGGCCAGATTCTCTAAGAATTCCGGCGGCGTAGCGTAAGCCATTTACACTACGCCGCCGCATCGTACTAGAGCAAGTGCTTTATTCTCAAAGCACTTGCTCCGTAGTTTTCGCCGGCGTCGCGTAAATCGCCCAGCGTAAACCCGCGCAATTCAAATGGGGCGGCTTGTATTTAAATTAAGCGCGCCCCCGCGTCGAACGAACTGCGCATGCACCGCCCGGGGGAAAAAGCCCAGTGCGCATGCTCCAGCTCACGTCGGAAAGCGTCTTTGAAACCGATGTCAAAACGACGTGAGCGTCATTTACGCAACTCCCTATTCGCGAACGAGTTAGTAAAACTACGTAAGCGACGGAAAAAGCCGACGCTGACCCGACTCCATACTTAACATGGCATCCGACGGCACCCGACGGCATCCGACGGAACTTCGTAAGGTTACTCCACATAGAAGCTGGGTTAACCTTACGTGGACGAAAACGAAGTAAGCGACGACGGGGCGGCGTAAAAGCGATCGGGAATCGACGTACTAGCCTCATTTGCATAGGCAAATGAGAAAACAACGTAAAGGCCACCTAGTGGCCGGAGTTGTCATTACACCTACGATCCGCAAGTGTAATGGTTTTACACTTGTCGGATGTTGCAGCGTATCTATGCAAAAGTGATGCTAAGCATCACGCGCATAGATACGAGGCAAAAAAAACGGCGATACGACTGGGTATCTGAGATACTCCGTCGTATCGCCGCTGAGAATCTGGCCCCCAGTGTTTAGTGCATATTAGTTTAGTAATCCAGGAAATGATCTCCGTTTTCGTGTGTTGACGAGAATTTCGCAATCAATTTCGCATTCGCATTAGCGAAATTTCGCAATATTGTTTTTTTGGTAAAATATCATGAATATTCGATATTAGCGAATATTTCACGAATATTCTTCTATATATTCGTGAAATATCGCGAAATCGAATATGGCGTATTCCACTCAACACTAATTTTAAAGACCAATATTCAATTTAATGTTGGAAAATGTGGTTCAGAACCCGGGTCTTGCCCCAGGGAACATGTATCAATGGAAAAAAAAGTTTTAAAAACAGACTTTTTTCTGGAGCAGCCATTTTTAAGATGCTTGAAGTGAAAAAAAAAATCCTTTAAATATCACACCTGCTGGGTGTCTATAGTAGTGGCACGTGTTTAGAAATGTCCCTGCACAACATGAGAGGACTATTAAAAAAAAGTAAATAATACTGCTTGCGCACGTGCAGTGTGGCAACAATATGTCGAATATTTTAGCGGTGGTGGGGGGCCATTAGGCCTCGTACACACGAGGGCATATGTCCGCTGAAAACGGTCCGATGGACCGTTTCAGCAGACATCTCTGCTCGTGTGTATGGGCTAGCGGACAGATTTCTCCACCCGACAGATTTCAAAGCATGCTTTGAAATCTATCCGGTGGGAATCTGTCCGCCCGACATGTCTGCTGGTTAGTACACTTACCAGCAGACATGTCGTCCCCCACCGCCGCCGCGCCGCCGCCGAATGGATTCGGCGCATGCGCGGAAGTGTTTAACTTCCTGGTGCGGTGACATGGCGGTGACGTGGCGGCGTCAACGTCACCGCCGCGTCACCGCCACGTCACCGCCACGTCCGGCGGCGGGGAATTTGATCCGATGGTGTGTACACGCCATCGGCTCAAACTCCCGATCGGACATATCCGATGGAAATGGTCCCTGGACCGTTTTCATCGGATATGTCCGATCGTGTGTACGAGGCCTTATTGTTTTGTGAAAGAAATTTTTTAGAAAAAAGGGCACACCTCAAACATACTGTAATTGGAGCGCAACAAGGAGCCACGTGCAAAGTATTGCAACAAAAATTGTTTTTAGGCACCCCTGTTAAACAGGGGCAGAAAAATTGTGCCTTGGGCACAACACAACACAACACTGCAACCCCTCCCAATGACTCCAATTGGAGCGCAACAAGGAGCCACGTGCAAAGTATTGCATCAAAAATTGTTATTAGGCGCCCCTGTTAAACAGGGGCAGAAAAATTGTGCCTTGGGCACAACACAACACTGCAACCCATCCCAATGACTCCAATTGGAGCGCAACAAGGAGCCACGTGCAAAGTATTGCATCAAAAATTGTTATTAGGCGCCCCTGTTAAACTGGCTTAAAGCGGATCTCCACCCTAAAGTGAAGATCCGCTGATCGGAACCCTCCCCCCCTCCGGCGTCACATTTGACACCTTTCAGGGGGGAGGGGGGTGCAGATACCTGTCTAAAGACAGGTATCTGCACCCACTTCCGGCCCGCAGTCTCGGGCAAAAGACGGGCTTTTCCCATTGTATGCTGGGAACTCTCGGCTCCCAGCACACAGCGGGAGCCAATCGCCGGGCGCAGCGCGACTCGCGCATGCGCCGTAGGGAACCGGGCAGTGAAGCCGGAGCGCTTCACTTCCTGGTTCCCTCACCGTGGATGGAGGGGGGAGCAGCAGGGCGACGAGCGATCACTCGTCCTCTGCTGCGGACGCCGCTGGACTCCAGGACAGGTAAGTGTCCTAATATTAAAAGTCAGCAGCTGCAGTATTTGTTGCTGCTGGCTTTTAATATTTTTTTTTTGTGAACCATCCGCTTTAAGTCTTTAAGCCCAACAGAGCAATCCTTATAGTGATTGTCCAGGATACCTGGAGGGCTCCTAATCCGGCCATCAAAATAAGGTCCCCTGTCCCAGCTGGCTGCAAAGTCTTGCTCTTACAGACATAGTGGAGACTGCTAGCAATGTGACGCTTAAGTTGTACCCACAAGACATCTCTAGGCAACCCTGACTATCAATAAAGATCTCTATATATATTTGAGGACTCTTTAAATAAGTCTCTACTCGGCTGTCGCTAACTCGCCTGCTGAGGTGGCCCTTGGATGCATTCGCTACATGATTGTCGGCCATACAACTACTTATGTGTTCTGTCATACATCTTGGCTAAAAAAATCCTTACTAACCGTCCTGAAGAAGCCCCATGCGAAACGTGCGTCGGCGACTTTAAGGATTTTGTATACAGTGGTTAATCCATGTATATGTGTAATTATTTTTGTACTTGTATTTTATTTTGTACCTCTTGTATTTATTTAGTGATATTACATTTTGTATTTTTTAATCTACTTCCTTGGCCTCAAAGTCTGACCATCAATATCTACTTTTTAGCTATTGCTTCTTTTTTTTGAATACTATATACACGGATGTGGCCCATGTGAGTGCAATACCCTTGTATTCCCGTACCTCTGTTAAACCCCCCCTTCTCCCTCTTCCTTTTCCACATCCCCAGCTTTGTGTATTTAGGGCAGAGAGGAGGTTGATGCCATTATCGCTGACCACCATTTCAGGCTTCAGCTGGCGTGGCGTCAACCACCTCTGTGCCTGCCCCTGCAGAGCTGAAAGAACCTCTTCCCCAGTGTGAAGGTGTGGGTGTTGGGGGTGATGGCGCTGTCACTATTATGTTGTTAGACTAGCCCAAAGGTGTATGGGTAGATTTGGGACAACATTCCCTACAGTGTAAAGTACCACAGGTGTGGTGGGAGTAATGGTGCTAACAAGTGCTAACAATGTGTCATCAATGAAGGTGAAGGTAAACACATAACATAATAAACAAAAATATGTGGTAAATTGTAAATGTGCACTAACATCAAAACATATAAAGCTGTATTGCAATAAGTTTCAATTAACAGCTGATTGCAGACCATGCAGTGGGTAAACCTTAAAACACAAATCTGAATATTGTGACAATGGGGGTGTCATCAGTATAGATATATATATATATATCCACAATAATCAAATGCTAAAAAAAACGTGCAGTGAAGGAAATAAATATATATGAGTAATCTATAAGTCGGCTGATATAAAATAGTCCATCGATTACAATCGGGTGACTCTGCGTGATGTGACAAGCAAGGTGCACCTATATGAATAGGTGATACGTCAGGTGGGTATCGCGATGAATCCGGTGCTCCCCCTCAAGGGTCCCCACTCACCAAATGTAGTCACCCCTGCAGGGGTATAAGACGTGTCAGGTCACAGTATGTATTCCCCCGTGTCGTGGCTCCTTCTCCTGGGTTCCAAAAGTAATCACCAAAATTCCTGGTATATCTCCTTGGTAAGGATGGTTATTTACACAGCTCCTCCAAAGCAAAAAAGAGAGGGGACTTCCATAGTGTAGTATATAAAATAAAATAAGGTAAGACTTTATTGGCACTGCTGAGCAGTAACTTAGGCACAGGTGCAATATACAGAAAGTCAATATTGGTAGTAAAAAATAATAATAAAAATTAAAAAATCATGGCACCATGCAAGGCTGAAAGTGGATAAATCAGCGGTAACAAAACGCAAAATAAAGGAATTAAAAACAAGAAAAGGGAGTAGTACCCTATGATTTGTCACACATAGGTACTCCACAGTACAGGCACTATAAAATTCCGAATGTGGGTCAATCCAGCGTGTGAACGGCGTGCGTTCCAAGCTGACACGCTGGTGATCCCGGAAGTGCGTGTAGGTGTGCGTGTATCCGCTTTACGCACGTTTCGTAGTCCTTACGTCTTCGGAAGCGGGTACACGCATACCACGGCCTACAGGATAAATAGGCAGCGTCGCCATGGCAATCAAATACACTCGATGGAGCTATCCAATCAGAGCAGCCTAGTAGGTGTCCAATCAAACATCGCAGTTTGCACCTATTGGGAATGGAAGTAAACCGCTGCTGGCCACTCAGTCAGTGTGTGGCGGGTTAGTTATCCAGTCATAGGACAGGGCTTTAATCATTAGTAGGTGTGTAACTTGCCCAAAGTATTTGAGTGGCGGGATCAGTGTCCTATCCAATGTTTAAATATCGCCAACCTACAGGAAGTAAAGCCGCTATTGGCCAATGGGACAGAATGCAATGAATTAGGTATCCAGGAGTAGGATGGAATTTACACATATAATGAGCAAGTGTCCATAACACGCATATGCCTATGTGGTATTAAATTTCCAGAGGGGGTTGGTGTAACCCGAATGTTTATATTAATTGCCATGTTGACGGCCCTAATTCGCAAAAAACATTACAGGAAGTATACCATTACATTGATATTAATCGAGAGGGTCACTAATATAAATAAACGAGGTTGGTCAAAAGAGACAATTGTTTAGACGTAATGCCAGGACATTGTATTAAACATACTGGACATTAAGAAGATGAAGCTATTAAGGCTGTCATACGAACTTGTCCATAGGCAAAAACAATCCACAGCACTCAGTCATGAGGAAATATGATTAATATAGAGTGTAGTAAATAATACAAAAAAGGGGGAATGGTGTCTCCAGTGGTTGAACCATCAGTCATGTGACCAAAAAACGCATATATATATAATGCAGAGATGGGTATTCTGCATGTACACATATTGATTGGTCGTTCATGTACACCATCGTAAGTACGGTGGTTCCTACAAACTTGCAATGCATATATAATAGGTGGGTTGCAGATTATAATTCCATTGTAGACCCCCTATAGGGGCCCAAGGGTAGTATATAACTGCTAAATCAGGCTGGTAAAGGATCCGGCCAGAGGTAAGAACCAGGCTTAGGAGAGTGTACTCATTAAAACATAAGCGTAACATATGATAGGTCTAGATACCCATCTAAGGAAAGTAAGTAAGGTCGTGAGAGGGGATATTGGGGGTAAATTTACTCTATGATCAGTAATTGATATATGATATGCAGGTGCGTAAAGCGGATACACGCACACCTACACGCACTTCCGGGATCACCAGCGTGTCAGCTTGGAACGCACGCCGTTCACACGCTGGATTGACCCACATTCGGAATTTTATAGTGCCTGTACTGTGGAGTACCTATGTGTGACAAATCATAGGGTACTACTCCCTTTTCTTGTTTTTAATTCCTTTATTTTTCGTTTTGTTACCGCTGATTTATCCACTTTCAGCCTTGCATGGTGCCATGATTTTTTAATTTTTATTATTATTTTTTACTACCAATATTGACTTTCTGTATATTGCACCTGTGCCTGAGTTACTGCTCAGCAGTGCCAATAAAGTCTTACCTTATTTTATACACTACACTATGGAAGTCCCCTCTCTTTTTTGCTTTGGAGGAGCTGTGTAAATAACCATCCTTACCAAGGAGATATACCAGGAATTTTGGTGATTACTTTTGGAACCCAGGAGAAGGAGCCATGACACGGGGGAATACATACTGTGACCTGACACGTCTTATACCCCTGCAGGGGTGACTACATTTGGTGAGTGGGGACCCTTGAGGGGGAGCACCGGATTCACCGCGATACCCACCTGACGTATCACCTATTCATATAGGTGCACCTTGCTTGTCACATCACGCAGAGTCACCCGATTGTAATCGATGGACTATTTTATGTCAGCCGACTTATAGATTACTCATATATATTTATTTCCTTCACTGCACGTTTTTTTTAGCATTTGATTATTGTGGATATATATATATATATCTATACTGATGACACCCCCATTGTCACAATATTCAGATTTGTGTTTTAAGGTTTACCCACTGCATGGTCTGCAATCAGCTGTTAATTGAAACTTATTGCAATACAGCTTTATATGTTTTGATGTTAGTGCACATTTACAATTTACCACATATTTTTGTTTATTATGTTACGTGTTTACCTTCACCTTCATTGATGACATATTGTTAGCACTTGTTAGCACCATTACTCCCACCACACCTGTGGTACTTTACACTGTAGGGAATGTTGTCCCAAATCTACCCATACACCTTTGGGCTAGTCTAACAACATAATAGTGACAGCGCCACCACCCCCAACACCCACACCTTCATCCATATACTCCTTTTGGAGTCATATTTAGGGGGGCTGCAGCCACAATCTCATTCCTTTACCCTTAATTAAGCCATCCTGAGCGCAGCTTTCTATCTTAATTACTCTTCCCCAGTGTGGCTCCTGTCTCCCAAGCACACCAGCTCTAGCACCGCATGGCATCTCTTGGCCTGCATTCCTGCGTAGCCTCTTGTACGCCTACGGAGCACGTTTGGTTCTGAGTAAACATCAGCACAGGAAGAGGCCACAGAGGAAGACGAAGAGGAGGGGGTGGAGGAGAGAGGTGTGTCACAAGCAGTAGTAGTGTTTTGGAGGCGTGGTGGCGGAACAACCTCCAAAACTACTGTACCTTGCCCTGCGTCCTTCCCAGCTGCCAGCAGAGTCACCCAATGGGCCGTAAAAGACAGGTAATGTCCCTGTCCATGCCTGCTGGACCATGAGTCAGTGGTAAGATGCACCTTACCACTGACTGCCCTGTCCAGCGAGGCATGGACATTGCCTTCCACATGCCGGTAGAGAGCCGGAATCGCCTTCCGTGAGAAAAAGTGGCGTTTTGGTACTTGCCACTGAGGTACTGCACATTCCACAAACTCACGAAAGGGGGCAGAATCTACCAACTGAAAAGGTAGCAGATGATGTGCTAGCAATTTAGCTAAGCTAGCATTCAACCGCTGGGCATGTGGATGGCTGGGAGTGTACTTCTTTCGGCGCTGCAGCAGCTGGGGCAGGGAAATTTGTCTGGTACTATGATTAGATTTCCTGCATGTACTACCACTACTAGGTTGTGACACACCTATTTCTACAGCTTCAGTGCAGGCTTCAGAGAGGACTGGGGGTCTACTGGGGTTGGAGGTCACAGAAGGGCAAGGGGAGGTCCGCTTTGGTCTTTGGTGTGGGTCTTTCTGGTATGCTTGCCAACGAGCTGCATGGCAGGTCGACATATGTCTTAACAAGCATGTGGTGCCCAAGCGGGTGATGTTTTGGCCACGCAAGATACACTTGAGACATATGTTTCAAACAGCAAAGGTATGATCTGATGGACATGTTTCAAAAAAGGCCCACACCAAAAAACTTTTGCTGTACCGTTGAGACACCACAGTGCCTTGCGAAGATGTGCCACGTAATGCAGTTGGTGTGCTGCCCTTAAGCTGACCACTGGAGGGCATCCTGCCTCTTTGGAGATGTGCCTGTGCCTCGTCCTCCTCCTCCTCTTCCTCCTCCTCTCTCCTATCAGGCACCCAGGTAGAGTCAGTGACCTCATCATCCCCTCCCTCCTCATCATTACTGTCGAAAACCTGGCAGTATGCTCCAGCTGGGGGAACATCACTCCCAGATTGCTGTCCCTCACGGCCACCCCCTCTCCCTGGGCTCACATGAATGCCTTCCTCTATCTGTGTTCCGTCATCGGAGTCTTCAAAACGCTGCGCATCTTCCTGCAACATGTACCCAACACTGTGTTGAAACAGTTTGGGGGACTCCTCAGGAGGACATGGTGGGACTAGGGAAGTATTGTGTGAAGCCATTGTGCAGAGGGAAGAGGACGCCTTGGCAGCTGATTTGCTAGACAATCTTAGATCAGTCTGTGTGAGAGAGGATGAGGAGGATGAGGACGGCTTGGTCATCCACTCTACTAATTTCTCTGCATGTTGAGGCTCAACACGGCCAGCTCCCGAAAAGAAGGACGAGCGGCCATGGCCACGGCCACGTGCTGAAGAAGATGCACCACATCCACCACCAGCGTTACCTCTAGATGCAGAGCCTGCTTGCCCTCGTGACTCTCTGCCTCTCTTTGTTGTCCTTCCAGACATATTGTTCAGGTGCTATGTAACAGCACAAGTGCAGTGACACCAACTGCGCTCAGGTGGTATGTAACAGCACACGTGCAGTGACACCAAATGCGCTCAGGTGGTATGTAACAGCACACGTACAGTGACACTAACTGCGCTCAGGTGGTATGTAACAGCACACGTGCAGTGACACCAAATGCGCTCAGGTGATATGTAACAGCAGAGGTGCAGTGACACCAAATGCGCTCAGGTGGTATGTAACAGCACACGTGCAGTGACACCAAATGCGCTCAGGTGGTATGTAACAGCACACGTGCAGTGACACCAAATGCGCTCAGGTGGTATGTAACAGCACACGTGCAGTGACACCAAATGCGCTCAGGTGGTATGTAACAGCACACGTACAGTGACAGCACACGTACAGAAATACCAAATGCGCTCAGGTGGTATGTAACAGCACACGTGCAGTGATACCAAATGCGCTCAGGTGATATGTAACAGCACACGTGCAGTGACACCAAATGCGCTCAGGTGATATGTTACAGCACACGTGCAGTGCCACCAAATGTGCTCAGGTGATATGTAACGGCATACGTGCGGTGACACCAAATGCGCTCAGGTGGTATGTAACAGCACACATGCAGTCACACCAAATGCGCTCATGTGGTATGTAACAGCACACGTACAGTGACAGCACCCGTGCAGTGACACCAAATGCGCTCAGGTGGTATGTAAAAGCACACGTGCAGTGACACCAAATGCGCTCAGGTGGTATGTAACAGCACACGTACAGTCCCACCAAATGCACTCAGGTGATATGTAACGGCACACGTACAGTGACACCAAATGCGCTGAGGTGGTATGTAACAGCACACGTACAGTGACAGAACACGTGCAGTGACACCAAATGCGCTCAGGTGGTATGTAACAGCACAAGTGCAGTCTCCCCAAATGCGCTCAGTTGGTATGTAACAGCACACGTACAGTAACAGCACACGTGCAGTGACACCAAATGTGCTCAGGTGGTATGTAACAGCACACGTGCAGTGCCACCAAATGCGCTCAGGTGATATGTAACAGCACACGTGCAGTGACACCAAATGCTCTCAGGTGGTATGTAACAGCACACGTGCAGTGCCACCAAATGCGCTCAGGTGATATGTAACAGCACACATGCAGTGACACCAAATGCGCTCAGGTGGTATGTAACAGCACACGTGCAGTGACACCAAATGTGCTCAGGTGGTATGTAACAGCACACGTGCAGTGCCACCATATGCGCTCAGGTGATATGTAACAGCACACGTGCAGTGACACCAAATGCGCTGAGGTGGTATGTAACAGCACACGTGCAGTGCCACCAAATGCGCTCAGGTGATATGTAACAGCACACGTGCAGTGACACCAAATGCGCTCTGGTGGTATGTAACAGCACACGTGCAGTGACACCAAATGTGCTCAGGTGATATGTAACAGCACACGTGCAGTGCCACCAAATGCGCTCAGGTGATATGTAACAGCACACATGCAGTGCCACCAAATGCGCTCAGGTGATATGTAACAGCACACGTGCAGTGACACCAAATGCTCTCAGGTGGTATGTAACAGCACACGTGCAGTGCCACCAAATGCGCTCAGGTGATATGTAACAGCACACGTGCAGTGACACCAAATGCGCTCAGGTGGTATGTAACAGCACACGTGCAGTGACACCAAATGTGCTCAGGTGATATGTAACAGCACACGTGCAGTGCCACCAAATGCGCTCAGGTGATATGTAACAGCACACGTGCAGTGCCACCAAATGCGCTCAGGTGATATGTAACAGCACACGTGCAGTGACACCAAATGCACTCAGGTGGTATGTAACAGCACACGTGCAGTGACACCAAATGTGCTCAGGTGGTATGTAACAGCACACGTGCAGTGACACCAAATGCGCTCAGGTGATATGTAACAGCACACGTGCAGTGACACCAAATGCGCTGAGGTGGTATGTAACAGCACACGTGTAGTGACACCAAATGCGCTCAGGTGGTATGTAACAGCACACATGCAGTGACACCAAATGTGCTCAGGTGGTATGTAACAGCACACGTGCAGTGCCACCAAATGCGCTCAGGTGATATGTAACGGCACATGTGCAGTGACACCAAATGCGCTGAGGTGGTATGTAACAGCACACGTACAGTGACAGCACAGTGCAGTGACACCAAATGCGCTCAGGTGGTATGTAACAGCTCACGTGCAGTGTCACCAAATGTGCTCAGGTGGTATGTAACAGCACACGTGCAGTGACACCAAATGTGCTCAGGTGGTATGTAACAGCACACGTGCAGTGCCACCAAATGCGCTCAGGTGATATGTAACGGCACATGTGCAGTGACACGAAATGCGCTCAGGTGATATGTAACAGCACACGTGCAGTGACACCAAATGCGCTCAGGTGGTATGTAACAGCACACGTGCAGTGACACCAAATGCGCTCAGGTGATATGTAACAGCACACGTGCAGTGACACCAAATGCGCGCAGGTGGTATGTAACAGCACACGTACTGTGACAGCAAACGTGCAGTGACACCAAATGCGCTCAGGTGGTATGAAACAGCACACGTGCAGTGACACCAAATGCGCTCAGGTGATATGTAACAGCACACGTGCAGTCACACCAAATGCGCTCAGGTGATATGTAACAGCACACGTGCCGTCTCACCAAATGCGCTCAGTTGGTATGTAACAGCACACGTTCAGTGACAGCACACGTGCAGTGACACCAAATGCGCTCAGGTGGTATGTAACAGCACACGTGCAGTGACACCAAATGCACTCAGGTGGTATGTAACAGCACACTTGCAGTGACACCAAATGTGCTCAGGTGGTATGTAACAGCACACGTGCAGTGCCACCAAATGCGCTCAGGTGATATGTAACAGCACACGTGCAGTGACACCAAATGCTCTCAGATGGTATGTAACAGCACACGTGCAGTGCCACCAAATGCGCTCAGGTGATATGTAACAGCACACGTGCAGTGACACCAAATGCACTCAGGTGGTATGTAACAGCACACGTGCAGTGACACCAAATGTGCTCAGGTGGTATGTTAACAGCACATGTGCAGTGACACCAAATGCGCTCAGGTGATATGTAACAGCACACGTGCTGTGACACCAAATGCGCTGAGGTGGTATGTAACAGCACACGTGTAGTGACACCAAATGCGCTCAGGTGGTATGTAACAGCACACATGCAGTGACACCAAATGTGCTCAGGTGGTATGTAACAGCACACGTGCAGTGCCACCAAATGCGCTCAGGTGATATGTAACGGCACATGTGCAGTGACACCAAATGCGCTAAGGTGGTATGTAACAGCACACGTACAGTGACAGCACAGTGCAGTGACACCAAATGCGCTCAGGTGGTATGTAACAGCTCACGTGCAGTGACACCAAATGTGCTCAGGTGGTATGTAACAGCACACGTGCAGTGATACCAAATGCACTCAGGTGATATGTAACAGCACACGTCCAGTGATACAAAATGCGCTCAGGTGATATGTAACAGCACACGTGCAGTGACACCAAATGCGCTCAGGTGGTATGTAACAGCACACGTGCAGTTCTACCAAATGCGCTCAGGTGATATGTAACAGTACACGTGCAGGGACACCAAATGCGTTTAGGTGGTATGTAACAGCACACGTGCAGTGACACCAAATGCGCTCAGGTGATATGTAACAGCACACGTACAGTGACAGCACACATGCAGTGACACCAAATGCGCTCCGGAGGTATGTAACAGCACACGTGCAGTGATACCAAATGCGCTCAGGTGATATGTAACAGCACACGTGCAGTGACACCAAATGCGCTCAGGTGATATGTAACAGCACATGTGCAGTGACACCAAATGCGCTAGGTGGTATTAACCACTTAAGACCCGGACCTTTACGCAGCTAAAAGACCCAAGGTGTTTTTACAATTTGGCACTGCGCTGCTTTAACTGGTAATTGCGCGGTCATGCGATGTTATATCGAAACGAAATTTGCGTCCTTTTCTTCCCACAAATAGAGCTTTCTTTTGATGGTATTTGATTTCCTCTGCGATTTTTATTTTTTGCGATATAAACGGAAAAATACCGTAAATTTAAAAAAAAAATGATTTTTCTTATAACAAAAAGTAAAAAATATCGAATAAACTAAATTTTAGTCAAACATTTAGGCAAAAATGTATTCAGCCACATGTCTTTAGTAAAAAAATCGCAACAAGCGTATATTTATTGGAAAAGAGCAAAGAACAAATAAGGTTGAGGAAAATCCTCTTCCAAATATAGGGATTTTTACGTGAGATGTCAATCGTTGTATTAAGGTAAGCACACCAAAGACAAGAATTGTAAATATATCAAAAAGCGTTTAATTTACATATAAAAAAGTTATACATATAAAATAATTTCATTAAAGGTTGACCACAATAGTTACAGAGAACAGAGAAAAAAGTAAGTTATGCAGGTTGCCGACTAGTTTCACATTCTTATGTTTCATCAGGGCTTTGCAACTTTAGTCTTTCTGAGTTTTAGTGGTCTGTGTGTGACATAAAAATGCCATTAGTACAACATAAAATAGTACAACATAATCCATTATTAATTTTCTACATTAAAGATAGAACAAAATAAAGCAAAATATCTGTGTGCTTACCAATCCCATCAGTCACTGTGACAGGACAACTTATCAAGACGCCTTTCAGAGAAAACCCGGTAGCGCAAATGGCAATGAGGATGGACACAGGCCGGTGGAAGTCAGATCCAACCAACTGTTTGATGTGCGGATATTAAGGTGATGAGATATCCAACCCGCAATAAAGTTGATTCTGCAAATTATTCAAGGTACAGACAAAAGATAGTATATAGGGCTACTCAAGAAATGGCTTACAGCAGGTTAAATGTGGGAGGTATCAAAAGACGAACCATCCCATATTTGACTAATCAATATGTCCCATAGCAGTCCCCGTAGCGAATAAGTCAGGGGATATTATGGTAATGAAGTTATACTTAAAGAGGTTCTATGTATAGCTATAATTGCAGATTGTTCAAAACAGGCAGAGTGGGGTAGATTGTAAGGAGAATGTTATATAATAAAGAAGATAAATAGCAAGTAAGTTCAAAGGCCAAAGACCATATTACCTAGTTAGTTATATGTATTATATAGCTATTACCTGTAGATAGAGCACGGTACACGACCGTAGTCTATAAGGCAGATAGATAGTCCTCACATACGTCCAATACCACTCCGCTGCTGGTTGTGTAGTCTCCTCATACCCGGGACGGCGTCTGACATGTGATTCGTCAGCGCCGTCTTAAGTATTCACCTTCACCGGAAGTGAATGGCCATAAATGACCCCTGACTTCACTTCCGGTCCGTGTGTCCCAGCTAATGCGCGCGCACATACCGCGTCCAATGCGCGCCTCCATTGACGTGGAACGCACGTGAGGCGCAGCGCGCCCCACCTCTCAATAGGCATTAGCTGGGACACACGGACCGGAAGTGAAGTCAGGGGTCATTTATGGCCATTCACTTCCGGTGAAGGTGAATACTTAAGACGGCGCTGACGAATCACATGTCAGACGCCGTCCCGGGTATGAGGAGACTACACAACCAGCAGCGGAGTGGTATTGGACGTATGTGAGGACTATCTATCTGCCTTATAGACTACGGTCGTGTACCGTGCTCTATCTACAGGTAATAGCTATATAATACATATAACTAACTAGGTAATATGGTCTTTGGCCTTTGAACTTACTTGCTATTTATCTTCTTTATTATATAACATTCTCCTTACAATCTACCCCACTCTGCCTGTTTTGAACAATCTGCAATTATAGCTATACATAGAACCTCTTTAAGTATAACATCATTACCATAATATCCCCTGACTTATTCGCTACGGGGACTGCTATGGGACATATTGATTAGTCAAATATGGGATGGTTCGTCTTTTGATACCTCCCACAGTTTAACCTGCTGTAAGCCATTTCTTGAGTAGCCCTATATACTATCTTTTGTCTGTACCTTGAATAATTTGCAGAATCAACTTTATTGCGGGTTGGATATCTCATCACCTTAATATCCGCACATCAAACAGTTGGTTGGATCTGACTTCCACCGGCCTGTGTCCATCCTCATTGCCATTTGCGCTACCGGGTTTTCTCTGAAAGGCGTCTTGATAAGTTGTCCTGTCACAGTGACTGATGGGATTGGTAAGCACACAGATATTTTGCTTTATTTTGTTCTATCTTTAATGTAGAAAATTAATAATGGATTATGTTGTACTATTTTATGTTGTACTAATGGCATTTTTATGTCACACACAGACCACTAAAACTCAGAAAGACTAAAGTTGCAAAGCCCTGATGAAACATAAGAATGTGAAACTAGTCGGCAACCTGCATAACTTACTTTTTTCTCTGTTCTCTGTAACTATTGTGGTCAACCTTTAATGAAATTATTTTATATGTATAACTTTTTTATATGTAAATTAAACGCTTTTTGATATATTTACAATTCTTGTCTTTGGTGTGCTTACCTTAATACAACGATTGACATCTCACGTAAAAATCCCTATATTTGGAAGAGGATTTTCCTCAACCTTAAATGTTCTTTGCTCTTTTATACTATTAACGGGATTGTGAGTTTTGGTCAATCGATTGGGGAAACATTGCTATCCACCTTGCTCTTTTTCTTTTATATGCGTATATTTATTGGTTTTCGCAAAAGTTATAGCGTCTACAAACTAGGTTACATTTTCTGGAATTTACACAGCTTTTATTTTATGACTGCCTATCTCATTTCTTGAGGTGATAAAATGGCAGGGCAGTACAAAACCCCCCCAAATGACCCCATTTTGGAAAGTAGACACCCCAAGGAAACTGCTGAGAGGCATGTTGAGTCCATTGAATATTTTTTTTTTGTCCCAAGTGATTGAATAATGACCAAAAAAAAAAAAAGTTGTCAGTAAATGATATATTGTTCACACATGCCATGGTTATATGTGGAATTGCACCCCAAAATACATTCTGCTGCTTCTCCCGAGTACGGGAATACCACATGTTTGGGACTTTTTGGGAGCCTAGCCGCGTACGGGACCCCAAAAACCAAGCACCGCCTTCAGCATTTCTAAGGACGCAAATTTTAGATTTCACTCCTCACTACCTATCACAGTTTCGAAGGCCATAAAATGCCAAAATAGCACAAAACCCCCCCCAAACGACCCAATTTTGGAAAGTAGACACCCCAAGCTATTTGCTGAGAGGCATGTTGAGTCCATGAAATATTTTATATTTTGACACAAGTTGCGGGAATATGACAAACTGATTTTTTTTTGCACAATGTTGTCACTAAATGATATATTGCTCACACATTCCATGGTTATATGTGGAATTGCTCCCCAAAATACATTCTCCTGCTTCTCCTGAGTATGGGGATACCACATGTGTGGGACTTTTTGGGAGCCTAGCCACGTACGGGACCCCGAAAACCAAGCACCGCCTTCAAGATTTCTAAGGGCATACATTTTTGATTTCACTCCTCACTACCTATCACAGTTTTGAAGGCCATAAAATGCCAAGATGGCACACAACCCCTACAAATGACCCCATTTTGGAAAGAAGACACCCCAAGCTATTTGCTGAGAGGCATGTTGAGTCCATGGAATATTTAATTTTTTTGCCCCAAGTCATTGAATAATGACCAAAAAATAATAATTTACAAAACGTTGTCACTTAATGATATATTTCTCACACATGCCATGGGCATATGTGGAATTACACCCCAAAATACATTCTCCTGCTTCTCCTGAGTACGGGGATACCACATGTTTGGGACTTTTTGGAAGCTTAGCCACGTATGGGGCCCCAAAAACCAAGCACCGCCTTCAGCATTTCTAAGGGCGCAAATTTTTGATTTCACTCCTCACTACCTATCACAGTTTCGAAGGCCATAAAATGCCGAAATAGCACAAAACCCCCCCAAATGACCCCATTTTGGAAAGTAGACACCCCAAGCCATTTGCTGAGAGGCAGGTCGAGTTCATGGAATATTTTTTATTTTGACACAAGTTGCGGGAACATGACAAACTGATTTTTTATTACACAAAGTTGTCACTAAATGATATATTGTTCAAACATGCCATGGTTATATGTGGAATTGCACCCCAAAATACATTCTGCTGCTTCTCCTGAGTACGGGGATACCACATGTGTGGGACTTTTTGGGAGCCTAGCCGCGTACAGGGCCCCGAAAACCAAGCACCGCCTTCAGGATTTCTAAGGGCATACATTTTTGATTTCACTCCTCACTACCTATCACGTTTTGAAGGCCATAAAATGCCAAGATGGCACACAACCCCCACAAATGACCCCATTTTGGAAAGAAGACACCCCAAGCTATTTGCTGAGAGGCATGTTGAGTCCATGGAATATTTAATTTTTTTGCCCCAAGTCATTGAAAAATGACCAAGAAAAAAAAAAAAAAAAAAACATTTACAAAACGTTGTCACTAAATGATATATTTCTCACACATGCCATGGTTATATGTGGAATTGCACCCCAAAATACATTCTGCTGCTTCTCCTGAGTATGGGGATACCACATGTGTGGGACTTTTTCTGAGCCTAGCCGCATACGGGACCCCGAAAACCAATCACCGCCTTCAAGATTTGTGTGAGTGAAATCAAAAATTGATGTCCTTAGAAATCTTGAAGGTGGTGATTGGTTTTGGGGTCCCGTACGCGGCTAGGCTCCCAAAAATTCCCACACATGTGGTATCCCCGTACTCAGGAGAAGCAGCAGAATGTATTTTGGGGTGCAATTCCACATATAACCAGGGCATGTGTGAGGAATATATCATTTAGTGACAATGTTTTGTAAATTTTTTATTTTTTTGGTCGTTATTCAATCACTTGGGGCAAAAAAAAAAAATATTCCATGGGCTCAAAATGCCTCTCAGCAAATAGCTTGGGGTGTCTTCTTTCCAAAATGGGGTCATTTGGGGGGGGTTGTGTGCCATCTTGGCATTTTATGGCCTTTAAAACTGTGATAGGTAGTGAGGAGTGAAATCAAAAATTTGCGCCCTTAGAAATGCTGAAGGCGCTGCTTGGTTTTTGGGGCCCCATATGCGGCTAGGCTCCCAAAAAGTCCCACACATGTGGTATCCCCGTACTCAGGAGAAGCAGGAGAATGTATTTTGGGGTGCAATTCCACATATAACCATGGAATGTGTGAGAAATATATCATTTAGTGACAACTTTGTGTAAAAAAAAATCAGTTTGTCATATTCCCGCAACTTGTGTCAAAATATAAAATATTCCATGGACTCGACATGCCTCTCAGCAAATAGCTTGGGGTGTCTACTTTCCAAAATGGGGTCATTTGTGGGGTTTTTGTGCTATTTTGGCATTTTATGGCCTTCAAAACTGTGATAGGTAGTGAGGAGTAAATTAACAATTTGCGCCCTTAGAAATGCTGAAGGCGGTGCTTGGTTTTTGGGGCCCCGTACACGGCTAGGCTCCCAAAAAGTCCCAAACATGTGGTATCCCCGTACTCAGGAGAAGCAGCAAAATTTATTTTAGGGTGCAACTCCACATATAACCATGGCATGTGTAAGCAATACATCATTTAGTGACAACTTTTTGTAATTTTTATTTTTTATTTAATTTTTTTTGTCATTATTCAATCACTTTGGACAAAAAAAAAAATCAACGGACTCAACATGCCTCTCAGAAGTTTCCTTGGGGTGTCTACTTTCCAAAATGGGGTCATTTGGGGGGGTTTTGTGCTATTTTTGCATTTTATGGCCTTCGAAACTGTGATAGATAGTGAGGAGTGAAATCAAAAATTTACACCCTTAGAAAGCTTGAAGGCGGTGATTGGTTTTTGGGGGCCCACACGTGGCTAGGCTCCCAAATGTGGTATCCCCTTACTCAGGAGAAGCAGAAGAATGTATTTTGGGGTGTAATTCCTCATATGGATTGATCGGAGGGTATGCCCACCATTAGAATACCTCCCTTCATCCACCCACTTTTAATGATGGGCATACATGCACCATTTATATATGCCGAAGCATGGGGGCATCCTCCCGCAAAAAAGTTATGCCGCGTACACGCGGTCGGACTTTTCTATGCCGCGTACACACGGTCAGACTTTGTAGGAATGTCAACCGTATGTACGCGGCATTAGGAGCAAAATCACTCCTCCGCCCCTAATGCCCCCATGCTTCGGCATATATGCTCTTTTTTTAACTGTGGTGGTGAAATCACCTCCTACAGCACTGGAGTCACGGCTTTATATATCGTGGGAGCAAACGCTGTTGCTGTCACGCTAAATAATTCCGCGCAACAGCTGAATGGCATACCTGAAAACAGTAAAGTAAATCACATACCTGAAAAGCAAGCATGAAAAAACATAACAATAAAACTTTGAATAGAATATAGTAAAAAAGAGCAGAACAATAGAGAGAGAATAGAGAGGGAGAGAATAATAAAACGACAACAATTAGAAAAAAAGAGCAGAACAATAGCGAGAGAATAGAGAGGGAGAGAACAATAAAACAACAACTATTTTTGTTTTTTTTTATTTTATATTTTTTTGGTGTTTTTTTATTTTTTACTTTTTTTTGTAACTGTTGAACTTTTCGGTTCCAGGTTTGGGTCTCTCAAAATGCGATGGCATCTTGGGAGACCCTGTGTACGTGTGCCTAGCCTGTGAAAGTTTTGCCCTACACTAATACTTCACTCGTGTATTCACCAATACAAAGACCAGGATCGGCAGGACATCGGGGACAAAAATAACGGGTGTCACGCCTCCATCCGCGCTTGGTACAAACACGACATTTTCTTTGGGGGGCTCGTTGGGTAGGGGTACTCTCGAGGGCATATATAAAATGCCTCTCATGCAGTCGGCTTACTGCATTTGGTAGGGGATGGTGAGGTGGAGAACCGCCTGGATACAGGAGTCCGTTGATGATATCCTTCTGGAATTGGAGGAAGGATCCATTCTGTCCTGAAGTTTTGCATAAGACAAAAGCATTCAGCAAAGTCAATTGGAATAAATGTAGAGACACTTTTTTGTACCAGCGTCTCGCCTTACGGGCAATATGATACGGCGCCATCAACTGGTCGTTGAGGTCCACCCCTCCCATGTTTTGGTTATATTCGTGGACACAGAGGGGTTTCTCCACAACACCAGTCGCCGTACGAATTTGTACTGTCGTGTCTGCGTGAAGGGTGGTAAGAAGGAAAACATTCTTATTGTCCCGCCACTTCACAGCGAGCAAATTCTTACATCTGCAGCAGGCTCTCGCCCCCAGCTTAATACGGGAATCTACAAGCCGCTGGGGAAAGTCCCGGCGATTAGGTCGCACGGTGCCACATGCTCCAATCTGTTGATCAAACAAGTGACTAAAAAGTGGCACGCTGCTGTAAAAATTGTCCACATACAAGTGGTACCCCTTTCCGAATAAGGGTGACACCAAGTCCCAAACGATCTTGCCAGCGCTCCCCATGTAATCTGGGCATCCTTCCGCTCTACCTGACTATCTTTGCCCTCATAAACCCTAAAGCTCCATGTGTAGCCTGTTGCCCTGTCACAAAGCTTATAGAGCTTGACCCCGTATCTGGCACGCTTGCTGGGAAGGAACTGCTTGAAAGACAAGCGGCCAGCAAATTTAACCAGGGACTCGTCAACGCAGACAACTCGCTAGGGATTAAACAAGGCTGCATAACGTTCGTTGAAATGGTTTATGAGGGGCCGAATTTTGTAGAGGCGGTCAAATTCAGGGTCTCCACGTGGACGACAGAGTGCATTGTCGCTGAAATGCAGGAACCGCAGGATCGCCTCGTATCGTTTCCTGGCCATGTGAGCAGAGAATATGGGCATTTGGTCAATTGGCTCTGTGGACCAATACATGCGCAATTGAGGAAATGGATGTATGCCCATATTGAGGGTAAGGCCCAGAAAGGTCTTAAATTCGGAAACCGTAAGAGGTCTCCAATTTTTGGCAAGGAGGGTCTGGGGATTAGCGGCGATGTAGGCACCAGCATATAAATTAGTCTGGTGCACAATAGATCTATAGAGATCTTCCGTGAAATACAGCGAATAAAAATCAAGTGGCATAAAATTCGCTGTATCCACCTGAATACCGGGTTGGCCAGTGAATGGGGGAAGTACAGGTGCTGCAGAAGTGGCGGGGACCCAATCAGGAAAGGCGAGATCTGCAGGAAGGGCATTATGGGCACGACGGGCCTGTCTTTTTCTTCTTCTTGGTGGAAGCGGGCCACTACTTGTGCTTGCCACCTCGCCAGCTTGAACTGCACTTATGGGACTCGCCACGTCACCAAGTGTTACTGCAGTGCTGGATGAACGACCAGGGTGTACCAGGCCGCTGGTGCTTGCCAATCCACCAGAAGGAATAGCGGCGCTAGTACTGGCTCTCTGCTCCATACAAGGGTCCTGCGGTTCTTGCTCCTCAACAACCTCAGAATGGGGTCGGGTACGCCTGGCCTTAGCAGGGACCACCCCTCCGTCATCAGAGCTATCTGACATGGAGCCGCTGTCGTAAACAGGATCATATTCTGAGCCCGAATCTGTCAGATGCGTGACCTCCTCATCATCATCTGACGACATGCACAGGATCCTAACAGCCTCTTCACCAGAGTACATCCGCTTTGCCATTTTGGGCTCTAAATTTAGTCGTAGACTGGTGATGATTCACGGGTAAAAAAAGCACCTGACTATAGAAAAGCAAATGTAGAAAACGCTTCAAAAAAACTGTTAGCGATCGCAGGGATCAGGCCTGTCTCTGCGAACGCTGCAGTTGTGTGTGATGTGTTTTTGAAGTGACAGTGATCGATCGATACTGCACTTAAGTGGGTTGGGCTGGGCGGCAAAACACAGGTGCTAGCGGATATCTGGGCTGATTCCGCTAACAATGCGTTTTTGGGTACCCTAAACTGCTGGGTACGCTAGTATAGATCTGATCAGATCAGGTATCGATCCGTTCAGATACTATACCACTAAGGGGGGGTGTATGCTTTGCGAGTGGGTGTAAGCGTTACTGGCACTAACCTAACGCTGCCTGGGGCGACGCTGACCCCTAACTGGCGCTAACATTTTATTTATATCACCCGCCGGGCGATCAGGGGGTTAAACCTTTATTGGGTAATATACGGCGGGTGCGCTGATGCTATAAACAGCAAACTAACTAACCAGTGTCAACCGTAACACTTATACGGTGATCACTGGTGAAAGGGTTAACTAGGGGGCAATCAAGGGTTAAAACTTTTATTTATGGGGGTACCTAACGCTATAGAACCTGGCGGTGAACCTCAAAAAAACCTAGCTACCTAAGACCGCTGCTGTAAGTGGGTATCTAAAAACAAGTGAAAAACAGTGGAAAATACTGCGCAGGTCTAATGAAAATAAAAATTGGATTGGTGGCAAAACCAAACGATTTTACATAAAGATAAACGTGAATGCTGCTGCAGCACAAATGTCAGATGAACAAAATATAAACAGTAAATTGGGTGTGCTGCGCTGCTAAAATTAATACATCAATAGTGAAGGTGATAACAAAATGTGCATTGAGTGCAAAAACATTGTATATAAAAAACCAACACCAAGTGTTCCAATGTATGACAAAATCATATAAGAAAACAAACTGAATTGACAAAGTTCGTAAAAAGCTCCAGGGAAAAATCAAAGTTCAGTGAGTTCAGAGAAATATCCCAAGTAGGGGATTGAGATACTGCAGGACAGAAGAGAGCCTCCACCTCCACCTCTTATAGTAAATCTGCTTACCAGATAGATAATAATCGTGAGCATCAACAGCACAGCAGGCTGGATTGCCTTAACGGGTATTAAAGTGGAATCCTGTGTGTATCTCCAAGCTTGGTCTCAATGCGGCTGGATCCCAGAAAAACAATCACTCCCAGAGTGTAGCCAAGGGAAGAGAAAGGAAGCCAACATAGAGTAGTAACGTTTTAAAAGTTTAATAAAAGAAATTCGATTGCACTTACAAAAAACGAATCCTTTGGAAGCATATAAATAGTAAGCCGGCCGGCTCTCACAATCCGCCCGTCCTTACGGATGGTCGTGAGGATAAAAACAATGGTGTCGTCAGCACGCCGTTCCTCCCTACGCCGTTTCGTCCAATAGCAGACTTCATCCAGGGGCACGAGCGGCGCGCTGACTCGCCACCTTTAAATTCGTTTGTAACATTCTAGGACCGCCCTTCTCTGACGTCTGGGGATCATGAATGGCGATCGGCCATCTTTGAAGAGGGATCGCTTGCCAATAGTATAAGCACTGTCAGTGCCTTGAACTTTGAAATTTTGTTTAAGATCACCCTTAGTGATAAGATCATCCCAAGCAGAGTTACAGAAAACTCAGGCAGCAATCAACCGTGTTACAAAAAGGGATCGCTTGCCTTAAACATTGAAAACACCTTTTGCAGTAAGGTCGCCCTAAACAAACAAGCGGGGAATTCAGGAAGCAATCGACCATTTTGGAAAAGGGATCGCTTGCCAGTAATAGGAATTGATATCTGAAAATAAGAATATGTAGGCAGAAAAAATATACATAAAAAAGAGCCTCAATTTGGAGTATAAGGGTTGTATGGCAAATACAGCTGGTATGACCACCTCCAAATATGCCACACATTAGTCCACTAATGAAGGGAAAACTTAATTATAAAAAATTAATTAGATAAAAAATATGAAAAATATATATATGCAGATTGATTCCATATATATATAAATGTATATTAAAAATATATATTAAAGAAAGAAGCAAATTAGGGACGATTATTCCATACACACTGAAGTGCACACAGAAAAGGAAAATTGATAGAGTATAAAAAATTGATAGAGTATAAAAAATACGATTCCTTTGTGTGCTGATAGTGTAAATGAAGTGCACACTGAAAATTGGTAGAGTGTAGAAACTCCACAATTCCTTTGTATACTGATAGTGTATATCAATATGGTATGACACTACCAGATAATATATTAGAATGAATATATATTATGCCCTTTATACCAAATGAATATAGCCCAACACGAAAAACATCTGTGTTGGAAGTAACTGTAAAAACAGAAATCCAACTTCCAGCATATATTAACCATGTTGGAAAATCAAAAAATATATGTAAAAGGACAGGATCTATAATAAAATTAGTTCAAAAAAAAATTTTTATTTCAAAAAAGATTAATTAAATTGGTGATGCGGATCGACTAGACTAAACAGTGTAACGATGTGAAGTTGTTAATGAGGTGAAACTGATTAGAACTTATTGATTCTCAGATCTACCCAGACATCAGAGCAGGTACACAATGAATATAGCCCAACACGGAAAAACATCTGTGTTGGAAGTAACTGTAAGAACAGAAATCCAATTTGCAGCATACATTAACCATGTTGGAAAATCAAAAAATATATGTAAAAGGACTGGATCTATAATAAAATTAGTTCAAAAAATATTTCAAAAGAGATTAATTAAATTGGTGATGCGGATCGACTAGACTAAACAGTGTAACGATGTGAAGTTGTTAATGAGGTGAAACTGATTAGAACTTATTGATTCTCAAATCTACCCAGACATCAGAGCAGGTACACACTACAGTAATGGTAAAAAAAGGAAATCAGCTGTTATCTATAAAAGCGTTGACGTCCGTGTCCACATTTAACCCATAAGGTAGGTATGTCCGGACTCGATAGATCCAAGACATTTCAAGTCTGGAGAGTCCTCTAACTAAGGAACTACCCCTCCAGTGGGGATCAAATTTATCGATCCCCAAAAATATCGTGCCTTCAGGATTACGACTATGATGTAGGTCGTAGTGTGCTGACACTGAATGTTGGGAGAACCCTGATCGAATATTAGTAATATGTTCCCCCAATCGTACTTGCATTGTGCGTTTGGTCCTACCAATATATTGTTTCCCGCAAGGACATTGCAGCAGGTAGACAATGCCAGTAGAACTACAGGTTATAAAGGGTTCAATCTTATGTTCCCTGGAGGTACTGGTTGAAAGAAATGATGTTGTTTTTTTCGTTTTTATTTTGTTTTTTTGTTTTTGGGGATCGATAAATTTGATCCCCACTGGAGGGGTAGTTCCTTAGTTAGAGGACTCTCCAGACTTGAAATGTCTTGGATCTATCGAGTCCGGACATACCTACCTTATGGGTTAAATGTGGACACGGACGTCAACGCTTTTATAGATAACAGCTGATTTCCTTTTTTTACCATTACTGTAGTGTGTACCTGCTCTGATGTCTGGGTAGATTTGAGAATCAATAAGTTCTAATCAGTTTCACCTCATTAACAACTTCACATCGTTACACTGTTTAGTCTAGTCGATCCGCATCACCAATTTAATTAATCTCTTTTGAAATATTTTTTGAACTAATTTTATTATAGATCCAGTCCTTTTACATATATTTTTTGATTTTCCAACATGGTTAATGTATGCTGCAAGTTGGATTTCTGTTCTTACAGTTACTTCCAACACAGATGTTTTTCCGTGTTGGGCTATATTCATTGTGTACCTGCTCTGATGTCTGGGTAGATCTGAGAATCAATAAGTTCTAATCAGTTTCACCTCATTAACAACTTCACATCGTTACACTGTTTAGTCTAGTCGATCCGCATCACCAATTTAATTAATCTTTTTTGAAATAAAAAAATTTTTTTGAACTAATTTTATTATAGATCCTGTCCTTTTACATATATTTTTTGATTTTCCAACATGGTTAATATATGCTGGAAGTTGGATTTCTGTTTTTACAGTTACTTCCAACACAGATGTTTTTCGTGTTGGGCTATATTCATTTGGTATAAAGGGCATAATATATATTCATTCTAATATATTATCTGGTAGTGTCATACCATATTGATATACACTATCAGTATACAAAGGAATTGTGGAGTTTCTACACTCTACCAATTTTCAGTGTGCACTTCATTTACACTATCAGCACACAAAGGAATCGTATTTTTTATACTCTATCAATTTTTTATACTCTATCAATTTTCCTTTTCTGTGTGCACTTCAGTGTGTATGGAATAATCGTCCCTAATTTGCTTCTTTCTTTAATATATATTTTTAATATACATTTATATATATATGGAATCAATCTGCATATATATATTTTTCATATTTTTTATCTAATTAATTTTTTATAATTAAGTTTTCCCTTCATTAGTGGACTAATGTGTGGCATATTTGGAGGTGGTCATACCAGCTGTATTTGCCATACAACCCTTATACTCCAAATTGAGGCTCTTTTTTATGTATATTTTTTCTGCCTACATATTCTTATTTTCAGATATCAATTCCTATTACTGGCAAGCGATCCCTTTTCCAAAATGGTCGATTGCTTCCTGAATTCCCCGCTTGTTTGTTTAGGGCGACCTTACTGCAAAAGGTGTTTTCAATGTTTAAGGCAAGCGATCCCTTTTTGTAACACGGTTGATTGCTGCCTGAGTTTTCTGTAACTCTGCTTGGGATGATCTTATCACTAAGGGTGATCTTAAACAAAATTTCAAAGTTCAAGGCACTGACAGTGCTTATACTATTGGCAAGCGATCCCTCTTCAAAGATGGCTGATCGCCATTCATGATCCCCAGACGTCAGAGAAGGGCGGTCCTAGAATGTTACAAACGAATTTAAAGGTGGCGAGTCAGCGCGCCGCTCGTGCCCCTGGATGAAGTCTGCTATTGGACGAAACGGCGTAGGGAGGAACGGCGTGCTGACGACACCATTGTTTTTATCCTCACGACCATCCGTAAGGACGGGCGGATTGTGAGAGCCGGCCGGCTTACTATTTATATGCTTCCAAAGGATTCGTTTTTTGTAAGTGCAATCGAATTTCTTTTATTAAACTTTTAAAACGTTACTACTCTATGTTGGCTTCCTTTCTCTTCCCTTGGCTACACTCTGGGAGTGATTGTTTTTCTGGGATCCAGCCGCATTGAGACCAAGCTTGGAGATACACACAGGATTCCACTTTAATACCCGTTAAGGCAATCCAGCCTGCTGTGCTGTTGATGCTCACGATTATTATCTATCTGGTAAGCAGATTTACTATAAGAGGTGGAGGTGGAGGCTCTCTTCTGTCCTGCAGTATCTCAATCCCCTACTTGGGATATTTCTCTGAACTCACTGAACTTTGATTTTTCCCTGGAGCTTTTTACGAACTTTGTCAATTCAGTTTGTTTTCTTATATGATTTTGTCATACATTGGAACACTTGGTGTTGGTTTTTTATATACAATGTTTTTGCACTCAATGCACATTTTGTTATCACCTTCACTATTGATGTATTAATTTTAGCAGCGCAGCACACCCAATTTACTGTTTATATTTTGTTCATCTGATATTTGTGCTGCAGCAGCATTCACGTTTATCTTTATGTAAAATCGTTTGGTTTTGCCACCAATCCAATTTTTATTTTCATTAGACCTGCGCAGTATTTTCCACTGTTTATTCAACTAGATGTCTGTGTTATTATTCAAGATTAATTGAACTCTATTGATGATGCGGTGCCGTTATGTCTAGCTACCAATTAAAGAATTATACTCAGTGAGTGAATAGGGGGGTGGGGACTGCATTGTCCTGTGATGTACTGTATTATGCTGTACTGGATATATAAGCAAGCTAAGAAAACCAATAAAGTCATTCATACATTTTTGAAACTAGAGAACGGTAGGAATGGATCATGTCTGCCTGGTTGTTGGTGTGTCGGATAAGCTTGTCGTGGTTGGATGGAAGGTCGTAAGCGGTGGCGACCGTTACATTTGGTTGGCAGCGGTGGGATGATTCCATCATCAGAAGGACAGCTACAAGGGCACATGACAATGGAGACGGTGTATGAACGGATGAAGCTCTCTTCCCTCATGGACTTACTGGAGAGCCGGGGCAGACCAGCCAGCAACCGTAAAAGAAAAGGGACATTATCGCAGAACTGGTCAAAATGGATAGAGCTAAAAGGCCCGCCGTAACAGACAAGACACCCAAAGAAGCAAGTTTTGATCGGGCTGTTAACATAAGACTGACACATTATGGTCCTAACCCTCCACCGGAGATCAGGGACCGAGTTATAGCGGCTCTGAATGCCACCTTGCTACAGAGAAGAAGTGCTGCAGCAGCTGAAGTCACAGCAGCACCAACTAAAGAGAGAGGAGAGGTGCAGATACCAGTCTCCATGGAAGAGGAATTCCAAAGAAGGTTACAAGAGATGCGGATACAGCATAGAGGACCAGTATCAGAGGAGGTCCTGTTGGGATGGTCGGATGCGATTCGGTGCCAACTCTGGAAGGAAGCACTAGCTCTGGAGCAGCAACACCAAGGAAAGGTCCTGCCGTCCATCTATGCAAGGTACTGGCCGCAGTATGATGTACGAATGCTGTTGTTGGGGAAACAACCGAAGCAGGAGTGGACAGCCGAGTTGAGCAGGCTGATTCGTGCAGAGATGCAGCTAGACGAGAGCTACAGAGCCCTCCGGTGGTATGTAGCCCAAGAGTGCCCGTGGTCAGCAGATGACAGCCTCACAGAAGGCTATGACTATGATGGCCTGGGATTGTTGTATTGGAGGATGTCCAGTGATCCAGACTTCGGGGATGATCGAGAGTGGCGCTTGGAGGACATAATGGAGCACAGAGAGTAAAAATTGAATATCTCGGGAGGCCACTGGTCACAGGAAGATTTAGAATTTCTGGCCATTCAAGAATGGGAGCTGGAGGTCGCCTACAGACAGCTGCTAGACTCGGCTCAGCAGCAGGGTGGGGCTCCCATTGCCTGGGACTATGAGGAAAGTTCAGGTGACAACTGTGAACTCCTGGCTGATGAATCGGCAGTGGAAAAAATGGAGATTGCCATCCCTAAAGCCGAAGCGGATGGTGTGGAGTTCCAGAGAGCCGGGGTGGTTGGCCCCTCTCTCCAGCAACAAGCTGAGGTGGTAAAGCTTTTACCCCCAGCTGAATCACTGGCAACAGAGCAGGGTGCCCCAAGCCTCTGCTCCCAACTAGCAGAAGAGGGGGACCCTGTGGTAGTGGATGGGACTGTGGTCTCCACTCACAGCAACCCAGCGGAAGAGCTGGCAACAGAGCAGAGTGTCATAGGCCTCTGCTCCTCACTAACAGAAGAGGGGGACCCTGTGGTAGTGGATGGGACTGTGGTCTCCACTCACAGCAATCCAGCGGAAGAGCTGTCAACAGAGCAGAGTGTCATAGGCCTCTGCTCCTCACTAACAGAAGAGGGGGTTCCTGGGGTAGTGGATGGGACTTCAGTTTCCACTGACACAACCCCAGAAAATGGCGCAGCCCTGAAACAGGAGGATGTCGGCTTTGCAAGCACCGGGGGGTTTTCACCTGACACCTGTGGATGGGACTGCAGTCTCCACTGGTATACTCCAGGAAGGGGGGGCAGTTGGCCCAGACCCCCAACAGCATGATGGACTGAGCCCAGCCACCCTGCCTTCTCTCCAGCAGCAGGCGTGTTCTCTGAGAGAGGCAGAGGTTGGCGGGGTGAGTAATGCTCAGTTTGGAGCCATTTATTTGGGGTACAGTATGGATACCAGCATTGGAGGACTGGAACTACTGACGGACTTCGGAGTCAACCCGTTTGCGGTTCCCACCTGTGTCCGTCTCCCACTGAAAGGGGAGAGATGTAACAGAATGGCCCGTGACACCCAGAGACATTGGAAGGATGAGAGATACTCCTGTGCCAGCAGCAACAATAACTCTTGGGTCGAAATCCACCCTGTGCCCTTTTGGGTGTAGGGTGGCTAATAGTGAATTATAATTCCTTTACTAACAGATGGGACATTATTAATACTTCATATTTCAGGACTGAGATATCACAAGGAGTTCATGATGACATGACCAGGTCAACCAGACAGTGACTCATACCTTTGTATAATAGGCTATTGAAATATCTTAAGGTGTTGGCTATTCACTGTAAAGACATTCCGTTGAAAAGGTGTTGATTGCACCCACTCTCACAAGACTCTGCCATTGTGTGATAAAGCTGTCTAGATAACTTATTCAACTAGATGTCTGTGTTATTATTCAAGATTAATTGAACTCTATTGATGATGCGGTGCCGTTATGTCTAGCTACCAATTAAAGAATTATACTCAGTGAGTGAATAGGGGGGTGGGGACTGCATTGTCCTGTGATGAACTGTATTATGCTGTACTGGATATATAAGCAAGCTAAGAAAACCAATAAAGTCATTCATACATTTTTGAAACTAGAGAACGGAGCGCAGTCTCGTTTATTCTGGCAAATGGAATGGATCATGTCTGCCTGGTTGTTGGTGTGTCGGATAAGCTTGTCATGGTTGGATGGAAGGTTGTAAACGGTGGTGACCGTTACACTATCTATCTATCTATCTATCTATCTATCTATCTATCTATCTCTCTCTCTCTCTCTAACTCACTGTCTGTCTGACTTCTCTGCAAAGCAAGCCAGAACACACTACACAAGGCCGCCCGGGAGGCGGCCTTTTATAGTGTGGGGCGTGTGCTAAAGCCCTGAGCCCTAATTGGCCAAAGCACCCAGGCTTTGGCCAATTAGGTCTCTTCGTTTTTTGGGCGCTGTGATTGGCCAAGCATGCGGGGTCATGGTGCATGCTTGGCCAATCATCAGCGCGCATCGCCGCAGTGAATTATGGGCCGTTGCACGTCATTCGAATTTGGTGCGAACTACCCGTTTTGTTCGTTTTTCGACAAACGGTCGAACGGCCAATGTTCGAGTCGAGCATATATTCGAATCAGACGTCGAGCTCATCCCTACATACAACACGTGGGATGCATATATATCCTCTACACACTGTAAGGCCGCATACACACGACCGGTTTCCTCGGCAGAATTCAGCAAGAAACTCGATGGGAGACGTATTCTGTCGAGGAAACTGGTCGTGTGTACACTTTTCCCTGAGAAACCCGTCGAGGAACTTGTCGAGCCAAAAAGAGAGCATGTTCTCTATTTCCTCGATGGGCAATGGGAAAGTTTGGCTCAACAAGTTTTTTGACTGCGGAACAAGGAATTCGACGGGGAAAGTAATGTGTTTCGTGATGAGTCTTTTAGTTATCAAAGACCACATTTAGATCATGGTCCGGATGCCCGTCTGAATCAGGGTTTTCATCAGGGCGGACAAGGCCACAAAAGGCCTTCGGACGTCAAAGAGGCAACCGAGGAGGGAAAAGGCACCAAAAGAAAAAAGCAAAGAACCTAATTGGCCATGGGATATTTAATCTCAGTGGCAAAGACCTCTCGGCTAATGAATTAATTGTCCTTGATAAAGGTATTAAATTTGCCCCTCCCAAGAAGCTTAACAAATTTGATACATTTATTGATATCCATAAATTTGTTCGCAAGATGAATATCCAACGGCATTTCATCTCTAATACATCACCCATTATGGAGAGGGCTGCTACGTCAGGGACAGTGCACTCGGGACTTTCAAATCCTTCTCTGTTCAATCCCACAGCACCCGTATCTGCCTCCATAAATACATTCAGAGATTTAGTCCTTAAGGACCTAGAAGTCCTACCTATTAAGAAATTCTATAATCAACCTATCCCCAGAGAAGGATTCCTCTCACTCTGCAATCGCAAAGACATCATAGTGCGTCCAGGAGACAAAGGGGGTGGGCTGGTAGTTCTGGATAAATCTGACTACAATGCAGAGATGGATCGTATTCTTAGTGATAGAGATACGTATCAGGAAATTCCCAATGATCCAACCAACGTTTTAAAAAAAGAATTGGTTAATTTAGTGAACAAAGGTTTTAACTCGTGTATTTTAAACAAGAAATAGAAAGCCTATTTGATACCGGTAGCTCCAAGAATACCAACTATCTAGCAATTACCGAAAATTCACAAAGATCCTCTTAGACCCCCCGGAAGACCTATAGTAAGCGGGATCGACTCAATTACATCCAGAATTGGTCGCTACATTGATTTTTACTTACAAACGCTTGTCAAACTTACCCCATCTTATCTTAAGGACACCACTTCTACGATTAAACTTTTGGAAGGCACTAATGTTTTAGGTGATTATCTTCTAGCAACTGCTGACGTGGCTTCATTATATACTTGTATTCCCCAAAATTTGGGTTTTGAAGCCGTCACCTACTTTTTAAACCAAGATCATTCTATTGTGGATGAACAAAAGTCGTTCATTATTGAACTCCTTCAGTTTGCAACTACCCACAATTATTTTTGGTTCAATCAGAAGTTTTATTTACAAAAACGAGGTGTCGCTATGGGGGCCAAGTTTGCTCCCAGTATAGCCAATTTGTTTATGGCTAAATGGGAGGAGGACGTCGTTTATTCGGATCGTCATCCGTCACTGGTATTATGGGCCAGATATATAGACAACGTCCTCCTCCTCTGGGACGGTTCACCCGAGTCATTGAATGAATACTTCTTATTTCTGAATAGTAAGAATCGTGGGATTCTTTTTACACATACCAGTAGTTCCAGTAAAATAGATTTTCTGGACTTGGAAATAGAGCTGGTATCACAAGCTTTTAAGTTTCAGACACATTTTAAGGCTACCGACAGAAATAGTTTTATCCCTAGGGACAGCTGTCATCATAAGTCCTGGCTCGACTCGGTTCCCCGTAGCCAATTTTTACGATTACGTAGGAATTGTACGGATGTTAAGACCTATTTTACTCAAGCGCAGACTTTGAAGGAGAGATTTATAGAAAAAGGCTACGATGCCACAGTAATTGATTCTGAATTACAACATGTGGGAATAATTGATAGAACCTCTTTGCTGTCTCACAAACCTCCTTGAGAAAATGACAACACATTCAAGTACTCTCTGCTGACGTCTTACTCTAACCAACATAAAGATGTAAAATCTATTATCAACAAGCATTGGGGTATACTTAAAAATGACAAAATCCTTGGACCAAATCTACCCGAGGTGGTCAAAGTCATTTTTAAAGGTGCACCCTCATTAAGAGTATTGCCCCCAATGTAATTGATCCTCCAGTACGCCCTCTGTTTTTTCAAGATATGAAGGGCTACTTCCCGTGCAAAAAATGTAATGTATGCCTTCATAACATTAGTGGCAAATCAAAATCTCTCGAGTTTCGATCCACTACAACGGGTCGTGTGTATCCTATTAAAACCTTCTGTACGTGTGCCACCACTCATATTGTATACCTCATTACTTGCCCTTGTGGCAAGCAATATGTGGGACGCACAATACGTGCGTTTTCCGTGCGAGTAGGTGAGCATGTGAGCAAGATTTTAGGTGGCTGTACCAAGCACACAGTACCTAGACATTTTAGGGAATGCCATGCACGTAGCCTAAAGGGTACCCAATTTTTAATTATAGATAAATATGTGGCACCTTGGAGGGGGGGAGCCAAAACCAGAGGGATTTCTAAACTAGAAACATATTGGATTTATGAATTGTGTACTTACGTCCCGCATGGCTTAAACGTGGAGTGGGACGTGAACGCATTCATTAACCAATCCTAGTACCCCTATTTTGTGTTTGAATCTAAGTTTATATCTGATTTTTATGGCTTTCTTAATAGGTTGTTCTCAGGTTTATCCTAATTTTTAATTTTTCAATTTTTGTATTTTTTTGTGTATTCTTGATATATTGTCATTATTATGGATTTCATTATTAATTATTTATGCTTATCATATCGCTGTACACAATTATTGTATTTATCATGTTTATTTATTCTTTTAATGTTTAGTCAGTCTCATTCACAGAAGGGATTTTAAGAAAAAATTTCTGTTGTTTAGACTGTTTTAAATTGTTCTCTATTAATCGGGTGGTTTTGAGCTATTTTTTGCGTTCCACTGGCTAATTAGTCCTGAAGCGCATTCTTTGTTTCAATACCTGCCTCGATTTGTTACAGTGGATTAACGTTATGGACGTCTTTCCTCCGTCATGACGATTCCCCTGATGGGGCGGCACGCACGCATCTGACGTTGCGTTCCTTCTCCTCGTAAGGAGTGAGGTTTGGAATGCGCATTCTTGCTTTTTCGAAGCTCCACCGAGATTGGCCAGTCCGATCACATTATTCGGCGGAATGACGTGGGAGGCGTACTCCTCCGTGGTGACGTCCTTCCCGTATTGTTTAATATACACGTATTCAGCGTTGCGCTCCATTGCCTCGTATGGGTGTGAGGCTTGGAACGCACGCCGCATTCGCCATCTTACCGCATACCTGGAAGTGTCGAGCTATCGGTGCTTTCATCCCACCTCCTGTGCCAATTAAGGTATGAGGGTATATCATATATAAAAGGGTCTCTCTTTTAGCAGTAGGACAAATTCCATGAGGATGTTTTCTGAAACGAAACGCGTCGGGAACCATTGACCCTACTGCCTGCACTTTTATATGCCCATATTGCTTTATTGGAATGTGAGTGTAATACCATTGTTTTTATGTGCTTAGTAAAGTCTTTAAACCGGATTTACGCTATGTGCTTTTTTATTTCTTTTTTCTTCTAAATTGGGCCTTTTGAGTCATCTTCCACCATTTGATGACTCTTATTGATGTGGCATCATCCTATCTGGTCTCTTCGATCCAATCTGATGTTTCTACTCTACTTCAACATTTGGAGTTCATTCAGAAGCCATTCCTGATGTCACACTAAACGAGATTTGACTTATTAAGTGTAAACTTAAGTAGGTCATCTTCATCCGGTAAGCCTTTCACTATTATCACCAGTGGTGGATTTTCTGGATCTATCTACATTCAGTCACGTCTTCATTGATCTATCTGGATTTATTACAAACTTTTTACTACCATAGACATTTCTTGTTATGATCACCCATGGTCGTTATTTTGTGTACATCAATTATCATATTTAAGCGCTACACTTTGTTTTTCTCAAAGTAATGTGTTTCGCCCGTCGAGTTTCTCGGTCGTGTGTACTCCGCCTAACTCTAACTGACAAGCCTGCCTGCTCTAACTCCAAAAAAATTACACTCTCTCTCTCTGTAAACCACCGCAGCACACATTTGATTACAGATGAAAAAAAAAAAGCAGACTGATGGACTAGCCCTAAAAAAGGCTTTTGGGGGTGCTGTCAGGACACTGTCCTTACAGCAGAGATCAGATGAGTTTTTTAGGACTGGAGTGGACACTGAATACACTGGCCTAGCTATAGATTTCCCTATTAAATCAGCAGTAGCTACACTGTCCCTCCTCTCACTAAGACTGCAGCTTCCGAATGAATCTAAAATGGATGCTGTCCGAGAGGTGGGAGGGTCTGGGAGGGAGGGTAAGCTGCTGATTGCCTGAAATGTGTCTGCTGACTGTGAAGTACAGGGTCAAAGTTTGCTTGATGACCTCCTCCATGCCTTTGCCTGCTGCTTGCAATGTCTGAGATGACTTCACCCAAGACATGCCATAAGCAAACTGTCTCTTTAACCACTTTGTTACCGGGCCTATTTTGGCACTTTCTTCTTTATGTAAAAATCACAAGATTAGTTTAGTTGTACTACGCGTGCAAGCTACTGTTCCACCAGATATGAGATGTGGCACTGGACAAGTGGGCACAGTTTACGCTGTGAGCCTAAGACACGCTGGCAGACAAATGACTACTATTCTGTTTTGCAGTGAATTTTTTTTTTTAATGTTATCTACTGTGCCAACAAAATATATATGAGATGTGGCACTGGACAAGTGGGCACAGTTTACGCTGTGAGCCTAAGCCACACACACACTGCCTGGCATGCAACTGCAATTAGATTACAGAGAAGTAAAAAAAAGCAGACTGATATATTAGTCCTAAAAAGGGCAGTTTGGGGTGCTGTCAGGACGCTGTCCTTACAGCAGAGATCAGATGAGTCTTTCAGGACTGGAGTGGACACTGAATACACTGGCCTAACTATAGATTTCCCTATTAAATCAGCAGCAGCTATACTGTCCCTCCTCTCACTTATGCTGGCCATACACTCCACGAAAAATCATCCGACGAACTTTCGAAAAATGAAAGTTCTGTCGTGAGTGCAAACGATAGTGCAATCATGTAATGACCGATAAATCGTTTAGTGGACATAAAAAAAAATGGTTCGTTTTTTTTTTTACATATACCTAGTGCAGAAAGTTCAGACGGGAAACACATTAACCTTCCGATTTATCGTTCGTTCGGCAGAAAATTTCCAAACTCGTCCTTCATTTTTTCGGCTCAAAAACGTCCAAACGATTTTCGATTTTGTGCCCATTAACTGGCTGAAAAACTAAAGATCTTTCTTAACGACCGATTTTCAGCCGAATTTTCGTATAGTGTATGGCCAGCATAAGACTGCAGCTTTCCGAATGAATCTAAAATGGATGCTGTCCAGGAGGTGGGAAGGTCTGGGAGGGAGGGTATGTTGCTGATTGGCTGGAATGTGTCTGCTGACTCTGAGGTACAGGGTCAAGTTTGCTCAATAATGACGAATAGGGGGCGGATCGCATATGTTCGCCCGCGGTGGCGAATGCGAATAAACGATGTTCGCTGGGAACTATTCGCCGGCAAACAGTTCTGTACATCTCTAGAATTCATGAAGGCCCCCCCCCCCCCCCCGATTATGGTACTTAATTTTTTTACACTGTAAAACAAAGTAAAAAAATTCTGTTTCTGATTTCAACTTACCGTAACGTTAACCACTTGCTTACTGGGCACATAAACCCCCTTCGTGCCCAGGCGAAATTTCAGCTTCCGGCACTGCGTCACTTTAACTGAGATTTGCGCGGTCGTGCGACGTGGCTCCCAAACAAAATTGGCGTCCTTTTTTCCCCACAAATAGAGCTTTATTTTGTTGGTATTTGATTGCCCGTGCGGTTTTTATTTTTTGCGTTATAAACAAAAAAAGAGTGTCAATTTAAAAATATATATATATTTTTTACTTGTTGCGATAATAAATATAACAATTTAAAAAAAAAAAAAAAAAAAGTTTTCTCAGTTAAGGCTGATACGTATTCTTCTACAATAAGCGACTGCTTAGCGCAAAAGTTATAGCGCCTACAAAATAGGGGACAGAATTATGATTTTTTTTAAATATCTTTATTTTACTAGTAATGGCGGCGATCTGCGATTTTTATTGGGACTGCGACATTACAGCGGACACATCGGACACTTTTGACACATCTTTGGGACCATTCACATTTATACAGCGACCAGTGCTATAAATATGCACTAATTACTGTATAAATGTGACTGCCATTAAAGGGGTTAACACTAGGGGGTGAGGAAGGGGTTAAATGTGTATCCTGGGTGTGTTCTAACTGTGTGGTGGGAGGGGGGTGACTGGGGGAGGTGACCGATGCTGTGTCCCTATGTACAAGAGACACAGATCGGTCTCCTCTCCTCTGACAGCACGTGGAGCTCTGTGTTTACACACAGAGCTCCACGTCCCTGCTCTGTCACCGCCGATCGCATGTACCTGGCGGACACCGCGGCCGCCGGGTACACGCATCGAATCCTCGGCAATGCGACGGCACTGTGTGGCGTGAACTGTCGCTTTAAGCACTCCTGTTCTGGGTGCGGGGGCAATCACGCCTTGTCAAAATGTTTCAAGAGGGGTAAGAGTCGTGCCGGAGAGCCTTCTGGTGAGAGGGATGACCCTGGTTAGAGTGGAAAGGATGCATCCCTTTCTTTTTTTTAAACAATAGATTTTTATTAAGGTTTTGTTTTTAACAGAACAATGTAGAATAATGCAATACATTGTGGATCAAAGCAATATAAGTCAATGTAGATCAAAGCAATATAAGACAATGTAGTCAGAGTACAACATCAAGCATAACATCAGAACAAGTATTGACTTAAGATAATATAAGAGTAAGAACAAGCACAAGTATGATGGTCAAACACCATCTCGACCATTCAACAATGAGTAACTAGACTATTGGCTGTATCAGGATTCCATTCTCGAAGGCTGCTACTATGTAGCGATCGAACAAAGGGTAGGACACCTATGAATGATTGGTCCCGGGGAGGGCCACCTCCGACTCCAGACACCCCCAACTGGGTTCACGACTGTGTCCCGGACTCCGAGGTGGGCTCCCTTTCACGTTCCTATAAGTTGGCCCAAAGGACCTACGGCAAGGCAAGTGGACTCATGCAATTTTTGTCGTACCAGGATGTCCATAGGTGCCATCGCCCTGCTGTATCCTCTTTGTGCTTATCCCTGAGTGCTAGCACTTTCTCATATGTACAGTGTAATTGTGTAGTCTGTATGACAGCCCCTATAGTGGGGGGCACTGGATTTTTCCAGTTCCTCGTAATGCTGAGTCTAGCAGATAACAGAATATGTAGGACAATATGTCTGGCGTGGAATGGAACTTGGTCCAGATCGAGCGACAGGAGCGCTAGACCAGGTTGGGGAGTGATTGCAGAGTGAGAGGCTTCGGAGATCACGTGGAAGACCGAAGTCCAGTATTGAGATAAATTAGGACAGCTCCATAAAGTATGAAGTAATGTTCCTCGGTGCCCACAATCTCTCCAGCACCGATCGCTCTGTGTTGTATTAAATTTGGACAACCTGTCAGGGGTTAAGTACCATCTCTGCATAATTTTGGTGGACAGTTCCCAGAGGGTAGAACAGCTAGTGACTTTAAATGTGGCCGTGCAGGCTTTGGCCCATTGTTGGGTGGTGTAAGGACTACCTAATTCCAGTTCCCATTTGAGCAGGGCAGGTGATTTTGATAATATGGATTTCTGTTGGAGAGCATTATAGAAAAGTGATGTACCTTTTTGGGAGGGTGTGGGGTGTGTAAGAAAGGACCAAGTGAGCCGAGGTATGTGACGTTCCCAGTGGGGAGAAGCGGACAGGAAGTGTCGAGTTCTAATGTAAAGGTAGATGTCCGAGTTGGGTAGGTTGAATTCCTGTTGCAAAATGGGGAAAGATTTGTTCCTACCATTAGTAAAGAGATCATTGACAAACAGTAACCCTTTTTCACGCCAATGTTTGTAGGATATCATGTTTATGTTGAATTGTAGCGTCTCAATCGGAATTTTTAGGGAGATGTTGTCGGGGTATCCGTGGCAAATATGTACAAATTTGTTCCATGCACGGATCGTGGCAGACATTGTGGGGGGGACGGAAGAGGGGAGTTTAGTCTTGGAGGTGGTAGAGAGCATCCAGGAGGCTAGTGATGAGTTAGGGAAGAGAGCGGACTCCAACCTTTCCCACGGAGTGTGTGGTTCAGGTAGAAACCATTCTCTGGATTGGTTAAGGACCGTAGACAGGTAGTAATGGTGGAAGTCCACATAACCTGTGCCTCCTGCCTTACGATTTTTAATGAGGGTGGAGTGCGCGCTTCTGGCTTTTTTCCCCTGCCATATGTAGGAGGAAAAAATAGACTGAAGGGACTTGAAATACTGAGTTGGTATGTTAATCGGTAGAGTCCTGTATAGATACAAGATCTGGGGTAAATGGAACATTTTGAAGGCCGCTAGGCGGCCCGTCCAGGATAATTCTTGAGATGCTAACCTGTGTAGATCAGTTTGAAGTTTAGTACGAAAGGGGATATAATTGTAGTGGAATAATTGGCCAGTAGAATTTGTTAGTTGGATGCCAAGGTAGGTGATGGTATTATCCGCCCATGAGTACGGGTAAAGTTGTTGGAGTAAGAGACTAGTGGTGGGGTTAATTCCTAGGTTTAAAACATGGCATTTAGCTTCGTTGACTTTGTAGTAAGATACTTTACTGAAAACAGGTTAGCGCCTCTTGGACCGCAGGGAGTGATGAGGATGGGTCAGATAGCATGAGTATGACATCATCCGCAAAAAGGCTGATTTTTTGTTCTTGTCCTCCTACCATTATGCCAGATATGAGTGGGTTTGTACGAATGGATTGTGCCAGAGTCTCCATTATCAGGTTGAATATCAGGGGAGAGAGGGGGCAACCCTGTCTTGTCCCATTAGTAATAGTGAAGGGGGAGGACAACGAGTCAGCAGAGTACACTCTGGCTGAGGGATTAGAGTATAATGCCATTATTGCTCTATGTATGTGGCCTGTGAATCCAAATTTAGTGAGGACTGAGGACAGGTACCCCCAATGTACTCTGTCGAACGCTTTTTCGGCGTCTAGGGACAGGAGTATAGAGGGGGTTCCAGATGTTCCCGCTTGATGAATGACATTTATCATCCGCCTTGTGGCATCCGATGCCTGCCTTCCTTTTGTAAAGCCTGATTGGTCCGTGTGGATGAGTGTGGGGAGGATGTCGTTCATTCTATTGGCTATCATTTTGGCATATAGTTTGGTGTCTACATTGAGGAGGGAGATTGGACGAAAATTTTGGGGCAAGGTCGGTTCTTTGCCTGGTTTAGGGAGAGTAACTACCGTCGCAGATAACATGTCTGGGGGGAAAGACGAGGATGTCGCTGCTAGGTTAAAGACTTCACAGAGGGTAGGGATTAGGACATTCTGGTACCTTTTATAGTATTCCCCTGTGAGACCATCGGGTCCTGGTGATTTGGCATTGGGTAGATTGCTGATTGTGTTTACTAGTTCTGTGACTGTGAAGGGTGCATTAAGCGATGCAAGTTGGGATTCAGACAATGAGGGAAGATTAAGTCGTTCTAGGAAAGTTGCTATTTCTTGTAGGGATGGTTGGGTCGTATTTTCATCATTCTTTAAGTTATACAGGTCAGCATAGTAAGTGCCAAAAGCATTCGAGATATCATGGGGTTTCATCAATTTTTCTTTGGTGTGGGGGTGGGAAATGAATGAAATTTTTGATTTAAGTCTGTGACCTCGAATTTTCAATGCTAACAGCCTACCTGCCTTGTTCCCCGTTGCGTAGGACGTGGCCCTAACTTTAGTACAAGCCTGTTCAAATGAGTTTAAAAGTAATGATCGTAACTCGTGGCGGAGGGAAAAAATTCGCGCTTGCAGATAGGAAGAGGGTAGGGTCTTATTTTGGGATTCAGCGAGGTCTATATCAGCTGTCAGTTGATCTATTTTTCGTGTTCTAGTACGTTTCGCTCTAGCTCCAAGTTGTATAAATACACCTCTAACTACCGCTTTGTGGGCAGCCCACACCACCACCGGGTCAGCCACTGATTGGGAGTTTAGGGAGAAGTATTCTTCCAGACTTTGATGTATAATGCTAGCGGTGTGTTTGTCTCGTATCAGGGAGTTGTTAGCCCTCCAGAGATAAGAGTTTGTCGGGGAGATCTGAAAGTCAACAGTTATGCTGACAGGGGCATGGTCCGACCAGGTGGTGGGGTGGATCGTTGAGGCAGTGATTCTTTGCAGTAATGATCTATCAGATAAGAAAAGATCTATTCTCGAATAGGTGTTGTGACGCGGGGAGAGAAAGGTATAATCCCTTTCACTCGCATGACAACACCTCCACACATCAAACAATTCATTCGATGATATGAAGTTTTTCAAGGGAGATGCATGTCGTTTGGGGCCTGCAGTGGAGTCCATAACCTGGTCTGGGACAAGGTTAAAGTCTCCGCACAGTAGGAGATGACCTTTTTGGGACTTTGTAACCTTCTGCATAACAGATTTGAGAAAGGATATTTGACGTTCATTGGGTGCATAAAGTGAAACCAAGGTATATTGAACATTGTTAATTAAACAAACTAAAATAATAAATCGACCCTCTGGGTCAAGCATACTGTCTTGGAGCTGAAAAGAGATTGTGTCCCGGACAGCAATCAACACTCCCCTCTGCTTTTTCGTATAGGAAGATGTAAAGACATGGGGGAACTGGCGGTGTTGGCAGCGGGGGTGTAATTGCTGTAGCAGGTGGGTCTCCTGAACGCACAAAATGTCGCATTTAAGAGATAGTGCAGTCTTCCACATGGAAGAACGTTTGACCGGATGGTTTAGTCCTTTCGCGTTCAGCGACAGTATGGAGAACGACATATTGTCCAGATAGGGGATCAAAGTTCAAGAGTAAAGACTTACAGTTATTAGAAGATGGGTGAACTTCTCTAGATCTCCTGTGCAAGCTGAGATGTCTGAGGTTCCTGTGCGAGAGTGCCCGAGGATGGAATTCAGGTGAGGGCTACAAAACAGTCAAAACCAATATTAAGAACAAAAGAAATAAATACAAATCAGCAGGTTGGACAAAGCCTTATTGCTGAGCAACTGAGGGTAAAGTTTTGGCTCAAAGAAATAACGAGGAGCAGGGAGAAATAACGGTCAGCAAAAAACAAGTGCAGCAAACAGGCTGCTAGCCGGTGCGGACTGTTGCATGGTAAAGCATTTGCCTGATGTCATCTGTAGTTGGCTCAGTGCATCTTGGTAGCAGGTTGGTCCGTGTGGCGGGGGCTCCTGTGGGATGGAGAAGGTTTCTCCATTGGGTTAGGGTATGATTTTGGCAGCTCCGTAATGATGCCCCAGGAGAGAAGTAGCTTTGTTCCCCCCTCAGCAGTGGAGATAGTGTGCGGGATCCCATTGTGAGTTACCAGGATGGTGGCCGGGTGACGCCATTTGTAGATTATTTTGTGGTTTGTTAGGGCCTTGGTCTCCTCATCTGAAGCGTGTGTTGGGAGAGATCAGCGTACATTTGGATGTCAGCATAGGGAGCAGGCAGTGTGCGGAGTGCTCTGGCTTTGGAAAGAATCTGTTCTTTTGCTTGGTAGAAATGGATGCGGAGTAGCACATCTCTCGGGACTGTGTCCGCAAGGTGGCGCGGTTTAGGGATCCTGTGGATACGATCCACCGTTAGTTCAATAGGGGATAGGTCAGGCAAAAGAGTGGAGAACAGAGTGCCCGCGTATGTGCGGAGGTCTGCAGGGAGGACAGTTTCTGGGACACCCCTAAGTTTTATATTATTGCGTCTGGACCTGTCCTCGAGGTCTGCTATTTTGGCCTTGACCCAATCGGTATCTTCTTTCTGAGCCATACATTCATCCACAAGATCATTCACAGTTACTGTGCACTCCTCCATTTTTTCCTCCATATATGACACCCTATTGCCCATGTGCTGCATGCCAGTAGAGAATTTATGCATCAATGAGGACAGGTTGGACATCAGGGAGGATTGCAGTAACATTAGCATGTCCTTCATGGTTGAGTCCAGAACTGGCTGTCCCGTTGTGGGGAAGGCCGCAATGGAGGACTGCAGTGAGGAGATAGCGTCAGGGTTGTGGAGCATGGTACTCACATTTCTATGCTGCTGAGATGGATCCAGGCGCATCCGCGCCTTTGCAGGGCTGCCAGTGCCGGGGGATACCGGAGGGGATCCTTCATGGAGCGGGGATGACATTCCCCCTGGTGTGTCTTCCTGGTCACTGCCCGGGAGGTCCGTGTAGGCCGCAGGCATCTGACCTTTCTCTCCAGCGGCGCCATTTTTGGCTAGGCCCCGCCGAGCGGGCTGGAACGAGAAGGCTGTGAGCTTCTGGAGGTAACGTTCCTCCTTTCGTTTGCGGGACATTGGTTCCCCGGAGTCCTCCTACGGCTCGGGCGATGGAACTCGCGATCGTTTGTGCGGTGCGGCTGCTGGGGATTCGTCGCTGTATGTCCGGCTAGCGGGAGCTCTGGTTTTAGGCGTCCATTCTCCTCGCGCGCAAGCCACGCCCTCATGCATCCCTTTCTTAATAGATATCCCGATAGATGTGCTGCTAGGTTGCTGGAGATGGGTTTTGCTAACGGTTTTCATATCCCCTGTTCACTCTCAGCTGTTCCCCCAGAGGCTAAGAATCTGCGGTCCGCCTTTTTACAGCCATCGGGGGTTTCAGAGAAACTGTCAAAGGAAGTACACTTGGGACGGGTGGCTGGCCCCTTTGCGTCGGTTCTGTTACGGGACTTGGTGGTTTCTCCCTTGGGGGTGGTCCCGAAGAAGGAGCCAATCAAATCGGCTTTCCGGTTGTTACCAGTTCACCCGGACAGCTTTAGGTTGTTGTTCTTCACTTGGGAGGGGGCATGCTATGTGGATCATTGCTTGCCCATGAGTAGGGATGAGCTTCGCGTTCGATGCGAACATATGTTCGCATCGAACATCGGCTGTTCGATCGTTCGTTGAAAACGAACAAATCGGGTCGTTCGCGCCAAATTCGAATGACGCGCAACGGCCCATAATTCACTGCGCCGTTGCGCGCTGATGATTGGCCAAGCATGCATCATGACCCCGCATGCTTGGCCAATCACAGCGCCCAAAAAACGAAGAGACCTAATTGGCCAAAGCCTGGGTGCTTTTGCCAATTAGGGCTCAGGGCTTTAGCACATGTCCCACACTATAAAAGGCCCCCTACCGGGCGGCCTCGTGTAGTGTGTTCCGGCTTTCTTTGAGATAAGTCAGACAGACAGAGAGAGAGAGAGAGAGAGATAGATAGATAGATAGATAGATAGATAGATAGATAGATAGATAGATAGATAGATAGATAGATAGATAGATAGAGACACAGGGGCTGATTTACCAAGCCTGTGCGCCATGACTCATGGTGCACAAGCAGGAGTAAATGTGTTTTTGACATTTACAAAAGAGATACACTGCCAGTGCAGTGTATTTCTTCATTTACTAAACTGCCTAATGCGCCCAGGAAAGGGCGCACAGCACGCCAGTACAGAGCTGGCGTATGGCATTTAGTAATGTAAATATCGGGGATTTGGGCGGGAGTTTATGAGGGGAGGGAGGGGGGTGATGCAGGGGAAGTGTAGTGACATGTGTTTGAACGTGTGTGGTGGGCCGAATTGAAAGCGAAAGTGACTTTTGAGAAGCGATCCCCGTGCGCCTGCAAAGTACACCAGAACCTCGGAAGGTTCATTTGCATACTGGGCATGCGCAGAGGGAGATTTCAGGGAATGCCGTGCGCCGCGTCAGTATGCCCCCTGTGACGGTAGTCGAACATATCTCCGCCATCCATTCCCTTCTTCTCCCTTAAAAGAAATCACCCAATATTCCCCGACTAGGAATATCCCTGGAATCGCTGAATAATCCACACATGAGCCATGGCTTAATGCTGAATGTAACAGGACACACTTTATTGAAATTACACAGCACACTTTATACAGGATTTGGAACATCCCGCCCCCAACAACCGCTTTCCTATTGGTCCATTGTAAAGTATGCAGTCTCCACTCTGGTCCTCTTAAACCATGCAAATGAGGACTTGAAAATGTCTCCGCAGAGATTGGTCCCAATGCTTGAATAGCCTGAATATGTGTGGCTAAAAGCCTGTGATGTGTTTCCAGACAAAAGCCCCAGGGGGTCAATCAATGTACACAATAGCCAGCCACAGAACAATGGGACCGTCTGGAGACCAGAGACAGGGCAGAAGTCATTTACACCTGATAATAGAAAGGCTTTAGATAGGGTTATCACACAATGGACAATGAGTATTTCTTCTGAGTCTATTGACCTGGCTGAGGTTCAGAATTAAATCTTCTGTAATACATGAATTAGGATTTCAGTATTTCATGGTCCATGACATTACTCCCCCTGGGAAATAGTTCAACATCCGCAGTGGGACCCAAACGGGTCACTCGAGGATGTTGGGCAAGTAGTCTTAAGGTTCCAGGACTGTCTGCCAGGATAACCCATGCGCCTTCCTGGTTTGAGGCCCTGGCCCATAATCGGACGGCAAGAGGCTCGCATTCAGTCCTCTCCAAAAGCCCCTGTCCCGGCTAGGCCTGTCACACATCTCCCCTTTTGGCAGGGGACTAACCCAGTAGGAGACACCAGATGGGTTGTCTCTGAATTCAGTCAGTAGTTCCAGTCCCCCAATGCCGGTATCCATACAGTACCCCAAATCACTTGCTCCAAACCGAGCATTACTCACCCCGCCATCCTCTGCCTCTCTCAGGGAACACGTCTGCCGCTGGGGAGAGGCCTGGACCGGCCCTTCTCCCTGGAGTCCTTTCAGCCGCTGGAGAGATGACAGGGTGGCTGGGCTCAGTCCATCATGCTGTTGGGGATCTGGGCCAACTGGCCACCATTTATGGGGTATACCAGTGGAGACTGAAGTCCCATCCACTGATGTGAGGTGAAAATCCCCCAGTGCTTGCAAAGCAAAGCAGACATCCTCCTGTTTCAGTCCTGTACCATTTTCTGGGGTTGTGCCAGTGGAGACTGAAGTCCCATCCACTACCACAGGAACCCCCTCTTCTGTTAGGTGAAAGCAGAGGCCTGGGGCACTCTGCTCTGTTGCCAGCTCTTCCGCTGGGTTGCTGTGAGTGGAGACCACAGTCCCATCCACTGATATCCACTCAAGCTGTAGTGGGGTGCAGCCGCCAGTAGCATCCTGTCCTGCTGCCAGTGGTTCAGCTGGGAGTAAGAGCTTTACCACCTCAGCTGGTTGCTGGGGAGGGGGGCCAACCGCCCCGGCTCCCTGGAACTCCACAGTTGGTCCCAGTGCTGGGCAGAGATGGCTGGCAATCTGCCCTGTTGCCAGCACTTTTGCTGGGGGTGCATAATCCAGAACATCCTCTGAACAGTCCATACATTCTGTAATCTGTGGCTGGGGAGTGATCGCTATCTTCTCACCCTGAGCCTCCGAAACTGCCACAGGGGTGGGGCAGAGGTCTTGAACCCTCTGTCCGGTGACCAGCGCTTCAGCTGGGGAAGTTCCTTGTAACTCCACAAATACTGCTCTTGGTGCTGGGCAGAGCACAGTGAAGTTTGGCCCTGATACCAGCTCTTCTGCTGGAGGCCCATCAGGTTGTTTGTCCTCAGCAGAAAAATCTATTAAATCCCCTGTCTCTGGTGTCTGGGGATAGAGGTTCACCATCTCCTGTCCATGGAACCCAGAAGATGCTATAGGTACTGAGCAGAGGTTAGCAGAGCTCGGCCCTGCGGTCAGAACTTCAGCTTTGGGAATGGCAATCTCCAGATTTTCCACTGCCGATTCACTGGCATACTGCTGGACAGGCACATTCCTCCCTTTAAGATCATCCCATGCAGAAACAGGATCATCAAGGTCAGTTGGCACTTGCTGCATCCGCCATAAGACCTCCGCATCCATAGCTGCAGGGGCAGGTTGGAAGAGCACACTGTTACCCTGCCACATGGACGATTCTTCAGCCAGGATTTCCGCATTGTCCACTGGTATTTTCTGATAGTCCCAGGCAAAGGGAGCCCGGTCCTGGCGCTGAGCAGAGTCTAGCAGCTGTTTGTAGGCGATCTCAAGGTCCCATTCCCAAGCGGCCAGAAATTCCAAATCTTCCTGTAGCCAGTGCGCTTCCGAGATATTCAATTTTTTCTCTCTGTGCTCCATTATGTCCTCCAAGCGCCACTCCCGATCATCCCCAAAGTCGGGATCACTGGACATCCTCCAATACAACAATCCCAGGCCATCATAGTCATAGCCTTCTGTAGGGCTGTCATCCGCTGACCACGGGCACTCTTGGGCTACATACCACCGGAGGGCTCTGTAGCTCTCATCCAGCTGCATCTCTGCCCGGATCAGCCTGTTTAATTCCGCTATCCACTCCTGCTTCGGTTGTTCCACCAACAACGGCAGTCGTACGTCATACTGCGGCCAGTACCTTGCATAGATGTAGGGCAGGACCTCTCCTTGGTGTTGCTGCTCGAGAGCTAGCGCTTCCTTCCAGAGTTGGCACCGAATCACATCCGCCCATCCCAGCAGGACCTCCTCTGTTTCTGGTCCTGTGTGCTGTATCCGCATCTCTTGTAACCTTCTTCTGAATTCCTCTTCCATGGTTACTGGTATCTGTACCTCTCCTCGTCTTTCATTTGGTGCTGCTTCTTTAGGCGTTGTCACCGATCGTCGTATTTCTGAAATTCTCAGCTCATGTTGCCGCTCTCGTTCTTTCTCATTCTTTCTCATCAAAAGCGCTAAACGGAATCTTCCTTGTGTCTGCTGTGCTGTACTCACTGTTTGGAGAATGTGCGGCTGCTTGTTGGACTGCTGCCAGTTTTAACTGTAGCTCTGCGTCTCTTATTTGTTTAGCCTCCTCCGCTAACAGGGTCATCACTTTCAGCACCACATCCGCCGTTGGGTTCGGACCGAACCATGCTAATTTCTCTCTTATTAGCTTGTTGGCTGGTGATTCCTCATCCTGAATCACTGGTGTCTCCATCTCTTGTACTGCAGGCCTTGCTGCAACCAAGTTCTCCTGGTCTAGCTCCATTAATTCTGCTATGATAACACGCTCGGTTTTGTTGCTAGCAATCCTTCCACGAACTTCTAGTAGTTCTTTCAGTGTATTTCTTTTAAGCCGGGTGTACCAATCTTACATTCACTGTTCCCAGTGTCTGCTTGGAATCCTGGTGTAAAGGAAAGTAGAAGGGAAAATCCCGCTGCTGCCAACCAGTTGTGACGGTAGTCGAACATATCTCCGCCATCCTCTCCCTTAAAAGAAATCACCCAATATTCCCCGACTAGGAATATCCCTGGAATCGCTGAATAATCCACACATGAGCCATGGCTTAATGCTGAATGTAACAGGACACACTTTATTGAAAGTACACAGCACACTTTATACAGGATTTGGAACATCCCGCCCCCAACAACCGCTTTCCTATTGGTCCATTGTAAAGTATGCAGTCTCCACTCTGGTCCTCTTAAACCATGCAAATGAGGACTTGAAAATGTCTCCGCAGAGATTGGTCCCAATGCTTGAATAGCCGGAATATGTGTGGCTAAAAGCCTGTGATGTGTTTTCAGACAAAAGCCCCAGGGGGTCAATCAATGTACACAATAGCCAGCCACAGAACAATGGGACCGTTTGGAGACCAGAGACAGGGCAGAAGTCATTTACACCTGATAATAGAAAGGCTTTAGATAGGGTTATCACACAATGGACAATGAGTATTTCTTCTGAGTCTATTGACCTGGCTGAGGTTCAGAATTAAATCTTCTGTAATACATGAATTAGGATTTCAGTATTTCATGGTCCATGACACCCCCCCACCCCAAAGCACTCTTGTCCCCATGTCAATAGGGACAAGAGCCTCTTCCCGACAACCCTGGCCATTGGTTGTCGGGGTATGCGGGTGGGAGCCAATCAGAATCTGGGAGCCCCTTTAATAAGGCGGCCCCCAGATTCCGGCCCCCCACCCCATTCACCGGGTGGAAAAAGTGTAAACACAAATAAACCACACAGAATAAAATAATTTATTAGCCAGCACCAGGGGTCTTCCGCCAACCCACCCCGGTCTTCTCCGCCGCAGTCTTCCGCCGCCGCCACCTTCACCACGAAGCTCCGTGCTTGTGTGGGAGGGCAGCGGGCTTCGTAGTTTTCTGCCGGGGGGCTCTCAATAGCCTCTTTTGCCTGGCTCTTCTGCGGGGGCCAGGGCTTCTCGTCGCTATGTCGCCGTCTTCCGCCGCCGCCCCCTTCACCACGAAGCTTCCGTGCTTGTGGGGGAGGGCGGCGGGCTTCTCGTCGCTGTCTTCCGTCGCGGGGTGACATTCGCGGGCTTCTTCGGTGACCTCCGCTTCTGCCTGGCTCCGCTGCTGGGGCCATGGCTTCTTCTTCCATTCGATGTTGACTCGGCGAGGTCCGGCGCTGAAATGCCGACAGAGCGGCGGGCATGGACTTATATTGGCATTGGGGGTGGGCGTGGTTATGCCACCATGTGACCTTAACCCATGTGACATCACAGGGCATGATGGGAATGTGATGTCACATGGGTTAAGGTCACATGGTGGCATAACCACGCCCATGCCCCCACGCACCGAAGCTTCGTGGTGAAGGGGGCGGCGGCGAAAACGACTAGAAGACCGGGGTGGGATGTGCGACCCTCACCCCGGCCAAAAACTTCGAAGCCCGGAAGACGGTGACACAGCGACGAGAAGCCCGCCACGTCGAAGTCCGGGATGGGATGTGCGACCCTCATCCCGGCAGAAAACGTCGAAGGGGGCCGCGGCAGAAGACGGCGACACAGCGACGAGAAGGCCTGGCCCCCGCGGAGGAAGCCGACAAAGCCGACAAAGCCCGCGGGTGGTGCCCCGCGGCGGAAGACAGCGACGAGAAGCCCGGATAGTGGTGCCCTCCGGCGGAAGACAGCGAAAGAAGCCCTGGCCTCAGGAGGAGCCAGGCAGAAGCAGAGAAGCCCGAGGGGGAGCGACACCCCCATTGTTCTCCGCTGTTTTCGGCCGCCCCCCCCCCCCCTCCGATGTGAAAGAGCTTAATTTTGGGGTGGGGGCCCGGCCGAACATGGCGGAGAGCATCGGTGGGTGTTTACCCCCGGCAGAAAACGGCTAGAAGACCGAGGAGTGGCGACGCCCACGTTGTTCTCCGCCATTTTCCGCCTCCCCCCGGATGTGAAAGAGCTTAATTTGGGGTGGGGGCCTGGCCGAACATGGTGGAGAGCATTGGTGGGTGTCTCTCTCCCCGGCGGAAGGCGGCGGCGAAGACCGGGGGGGTAGGTGTACCCCCCCCGGCGGAAGACAGCCATCAGCCCGCGGGAGGCAGGAGCCCCCCGCAGAAGGCGGCGGCGAAGACCCCGTTGTTCTCCGTCATTTTCCGCCGGCCCCCCCAGATGTAAAAGAGCTTAATTTGGGGTGGGGGCCTGGCCGAACATGGCGGAGAGCATCGGTGGGTGTCTCACCCCGGCGGAAGGCGGCGGCGAAGACCGGTGCGGAGCTGGATCCCCCCGGCAGAATACGTCTAGAAGACCGAGGAGGGGCTCCGCCCCCCGTTGTTCTCCGCTGTTTTCGGCCGCCCCCCCGGATGTAAAAGAGCTTAATTTGGGGTGGGGGCCTGGCCGAACATGGCGGAGAGCATCGGTGGGTGTTGTCGTCCCCCGGCAAAAAACGGCGAAGCCCGGGGCCCAATGGGCTGGTGTTGGGGGGTCCCGGCAGAAGACCCCCAGAGCTGACTAATAAATTATTTTATTCTGTGTGGTTTATTTGTGTTTACACTTTTCCACCCGGTGAATGGGTAGGTGTACGATGTACCCCATACTCATTCACATAGGGTGGGGGGCCAGAATCTGGGGGCCCCCCTTATTATAGGGGGCTCTCAGATTCTGATAAGCCCCCCACCCGCATACCCCGACAACCAACGGCCAGGGTTGTCAGGAAGAGGCTCTTGTCCCTATCGACATGGGGACAAGAGTGCTTTGGGGAGGGGGGCAGTGCCCCCTCCCCCCAAAGCACACACTCCCCCATGTCGAGGGCATGTGGTCTGGTACGGCTCAGGAGGGGGGGGGGCGCTCGCTCGTCCCCACCCCCATTCCTGTCCGGCCAGACTGCGTGCCTGGGAGAAGGGTTTGGTCTGGATCTGAGGGGGAACCCCACGTCGTTTTTGACGTGGGTTTAACCCCTTATGTTCCAGATCAAATCTAAGAGCCTGTTGTGCACCTGGAGGGGGACCCCCACGCCGTTTTTTTTTCAATTTGGTGTGGAGTTCCCCTTTATCCCCGTCCTGTCAGGGGGGGGAATGCCTGCTCGTCTGTCCATACAATGTATGAACAGCGATCTGTCATTTCCCCTAGACAGTCCCACCCCCTTTACAGTTATAACACACCCAGGTAGACATAATTAACCCTTCCTCCGCCCCTAGTGTTAACCCCTTCCCTGCCAGTGACATTTTTATAGTAAGCAATGCATTTGTATACCATTGGTCGCTAGAAAAAAGCCAAAGCTCACAAAAATGTGTCCGCCACAGTGTCGCAGTAGCCAGAAAAATCAATGATCGCCACCATTACTAGTAAAAACAAAATATATTCCTAAAAAAACCCATAAAACCAACCCCTACTTATAACTTTTGCCTAAACCAATCAAACGCTTATTGCGATTTTTTGGAACCAAAAATATGTCGAAGAATACGTATCGGCCTAAACTGAGGACAAAAAGTTTTTGAATATATTTTGGGGGAGATTTATTATAGCAAACAGTAAAAAAGTTGTCTTTTTATTTACAAAATTGTCGCTATATTTTTGGTTCAAGTAAAAATAAGAAAAACCGCAGAGTTGATCAAATACCACCAAAATTAAAAAAAAAAATTTGTTGGGGAAAAAAAGAGGACGCCAATTTTGTTTGGGGGCCACGTCGCACAACCACGCAATTGTCAGTTAAAATGACGCAGTGTTGAAATGCAAAAACTAGCCCCGTCAGTGACCAGTAATATGG
>JAJQKJ010000085.1:0-86619 GCA_029574335.1 Rana kukunoris
TCTGGATATTTGCTAAGGATTTGATTTACTCCGGTAAATAGGGGATCTTAGATCTTTTAGAGTTAGAGGGGGGTGAAGCAGCCATTAGCAACACTATACATATATTCACATCATTCCCCTAGGAACCAATATCAATATCCTCATTCCAGGAATCACTCTAATCATAGAGGGAGACCTCAACAAAATGGGAAATAACAGAGGATTTAGGCCACCTTACGCCTCTTACAGCAACTATGAACAACAATATCCCCACTCACAAATGAGAGCCTCAAATGTAATACACTGGGAGATATGAAGAACACACTCAGGGCAGACAAGGGGAGGGGATCACCATGAAGAATATTAGAATTCTCCATGATTTTTGTGGACATATGATGTCCCGATGGACAATCATTTTATCCCTTTGCAGGGGTATCAGGAATATAAAGAGGAAGAATCAGGATATAGAAACTGGGATGAAAGACCCCTCAAGATAATTTTAGACATCCCAATGGACCATCAGTCCTTTAGTCTCAGTGGAATATAGCTTACTAATTTAGAAAAAATACCATTAAATAAAGGGCTTAATTTTCCCCACAAAATATTTGTATAAAAGATTATTTTCTAACCCTATTGCTAGAGACCTTAATAATGGGTCAATTGGTACAGGTTTAAGAAATGCATCATTATTTAACCCACCTGGTGAACAACCGGGTAGAGACATATGTAATGGTATAAAAAACCTTATGTGGAAGGAAAGATCTAATTAAACATCCAGCAGATAATGGTAGGGGTATTGTGTTATTGAAAAAACAACAATAATACTTAGGGGAGATGGAAAATCTTTTTTCAGATAAAACTATGTATACCATTCTCAAAAAGAACCCTACTAATTCATATAAAAAATCATTGGAAAATCTAATTCAGGAAGGTTTTAGAAAAGGAATAATTAATAAAAAGGAGATTTTCCTTATTCCTTTGGCACAAAAGAGGCATATTTATTATTTACCAAAATTCACAAAAAAAAACTCCAAACCCCCATGTAGGCCTATTGTAAGTGTATAGATTTGTCACATCCCGTATAGGCAAATGTATAGATTTTTTTTCTGTAGCCCCTAGTGAGTAAAACCCCAGCTTTTTTGAAAGACTCCAAACAGACTATCAATGAAGTATCAACCATAAGTATAGAGGGAAGAGTTCAGTTAAGGGACCCCTTAAAGAATTTATTTTGAAATTACTCCAATTTGCTATGGAGCCCAATTATTTTTATTAGATATGTGCATTCCCGTTCGTACGAATGTCATTTTCGTACGAAAATGTTCATTTTCGTATCCGCGGGATAATGTGTACTGTGAGGGATTAACTCGGTAGCGGGTGTGTGTGACCCCCTGGATGGGTTCACTACACGCTGAACTGTACAGGCAGTAAAGGATGGTTGAAAACAAATGATAAGGTTTATTTTTCCATCTTGCGGGATACACGTGCAAGCATCAAAACAGCATAAACAAAACAAAACATAAAATAAACCCTTGCCACTTGGGGTGTCTACCTTCCCAACACAGGAACCTACCTAGGGAGTCTGGCACAGCCTACTGCTGGGCAGACACTGCTGGTCCTACAGCAGAAAACAACAAAAAAGTCTCTTTGATATTTCTCACACAGAAATATCCATCAGCACCTCACCTCTTCAGTAGAGTTTCTGACTACTCCTTCACTCACACAGCCTCAGGATGCAGCAATCAGTCGTCATCCTTAGGCTACCTTTATAGGGGCTTTAATTGGTTCATTTTGAACAGCTGAAGGCTTCTAACGCCCCAAACCTCTCTGGCAATCTCTGCAGCCGACGCCTAATAGTAATTGGTGTATTGTCTAAACAAGGCAGAAATATTTGTCCCGTCTGTGACAACACACACAGATTTACCTGACTTCCTGTCACAGTACATACGAAATCGATCCGACGAAAATACGACAAAACGAAAACGGCAAAAGAACTAAAATGACATCTATAACAAAAGATTTGCATTCTGTATTTTGTTTGAATCCTCTTTCTGTTCGTATTTTCAGTCGTATGTTCATTGTTCATATGACATCTATAACAAAAGATTTGCATTCTGTATTTTGTTTGAATCGTTTTTCTGTTCGTATTTTCAGTCGTATGTTCATTGTTCATATGACATCTATAACAAAAGACTTGCATTCTGTATTTTGAATTCTTTTTTCTGTTCGTATTTTAGATTCAAAATACAGAATGCAAATCTTTTGTTATAGATGTCATATGTCATATGAACATGCGACTGAAAATACGAACAGAAAAAGGATTTTCGTCATTTTGTACTTTCGTAAATATATTGCGGGTTTCGCGGCACTTTCAATATTTCACATCCATATTAACTATTGTTAAGCCCCATACACTTGGTCAGACTTATTTAACAACAAACATAAAAACGATCGTTTTCCGTTCGTTCTCAGAAAATTTGTTCATTTTTAAACTCTATCAGAAAACCATTTTTGGGTTCAAAAGTCTGGCCAACTGATCTCCCTTCAGATGAAAATCCACAGAAAAGTTTATTTGGCTTTACTGTACTACTCACTGTACTAGTGTACTCAGCACAAAAGAGAAGCTGCTTCACTAACTACACTTACTCACTGCCCATTCAAAAAAACGAAAATTATATATTATAACAAAAGATTTGCATTCTGTATCTTGAATCCTTTTTCTTTTGGTATTTTCATATGACATCTATAACAAAAGATTTGCATTCTGTATTTTGAATCCAAAATACCAACAGAAAAAAGGAATTCAAAATACAGAATGCAAATCATTGACGAAAATTCACGAAAATTATTGTCTAACAAGTAACGAACATGAATTAAACAGAATAACGAACCATCCCACATGTACGAAAATAAAACGGTAACGAAAATACGAAACAATCGGAATACGAAAAAAATCGCGCCGTACGAAAAACGAACGGGAATGAACAGGAATACGGGCTTCTAATGAAAAACGAACGGAAACGAACCTACGGAACGATACGAAACGGAACAAAAAAAAACAATTTTTTTTTCTGTGCACATGTCTAATTTTTATTACGGGAGGAATATTATTTATAATCTAAGGGCGCGGCGATGGGGGCTAAATTTTCCCTCTAGCCTAGCCAATTTGTTCATGGTTCTGTGGGAAAATTAGGATTTTTGTACTCGCCATAAAATCCTTTTCTCTGTCGTCCATGGACGAACACAGCCTTCTCAAATACTGACATGTTCCATCTAATAGGAGAGGACTAGGCAGAACATGTTGGGCCATGTACACACGATCAGACCGGTCTGATAAGACTGGTCCAACGGACCGTTTTCATCGGACCATGCTGAAGAGGGTCTGATGGTCTGATGTGCGTACACACCATCAGTCCAAAATCCCATCGGGCCAGAACGCGGTGACGTAGAACACGACTAACCATAGTTTTGGTCCGACGGACAGGTGTCCGTCGGACAGATTTTAAAGCAAGTTTTGAAACTTGCTTTAACGATGGGCCATACACACGATCAATTTGGTCCGATGAAACTGGGCTTCCTTGCGGCCGAAGGAAGCATCCGAAGATGCACTCACATCAACCTTGTAAAATTTGGAGAAATTGTGAATCGACGACCAAGTCGCCGCCTTACACACCTATGAGACAGACGCTTGATGTTGGAAAGCCCAGGAGGCACCAATAGCCTAGAACTTCCGGGAAGATGACTTCCATGCCCTCAGCATGGTTGAAATGACCGAATCCGACAGACCATGTCCCTTAGTATCTGGCTTTTAATAGCCATGCTGTTAAAGTCAGAGACTGTAAAGCAGGATGAAGTATGGGACCTTGAGACAGAAGGTCCTCCCGCGTTGGCAGCAGCCAGGGTGCATCCGCCACCAGGTGCACAAGGTCAGCGTACCAGGGATGCCAGGCCCAATCTGGAGCGATTAGAATCACCGGAATACCCTCGGTCTCCACTTTGTGGAGCAGACGAGGAAGCAACTGCAGTGGACGAAAGGCATAAATTAGCCGATACTGACCCCACAAAGCCTCTGACGCATCTCCAGGGATCTCTGGACCACGAACCTCGACACCTTGCGATTGAGTCGAGAAGCCAGGAGATCCATGTCCGGCGTGCCCCACCTCCAGCAAAGGAGGTGAAACACCTCCGGATGTAACGACCATTCCCCTTGGTCCAGCATCTGGCGACTTAGATAGTCTGCCTGCCAGTTTTATATGCCCGGAATGTAAATGGCCGATAGAGCCGGCACGCTCCTTTCCGCCCACCCCAGGATGTGAGCGACCTCCGACGCCGCAGCTGAGCTCCTTGTTCCTCCCTGATGATTAACATAACCCACCGCTGTGGTGTTGTTCATTTGGATCCTGATTGGACATCCTTGTAGCCTCTGCGACCACGAGGAGAGACACAGCCTGAACGCTCAAAGCTCCAGAACATTGATGGGCAGGCAGGATTCGACTGACCCTGGGCCAACTGGACCCCCCAGACTTTTGGGGACTGTTTGTGGTCCTTCTTCGGGACCACAAACAGATTCCAGTAGAATCCCTGAAACCTTTCCTTCAGTGGCACAGGCAAAATTACCCCGCACCTCAGCAAGTCTTGTACTGCCCCCATTAAAGGGGTTGTAAAGGTTCGTCTTTTATTTTCTAAATTGGTTCCTTAAAGCTAGTAAATTGTTGGTTCACTTACCTTTTCCTTAGATTTCCCTTCTAAATGTTTATTTTCTTTGTTTGAATTTTTCCCTTCCTGTTTCTCCTCAGTAAGCTTTCCACCATCATCCGAACGGTGGAAAGTCATTTAGAACAGCTTACTGAACACCTTACTAAGGAGGAACAGGAAGTGAGAAATTCAGACAAAGAAAAAAAAAAGAAAAAAAAACATTTAGAAGGGAAATTGAAGGAAAGGGTAAGCGAACCAACAATGCACTAGCTTAAAGTAACCTAATTAGAAAATAAAAAAATAAACCTTTACAATCCCTTTAAGGCAGACCGACGAGCCTGAAGGAGAGGAAGGTTTAAGGGAAAGAATCTGTTTTGTGGACAGGATAGAAACTTGATCTTGTACCCCAAAGTGACCACCTTGCAGATCCACTGGTCGGAGAGCAGGGAGGTGCATCGAGCTGCAAACCCGTGAAGCCGCCCCTCACCCATGAGTCGGGCGGGGCAAAACTTCATGCGGTAGCAGGTTTGTTTGCCGGCTTGTTTGGCTTGCGCACCCAGGGACGCTTCTGTCCCCCAGCTGGACTTTGTCTGCTTGGGAGGATCTGCCAGCGGGCCCTGACTGATGAAAATACTGCCTTTGTGCGGGAAAGGAGGGCCCCGGCTTACAGCACAGCTCCTTCCCCTTAGTGGACTGAGGGAGAAGTGTGCTCTTACCTCCAGTGACATCCTTAATAATGTCATCCAGCGAGGTACCAAAAAGCCTCCAAACCCTTGAACGGCAATTTCTTGGAAGCTTGGTCAGCGGACCAGCATTTCAGCCAAATCAGGTGACGCAATACCACCGCAGATACAGAGGCTCTGGAGATCAAGGGGGCCACATCCAGAGTGGCATCACAGACATACACAAGGCCCTGTACCAACTGGTCGGCCAGCCTCACACACTCTGGAGGAAGCTGATGCTCCTCCACTGTCTGGTGTAATATCTTTGCCTATTCAGTGAGTGTCTGAGACACAAGTTGCAGCCAGTATAGGCCGCAACGCTGACCCCAGCATGGTGAACATGGAACGGCTCACCGATTCAGACCTCCTATCAATAGGGTCCTTAAAAGAAGGGGTCCCCGCTACCGGAATAGTGGTTACTTTATTTAACCAGCAGACAGGGGAATCAACGAGCGGAGGAATAGCCCATTTTTTCACAAGGCTCTCTTCAAAGGGATAACTGACCGTCAAGTGCAGAGGGATCACAGAGCGGTTCGTTTTGTGCGACCCAAAGGAGACTGATCCCTCCATCGACGTCTCAGCTGTATCCTCCAGCTTGGGGAGAGTCCCTCACAGCACTGATAAGTGCACTCGCACAACCGAGCAGTATGGAGTAGCTGTCGGCCCGGTCCACTGTGACTGAGACAACAGCAGCCCAGTCATATGTGGACCCCGGAGCATATAGCTCTCCGACCACCCCTTGTGCCATGGGGTCCGTCTTGGTCAACCCAGCTCATAGATAAGATCTGCTCACGTTCGATGGCCGGACTGGGGGGACTACAAGGATCTATAATATCCAGCCTGTCACCCAGCCAGCAGTTGATAGAAGATTTTTCAAAAAGAAAATAAATGTCTTCAGGACCCTGGGCCCAAAGGGATCCAGGTTCTTACTCCTCTACTAGGCAGAAAAAAGACTGAGTTGCTGACTGCATGGTGAGGGGTTATGACCGGAGGGACCGCCCCTTGGGCGGGGCTGTTCAACTTTGTTAAAGTAACATATATTTAAATATCTAACATGTTCTGCCTAGTCCTCTTCTATTAGACGGCACATAACCCATATGTCAAGACTTGAGAAGGCTGTGTCCGTCCATGGACGAAAAGAAAAAAGTTTTTTTGTTTTCATGTGGTGACGCTCATCTCCCTTTCTGGCATCGCTATATTGATGACTCCTTTTTATGGAAGGGGGACGTAGAGTTACTACATGATTTTATAATTTATCTGAACTCCAGTCAGTTGGGGATCAGTTTTACTTATGAGTATAGCGCATCCTCAGTTTCCTTTTTAGATTTGGTTATTTTTAACCACTTGCTTACTGGGCCCTTAAACACCCCTCCTGCCCAGACCAATTTTAAGCTTTCAGTGCTCTCACACTTTGAATGACAATTACTCAGTCATGCAACACTGTACCCAAATGATTTTTTTGTCCTTTTTTTCATACAAATAGAGCTTTCGTTTGGTGGTATTTGATCACATCTGGGTTTTTAATTTTTTGCGCTATTAATGAAAAAAGACTGAAAATTTTGAAAAAAAAATTTTTTTTCTTAGTTTCTGTGATAAAATTTTGCAAATTGTTAACTTTTCTTCATAAATTTGACACTGATGAGGTGGAGCAGATGGGCACTGAGGAGGTGAAGCAGATGGGCACTGATGAGGTGAAGCAGATGGGCACTGATGAGGTGAAGCAGATGGGCAATGATTGGCGGAGCAGATGGGCACTGATTGGCGGAGCAGATGGGCACTGATGAGGCGGCACAGATGTGCACTGACTAATTGCACAGGTGGGCACTGATGAGGCAGGACAGATGGGCACTGAGGTGGCACAGGTGGGCACTGATTGGCGGCACAGGTGGGCACTGATTGGCACAGATGGGCACTGATGAGGTGGCACAGGTGGGCACTGCACAGATCACTGACGGCACAGGTGGTCCCAGACTGGCACAGGTGGGCGCAGATTAGCACAGGTGGGCGCAGATTAGCACAGGTGGGCGCAGACTGGCACAGGTGGGCACAGATCCCTATGGGCACTTTGGCACAGTATGGCCAATTTATTTTCACTGGGCACTGTAAAAAGACTAGGCAACTTAAAGATCGTTCTCCCTCCTCACACGCTGTCTCTGTGTGAGGAGGGGAGAGCCGGCAATGAGAGATCATCTCATATGTTTACATTTGAGATCATCTCTCATTGGCCGCACAGATCACATACCAAACGGCCACTGCGATTGGCCGTTCACAGCGATCTGTGATTGGCTGTGTGTTTCCCCACTGCGCACTCGGGAGCGCACGCGGGGAACGAGGAAAGGGGCGGACTTCAAATGACGGCGTCCTGGATTTTCAGGTCGGCGCTGAAGCCATCTTTCGGCTATAACGCAGGCCTCAAGTAGTTAAAGAACAGGACCAACTGCTGATGAAAACTTATTTTAAATCTACTGACAAGAATGGTTTTATCCCATTAAAGAGCTGCCATCACCCTAGTTGGCTCAAGTCCATGCCAAAGGGTCAATTCCAGCAAATTGAAAGAAATTGCTCTACAATGGAGGATTTCACATTACAAGCTGAAGTCTTAAAATTACGATTCCTTGAAAAAGGCTATAATCAGGGAAATTTAGATCAAGAATTGGATAAAGTCCTGAATATGGATAGAAATTGGTTGCTGGTCACTAAGAATAAAACACTCAACAAAGATAATTTGTTTGAGTGGGCTTTTGTCACCGCCTTTTCCTCCCAGTATTGGTGGGTTAATAAGATAATTAACCACTTCAATACCAGGCACTTTCCTCCCTTTCTGCCCAGGACAGTTTTCAGCTTTTAGCACTGTTGCACTTTGAATAACAATTACGTGGTCATGCAACACTGTACCCAAACTACATTTTTATAATTTTCTTCTCACAAATAGAGCTTTCTTTTGGTGGTATTTGATCACCACTGGGGTTTTTATTTTATGCTAAACAAACTAAAAAAGACCACAATTTTTTAAGAAAAAAAAACGTTTCTTTGTTTCAGTTTTAAAATGTTGTTTTCTCCTTCACTGATGGGCACTGATGAGGCGGCACTGATGAGGAGGCACTAATATGTAAAACTGATGGGCACCAATAGGCAGCACTGATGGGCGCTGACAGGTGGCTGTGATTGGCACTGATGGGCAGCACTGATGAGGTATTGATGAGGTTTTTGACAGGTGTTAATGTAGGGCACTGGCAATGTGATGGGCACTGACTGGCTCTGTGGTGGGCACTAATTGGCACTTTATTGGGCACTAATAGGCAATCATGAGCGGTCATTGACTTTAGCATAACTGATGGAGCTGTCCTGATAATCAATGTGCTAATTATCAGCACAGACACACCCCTCTGACAGAGAGAGCCGCGGATCGGCTCTCCCTGTCAGAATGAACCGAGGAATGGCGTTTACGGGCACATCCTGGTTCACGCGATGATCAGCTGTGATTGGTCACAGCTGATCATGTGGTAAGAAGCCTCTGACAAAGGCTTCTTATCACGTTCGGACATGCGGCGGGCGCGTGCCGACATGTTATCCTGCTGGACGTCAGTAGATGTTCAGTCAAGATAACAGAAAAACTGAGGTTTTAAGAGTTTGTGATTTTTTTGTTTTTATAATAAATTTATTTTTCTATACATTTCTGTGTAAACTGTGTAGAATAATGTCCATATAAACTTCAATTAGCTAATTAAAAAATAAAACAGTTCAAAATAAATGCAAATGTAGAACTGGCAATGAAAATGCTGTGTACCAGATTTATGCTCCAACCACCGTGCTCTCAGAAAGTGCAACGTGCATAATAAAGTGCTTCACCCGATGTAACAATCAAAATGCGCTCACCAGATGTATGCGGCCATAAATGACATTCAGGCAAGATCCTTCTTATTACAATCTTTCCCAAATAGGGTCAATTCCCAATGAATCCAACACAGATGACTCCTTATAAAAGAACTGTGTCATCAGGCTGATGACGCGGGACTAGCGGAATGCATAGAGATCTGACACAGCACGCCTTTACACTGGAGCTATGTGTTTGTAAGTTTTTTTTTTTTTTTCTTTTTTTTTTTAAACCACACTCAGCTTTAGCAACACACAAGAGACCAGCTCATGGTATAATGCTCCTTTCTGTCTCTGTAATAGGTTTGCATCATTTGTGGTTAATCTTTTTCATTATCTTTCTGTGATTTCCTTTTTTTTTTTTTTTCCCTCCCCTTCCCTTCCCTCCCCCCTTCCCCTCTCCCCCCCCCTCCCACCTCACTCTTATTTGCTCTTCACTTCTCTTTGTCGCACCATTTCCTAGTCTCACACCTTGTTCTTTACATTTCTACCCTTAAATTTTCTACGTAGCTCCATGTTCTTTTAAAAATTTTCCAGTTTTCCCATTTTTTATTTTGGCTACTTCCTTCAAAGTTGTTCCTGAGATCTTCCATTTCATATGTTTCTTCTACTGCGTCGATCCATTCCCATACCATTGGGCATTCTGTTTCCTGCCACTTCCTAGGTATCAATCTCTTCGCTGAGTTCAATAAGTGTGGGACCAAGGATTCTCTATATTTTTTGATCCCTTCTCCTCCTCCATGAAAAAGAACTGTCCATGGATCTCTTTTAATTTTTATCTTCGTGATTTCCTCCACTAATCCTAGGATGGTTTCCCAGTATCTTTTGACCTTAGGGCAATCCCACCATAGGTGGGTCATTGTTCCGGGGGACCCACAGCCCCTCCAGCAGTCAGCTGATTGTCCGATCTTAAATTTACTTAGCTTTACTGGTGTCATATACCATCCCGATATGCATTTAAAATTCATTTCGGGCCGTCCGACTATCTACTGCCGAGGTATGGGTCAGTCTTAGGATTCTATCTATTGTGCTCTTGTCTCTGTGGGTCCCTAATTCCCTTTCCCAGTTTTTAATGAATGGAGGTACCTCTGGTTCTTCGAGCTGTAATAATATTTTATATAACCTTGACATAGTTCCTTTAGTTCTTTCCATAGTGCATAATTTCTCTATGTCTGTTAACTGATCTTCAGTTCTGATCGGTTGAGGTAATGCTTGGATGAAATGATTTAGCTGTTGGTACCTCCAGTCATTCAACAACATGGGATTTTCTTCTTGTGTTAGTTCCTCTAGTGCTCTTAAGTGCCCGTGATGCAGTACATCCCTTAATTGTGCTCTATCTTTTTTAATCCAATTCCCTCCTACCTCTTCTTTCCCCGGTGGAAAATAATCATTGTTCTTTAGTGCTATAAGGGGTGAATTATAATTTTTATCTATTCTTTTTTGTGTACTATCCCATATTTTAAGTGCATTCCTTGTTATTTCATGTACATTTGTGTCAAGTGTCCTAAACTGTGGGGGATTCCATATTATTTTGTCCAATCTCACCTTTGCTATTGTATTCTCAAGACTAACCCATCTTTTTTCCTCGTTTCTCCTTGCCCATTCCACTACTCTTGACAAGATTATGGCTTCATAGTACATTTTAATATCTGGGATTGCGAGTCCCCCTTTGTTTTTAGTTTGCCTAAGGGTCTGTAATGAGATCCTATGTTTCTTGCTCCTCCATATATAATTCATTATCAACTTTCTGAGGATTTGCAGCAGTTGTTTAGGCAATTTAATGGGCATCATCTGGATCTTCTATAGGATTTTTGGTAACAGGACCATTTTACAGAAATTGATTCGTCCCGTTTTTAACTCTTTTTATTTATTTATTTATTTATTTATTTTATTTCCTTTTTAATTTCTTCCAATAGTGGGACGAAATTAATTTCATAGATTTTTTTCCCCGTATTTGCTAGCTGGATCCCTAAATATTTCAACTCTTTTACCCACGGGAATTTATATTTTACTCTTAGTATTCGGGCCTCTTGCTTGGGGACGTTAACATTAAGTATTTCCGTTTTATTTATATTTATTTTGAAATTAGAAATTTCCCCATATTGTCCACATAGATTTAATAGATTCGGGATTGAGGTCTTAGGGTTACTTAAATAAAAGAGCACGTCGTCTGCGAAAGCTGATAGTTTGTGCTCTTCTTTTCCTATTTTAAGTCCTGTTATTTCTGGGCATTTACGGATCCTAGACAATAGGGGTTCAATAGATAGTACAAATAATAATGGTGAGAGGGGGCACCCCTGTCTTGTTCCGTTTTTCATTGTGAAAGGGTAAGACAGTTCACCATTTATTTTTATTCTTGCTGTTGGGGCCTGGTATAGGGTACCAATCCACTCCAGCATCCTCTGTCCGAATCCCATTCTTTCCAGGGTTTGTAACATTAGTCCCCAGTCTACCCTGTCGAAAGCTTTCTCAGCATCAATCGACAGGAGTAGACCGGGGTGTCCACAACTTTTCATTTTGTGAATCAAGAGGAGCGCCCTTATCCGATTGTCTTTCCCCTCGCTTCCTTGAATGAATCCTGTCTGGTCTGGATGGATCAGACCCACCATCTCCCGTTTGATTCTCTCGGCCAGTACCTTTGCGAATAGTTTTAAATCTATATTCAGCAGAGATATTGGCCGATAACTCGAACAAAGCATGGAATCCTTGCCTTCCTTTGGAATTATGGTTATAGTTGCCTCTGCTGCTTCTTTACTTAACAAGTAATCTTTCCCTAGTCCGTTAAAGTATTGGCATAATCGTGGTAGAAGGATCTCTTTGCATTGTTTATAATATAGGGTAGTAAAGCCATCAGGGCCTGGACTTTTACCTGATGACATACCTGCCAAAGCTTTCTGTATCTCATTTTCTGTGATAGGCCTATCCATTACAAGTGTCTCTTTCGGATTTACTGACTTAAGTTCTGCCTCCCGTAGGAAATCTAGGATTTTTTTTTCCTTTTCTCCTTTTTCCCATTTTTTCTGTTCTACTGCATATAATTTTTCGTAATATGCTCTAAAGACTTCTGCTATATTTTTTGTTGTATATATCGCCTCCCCTTGTACATTTTTGATTTTTTCAATGTAGTTCTTAGCTTTTTTTTTCTGAACCCTCTTTGCCAGATGTTTACTGGTTTTGTTTCCCCAGGTATATCTTTCTTTTGCTATTATATGGAATTCTCTTTTTGTTTCCTGAAAGAGTAGATCTTTGAGTTTGTTTCGTTTATTTACTAATTCTAAGTATACTTCTTGTTGGTTCATCCCTCTTTTATGTTTTTGTTCTAACTTAAGTATCTCAGTTATTAAATTATTCTTCTGGAGGCTCTTTTCTTTCTTTTTCCTTGCTCCTTCTGCTATCATCGTACCTCTTATTAGAGCCTTATGGGCATCCCATAGTGTTGCTTTCGATATTTTGCATGTGTCATTAATTTGGAAGTACTCCTCTAGGTCCTTTTTAATTCTAGTTAAGCTAATATCATCAACTACTAGTTCCTCATTGAGTCTCCATATACGTGTTGTTCTCTGGTTGCCCGTAATGTTTAAGGTAATACTTATTGGGGCGTGGTCAGATATGGTAATAGGCTCTATCTTTGCCTCTATCACTTTTTCCAATAGGCAGTGATCAGCAAAGATATAGTCTATACGTGAATAGCATCTGTGTACCGGGGAAAAACACGTATAGTCCCGCGTCCCTGGATTCAACACTCTCCATATATCTAGAAGTTGGTTTCTGTGGAGGCTTTTTTTTAAAATTTTTAGATTTCTTGGCTGTGTGTTGTTAATTCCGTCTGTTCTACCTAATCTGTCTACTATAGGGTCCATGCAGAAATTTAAATCGCCACCCATAATAATCCTCCCTTTTTTGAAGTCTTCCAGTTTGCCCAATACATCTATTAAATATTTTATCTGATTCGTGTTGGGAGAGTATATGTTCACCAGGGTACATTCCATGTCTTCTAATTTCCCTTTTACAAATATGAATCTTCCTTCAGGATCTGTTAACCTTTCATATATCTGAAATCTGACCTCCTTAGAAATTCCTATGGCTACCCCCCTGGCACGTTTTGTCACGGTATCTCCATAGTACCAAGTTGGATAGTCTTTTGAATGTAACTTAATGTTAGATTGTAATGTTAAATGTGTTTCCTGTATGAAAGCTATGTTCGTTTTGATCCTTTTCAGTTCCTTCAGCATTTTATGTCTTTTAACTGGGTTATTAAGGCCCTTTACATTGAATGATACACATTTTAATATTGGCATCTTATCCTATTCCCTTTTTTTCCCCAGCAAATTTGGTGAGATGGGTCCCCCCTTCCTCCCTTCCCCTCCCCCTTCCACCCTCTCTCCCATCCTCCCTCCCCCCCCTCCCCACCCTCCCTCCCCCCTATCTCCCTTCTCCCAAATGGCCATCTCCAGGCCTCTGAACCTACCATCTCCCCTTGGTTCAGTTTCCCCGAGGTGGGACCTACGCGTACCCCCTATCTAAAGTGATAGGGGTAGATTCTTTTCTACTTAAGGGTGTCAAGGTGGTCTCCCTCATCCACCCCTCCGAACCATCTCCCTTTGCTAACTCCCCCCATTAAGTCCATCCTGGTAGTTCTGGTGTCTGTATATCCATTCTCCTACAAAAATCTCTTAATTCTTCGGGAAACCGTAGTGTCGCTGATTTGCCTTCTTTTGTTGCTACAAGGCATGCCGGGAATCTCCAGTTATATTTTATTTTCTTGTCCACCAGCAATAGTAAGAGAGGCTTTAACAGTCGTCGCCTAGTTAAGGTTTCTGCGGATAAGTCTGCATATATCTGTAAGGTAGATCCTCCATATACCAGGGGGGGCTGACCCCTCAGTTTCTTCCATAATTCGTCCTTCTCTTCAAAGGAGAGAAATCTCACTATGACATCTCTAGGCCAATCCGTAGCTGTTTTTTTGAGTTTTCCTATTCGGTGCACTCTCTCTATCCTGATAGGGTTCTCAGATGTTTTTTCCAGTACCGGATTGAAAATTGTCCACATTATTTTCTTTAGATCTTCCTCTTTTTCTTCTGGTACTGCTTTAATTCTCAGGTTTTGTCTTCTGGCTCTATTTTCCTGGTCTTCTAACTTGTATAGTATGTTCCTTTGTTGTATCTGTAACTGTACTACTTGTTCCCTTAATTGGTCTGACTCTTGTTCTTGTTTCTCTGATCTTTCTTCTAAGGTTTCTACCCTAGTAAGAAGATGGCCGAAATCTGTCCTAAGGCTTTGTATTTCTCCTTTTATCACGTTTTCCAGCCGCAGCATCATCTTTTCCATATCCCCTTTTGTTGGGATTTGTTTGTCAGATCTCTGTTCTTCCATTCTACTTGTTTCTGAGTCAATCTCGCTGGTTTCCTCTTCTCTTGATTCTTCTATTGTTCCCTCTTGGGTTAAGCTATGCGATTTTGTGGTGTCTACCTTTTTATCTGTTTTGGCTTGTAGGGTCTTTGGGGAGCCTGTGTTTTTTGTGCTTCCCCCTTTGGCCATATATTGCCTTATCGAACTTGTTGTGTTTGAACTACTTGGTGTTTTTGGGGTGTCACTTTTTGTCGCTCTGCTAGACATCCTTGACATATTTCCTTTCGCTTTTCTGATTCTTTTCCCCAGTTTCCCCAGTTTGGCGACCAGTTCTCTTTGCCTCCCCTTCTATTTTTACTATTTTTATTCCGCTCTTCTTATGGTAGTTTATTTACTTTGCTGGTATGCGCCGATCCTGAAATTGTTTTATTCAGATCTTCTTGGCCCTTTGGCGTAACGCTCTTCTCTTCTTGGCCTATAGGGCCCAGGAATTAATGTAATTTACTCAGGGTATTATCTGAGGAGCCTCCTTACACTCTCTGTAGATCTTAACGCAGCACAGCTATTACTGTGTTCAACCGTTTGATATTAAACCAAGTGACTATTTAGTCACAATGTTGCTCTATAGTATTTTGATGGTTAATTTTATCATTTCCCTTTTACCCTCAGCATAACATAACCAGACTTCAGTAGGGCTATAGTGTATAGAGTATCTTTCTCCGGGGTCCACCTAATGCAGGGGGCGTAGGGGGGGCACAGGGCGGGGGGGATATCCCCTTCACCTTAATTCCCCCACTACTCTCCGTGACCCATGTGCTCTTCGATAACCAATGCGTTTGCCTGGGTTGTTCCAGACCCTTTTCTGTTATTGACACGTTTTTAACCTTTTGACCCCTTTTTTTTTTTTTTTTATCCCCTCTTCTATTCTCTGGTTTAGAGGTTCTCTTAGTAGAAAGTTCAGGGGGGTTTGATCTGGCCTTAGTAAGTAGCCTTAATGAGCCTATTTAACCGGCTATATTGCATTGAGTGGAAGTCTCAAAAAAGCTCTCACAGCACTCACATCGACACTTCTGACCACAGAACTTTAAGAACCGTCCCTCCAAGCCAAAGAGAAAGGAAAAATTGTTGCTGAGATCATATACAGTGTGCACAGTTTTCAGTTAATCGTAGAGGGTTCCTTTTATCCTCTCCTGGGTGCATTAATCATTTTTCATTCATGCTGCATGTTAAATATTTCATACACCAACGATATTGTTGTCACTCTAGGCGGTTTGCCTTAATGAGCCTATTTAACCGGCTGTATTGCATAAAATGGTGGTCTCAAAAGAGCTCTCATAGCACTAACATCAACACTTCTGACCCACAGTACATGTCATCCGAGAGGGATGGCGTGTACGTGAGGACGTGACACGCTAATGGAGGGCGGGACCAGCGAGCGCAAAGCAGTCTGGGTGCAAGGGTGGCCGTGATGCCGTGATGCGGAAGACGCCGGATCAGAGAGAGAGAGGACAGGGGAACCCAGCCGAGCCACGGAGAAGCCGCACGCTGCACCAGCGATACCGGATCGGGAAGAGACTGCTCTGACCCGATGCGCGAGATGTTGTAGAGCGCGGAGTACAAACCGGGGATTCGTGCTGGAACACACCCGCTACTCCCTCATCACCATCAGACCACGCCACGGATCGCATGTACACAGCGCATCCCCATAAGCTGACTCCCCTCACCATAGGACACAGGTAGTATAAGAAGCGGATGTTAAAGGTAATGTGCCTATCAAACTGTTTGGTGGTGTAGAGTGACAACGGAAGTGGATTTTAAAGGTACTGTGCCTAAACTAGTGATCAAACTGCCTAGAGTGACAACAGTATCGCTGGTGTATGAAATATTTAACATGCAACATGAATGTAAAATGATTAAGGACCCAGGAGAGGATAAAGGAACCCTCTATGACTAGCTGGAAACTGAGTATACTGTATATGATCTCAGCAACAATTCTCCCTTTTGTTGTGGCTTGAGGGACGGTTCTTAAAGTGTTTGTAAGTTTTAAACCATTTAGATGCATGCCGGGGCCCATATCGCTTTTTAGTTAGATGTCCGGCCGCTGCTTCCGTTCATAGCTGTTGTACTTGCCTGTATACACTGTTCTTACCCTGCAAGCTTTTAAATAAAAACAGTATTACACTATCCCCATTTTTGTGGCTCATTGCGGTGGAGCCGTTTTGAATTTTTCAAGATTGGATGATTGGAACACACAGTTCTTTTATAAGTAGTGATCTGAGTTGGATTCATTGGGAATTGACCCTATTTGGGAGAGATCGTAATAAGAAGGATCTTGAAAGAACCCTTTACATGCCTGAAGGTCATTTATGGCCGCATACATCTGGTGAGCGCATTTTGATTGTCACATCGGGTGAAGCCCTTTATTATGCACGTTGCACTTTCTGAGAGCACGGTGGTTGGAGCATAAATCTGGAACACAGCATTTTCATTGCCAGTTCTACATTTGCATTTATTTTGAACTGTTTTATTTTTTAATTAACTAATTGGTGTTTATATGGACATTATTCTACACTTGTTGCGCCTTTTGTACCTTTCTTTCACAGTTTATAAGTCACAAACTAATTTTTAAGCTGCACTTGTTGTAATTATTTTAATACATTTTTTTTTTGGCGCCTTATTGCATTTTTTCATTGTGCATTGTGCATTATGCATTGTGTAAACTGTGCCTAAAAAGTCTCAATTCCCACATTTTTCTAAAATAGTTATAGAACGTGGCACGTCTCTATTATATTGTATCCACAGTACCACTCTGTGGCATGATACAAATATCCCATTTCAAAATATTTAGGATTCCTATCCATGAGTGGCAACTATTGTATAAACAGAGAACATGTTGGGGGTTAATGCTAATTAGTAACTAGTCAATGGGCCAGATTCAGGTAGATGAGAGCATCTTTGCTCCAGAGTAACGCTTCTCATTTACGTTACTCTGAAGACCCTTTCAGCGCAAGTCCTGTAATTCACATAGCAGTTGCGCGTAAACTTGCGCCAGAGTAACGATAATGCGCTGGCGTAACCCGACGCAAGTGGAAGTGGGTGTGATCATATGTAAATGATGGGCGGAGCCCAGCGCAGAGGCTTACGTTCAGCGCATCAACCACGGAGCATGCGCAGTGAGTGCGGCTCCACTCGCCCCCTTTGTGCGCATGCTCACAACTTCCGTCGGCACCACTTCACGGGAAACGTCAGCGCAATGCCTTCCGTTGGGCGTTTAAATGCGCCCGTAGAAGCGCCATTTCGGCACTAAAGTATATCCTGCTCCCCCTCCCCGCAGTGATGTTACTTTTGTTTTGAGATGGCTGCTCCCGTTCCCCGCAAACACACAGGAGAAAGCTGAACTTTAATGGCCAGGAGCTGTCAGCCGTCATCTCGGCTATGGAGACCTATGATGTCTTCCTCCATGGCTGTAAAATTTGACAGACAAGCATGGACAGAGGTGTTGTCCTGCAAGTGGGGGTGCTCAGCTAGCTCTTATCGTCGGTAACGCTGCTGTAGCTGCTCTCCTGCTGACCTGTGGCCATCTGGAGTAAAGATAAAGCAGCCTTTTGTAGAAATAACTTTGCGCCGGACGGACGAGATACGCGCGGCGCATGTAGCCAGCGTATGGTGCTAATCCGTTCGTGAATTGTGAAAAATCCCTCATTTGCATATTTGCAGGGGAAATCAATAGGCGCGACTGATGCGCCCAACGAAATTAAGCGCTGACGATACTCTGGCGTCGGAACGTTCCGCCAGTCGCAAATGACCCGTTATTGGGCGCATCTAGTTTGGTGGGTACGGGCACATAGAAACGACGGCGCATCATCACAGTTACGCGGCGCATATCGAAATACTCCAGCGCAAGTGTTCCTGAATCTGGCCCTATATATATAAATATATATATATGTAGTGGTAATGGTTCCGGGACCATGTTGGCCCGGGGCATCTGAACCAGCGATGGGGATCCAGCGAGCGGCTGGGTTCCCCCTTTTGAAGATCCCAAGCATTGTGCTGTTCGGTGGGGAGTCTGTCTGAGGGGCACCATTGAGAGGCTGGCGGTCCAATCGGGCTTGGACCGCCAGGTGACGTGACCAATGGACAATCCACAACTTGTGGCAGGTGACATAGCCAGGTGACGTGGCCAGGTCATGTGGCAAGTGGACAATCCACAACTTGTGGCAGGTAATGTGGCCACGTGACATGGCCTGGTTACGTGGCAAGTGGACAATCCACAACTTGTGGCAGGTGACGTGGCAAGTAACGTGGCCAGGTGATGTGGCAAGTGAACAATTCACAACTTTTGTCAGGTGACGTGGCCAGTGGACAATCCACAACTTGTGGCCAGGTGACGTGCTAGGTGATGTGAACAGGTGACGTGGCCAGTGGACAATCCACAACTTGTGGCCAGGTGACGTGGCCAGGTGATGTGGCAAGTGGACAATCCACAACTTATGGCAGGTGACGTGGCCAGGTGATGTGGCCAGGTGATGTGGCAAGGTGATGTGGCCAGGTGATGTGGCAAGTGAACAATCCACAACTTGTGGCCAGGTGACGTAGCAGGTGATGTGGCCAGATGACGTGGCCAGGTGACGTGGCCAGGTGACGTGGCCAGGTGACATGGCCTGGTGACGTGGCAAGTGGACAATCCACAACTTGTTGCAGGTGATGTGGCAAGTGACATGGCCAGGTGATGTGGCAAGTGGACAATCCACAACTTGTGGCAGGTGACGTGGCCAGGTGACGTAGCAGGTGACATGGCCTGGTGACATGGCAAGTGACATGGAGAATCCACAACTCCACAACTGTGGCAGGTGACGTGGCATGTGAAAAATCCACAACTTGTGGCAGGTGATGTGGCCAGGTGACGTGGTCAGTGGACAATCCACAACTTGTGGCCAGTTGGCATGCCAGGTGATGTGGCAGGTGATGTGGCCAGGTGACATGGCCAGGTGACATGGCAAGTGGACAATCCGCAACTTGTGGCAGGTGAGGTGGCAAGTGGACAATCCACAACTTGTGGCAGGTGACGTGGCCAGCCAGTGATGTGGCAAGTGGACAATCCACAATTTGTGGCAGGTGTCGTGGTCAGGTGACATGGCAAGTGGACAATCCACAACTTGTGGCAGGTGATGTGGCCAGTTGACGTGGCAGGTGACATGGCCAGTGGACAATCCACAACTTGTGGCAGGTGACATGGCCAGGTGACGTGGCAGGTGATGTGGCCAGGTGACGTGGCCAGGTGACGTGGCAAGTGGACAATCCCCAACTTGTGGCAGGTGACGTGGCCAGGTGACATGGCAGGTGACGTGGCCAGTGGACAATCCACAACTTGTGGCAGGTGGCGTGGCAAGTGGACAATTCACAACTTGTGGCAGATGACGTGGCAAGTGGACAATCCACAGCTTGTAGCAGGTGATATGGCAAATGACACGCTAAATACAAGTACACTTCTGCTCTCTCAGCTGCTACTCACTCTGGTCTAGCAAAATGGCTGAAATGGTTAAATAATACTGTTTTGCTGAGGGGACCTATCTACATGTCTGGTGGGATTGTGAGAGGATTCGCCCCTTCTGGACTCAGGTATTTGACTGTTACAACAAACTCTACTGTGAATCACTGACTCCTTCTCCTAAAATTGCGCTTCTCTCTATACTTCCAGGTTCAGTTAAATCGCAGAAACGGGGTCTCCTCCGTTTCTTCATGTCCTCGGCGAGGCAGCTCATACCTTCCTATTGGAAGTCGTCCGCAACTCCCCCATTGTCACGTTGGGTCTCTATTATGAACGACACCATGAGAATGGAGGAGATGCTAGCCCTTGATAACGACACCTTTGATAATTATACATTACTGTGGCTTGTCTGGCTCCACTTCTCTTCCTCTGACACCCTGGCGAAAATGTTGTCCACCCAACCATGATCATTCCTGATCGCTTCCATATGTATCACCAACTAGAGTCAAGCCAGGTTCCCTTTCACCCGCCTACTTCACGCAGGCTTTCCCAGTCCCGATATCAGCAACTCTCTCTCTACTCTATGATACCCCTCTGGCTTTCTTTTCCCTATTCTTCTCTCTCCCACCATTCTATTTCTTTCCTTCTTCTCTCTCTCTCCCCGCCCATCACTCCCCTCCCCTGAGATTCTTGACCTCCCATTTTTATGTTACTTTTTATCCCTGGTCCCTGTCCCTTTTTGTCCCATTTATTATTATTTTTTTTTTATTATTATTTTTTTTTTTTTCTTTCTCTTTTTTGATTTTATTGTTTCCTTCCTGGAAGCTCTATTTGCACTGTCGTCACCTATTAAGAGGCCATTTTGGCCGCACACAAGTTTTTGTACCGGGTTCTAGTCATAACTGTTCCCGTTCAGTTCTACGTTGATAGGAGTCCAGCTGTGGGCGATAGCCATTTGGCTGACTCCTTACTGCTAAGTATCTATGACTGTTTCCTGTTTGTGACATCTCATGCTGTTCATGTTTATTATGTTAAAATCCAATAAACATATTTTCAACTCTAAATAATACTGTTTTTTTTTAGCTTAGGGAGGGTCTTATGATGTTTCCTAACTAAACGCTTATAAATGCAAACGCAATTGCAAAAATGTGGTTTTCTCTGTGACACTGGGTGAGCTTGTATTAGTCACTTCTGGTGTCCCACCTGCCTATTTCATTATAAAATTTGTGGTGAGTGACGTCTCATGATCGCCTCCGTTCCCAGTCAATGCTTCTTACAGGGAAATGCGTCAGGTGGAGCAGTTATCTGTGACGTCACCACATTCCAGCCTGAAGATAATCAGGTCAGCTGCTGTTTTAATTTAGATATGCTACGCTATTTAATTTTTTTATTTTTTGTGCAATGACTGGCCACAGGACACACGCTGGGTCGAGGCCGCCGAACCACTTGTCCTGGAGGAGTGAGGAGCCCAAAGCAAAGCTGCCCCTGCAGCTTAACGAGCCTCTCCGCGGCCAGGCCACCGGTGCCCAGGGGTGGAACCGAATTATCAGCTGAAGGGGGAAGGAGCTGGAGGAGGTCTCCCGTGTGTGACTGGTGAAACTAACTGCCCCCGCTGCCTGACATGTGGAGGGAGATGGAAAGAAGTGCCCCTAAAGTAAGAACTTGTCAGGTGGTTGGGGAAGTGCTGGGGATGAGGGCTTCAGTCAGATCTTATCACTGGTGTGTGACCCCTCCACTCCACTTGGCTCCATCCACCTAGTCCACTGGCTACACCCTATCCCCTCTCCTGTCCACCTGGCTACACCCCTATCTCCTGTCCACCTGGCTGTACTTCCCCTCTCCACCTGTCCACTGGCTGCACTTCCCCTCTCCTGTCCACCTGGCTGCACTTCCCCTCTCCTGTCCACCTGGCTGCACTTCCCCTCTCCTGTCCACCTGGCTGCACTTCCCCTCTCTTGTCCACCTGGCTGCACTTCCCCTCTCTTGTCCACCTGGCTGTACTTCCCCTCTCCTGTCCACCTGGCTGCATCTCCCTCTCCTATCCACCTGGCTGTACCCCCTCTCCTGTCTAACTACTGGCACCCCCCTCTCATGTCGACCTACCGGCACCCCCTCTCCCTCCACCTGGCTGCACCCTACTCTCCACCTGGCGAATTTATCCCTCCGCTTGGCTGCATTTCCTCTCCTGTCTACCTGGCTATATCCTCCCTCCACCTGGCCGCACCCCCTCTCCTGTCCACCTGGCTATATCCTCCCCCCACCGGGCTGCACCCCCCCTCTTGTCCACCTAGCTCCATCCCTCCACCTGGCTGAACTTCCTCTCTCCTATTCACCTGGCTGCACCCCCTTCTCCTGTCCACATGGCTGCACCCCCCTCTCCTGTCCACCTGGCTGCACCCCCCTCTCCTGCCCACCTGGCTCCATCCCTCCACCTACCTGCACCCCCCCTCCTGTCTACCTGGCTCTATCCCTTCACCTGGCTGCACTTCCCCTCTCCTGTCCACCTGGCTGCACCCCCCCCCCTCTTGTCCACCTAGCGGCACCCCCTTCTCCCTCCACCTGACTGCACCCACTTGTCCACCTGGCTATATCATCCCTCCACCTGGCTGTATTCCCTCTCCTGTCCACCTGGCTGTATCCTCCCTCCACCTGGCTGCACCCCCCTCCTGTCCACCTGGCTCCATCCCTCCAACTGGTTGCACCCCCTCTCCTGTCCACCTGGCTATATCCTCCTTCCACCTGGCTGCACCCCCCTCCTGTCCACCTGGCTCCATCCCTCCAACTGGCTGCACGCCCTCTCCTGTCCACCTGGCTATATCCTCCCTCCACCTGGCTGCACCCCCTCTTGTCCACCTGGCTATATCCTTCCTCCCCCTGGCTGCACCCCTCCCTTGTCCACCTGGCTATATCCTCCTTTCACCTGGTTGCACCCCCCTCCTCTCCACCTGGCTGCATCCCCCTGCTGTCCACCTGGCTCCATCCCTCCACCTACCTGCACCCCCCCTCCTGTCCACCTGGCTCTATCCCTCCACCTGGCTGAACCCCCTATCCACCTGGACCAGTTCTGGTGCTAAAATTATTGAATTCATTTTTATTTTTATTTTTTGGGGGGGGACACAAGTAGCTGGTCTCGCCTAGGGCACAAAATAGTCTAGCACCGGTCCTGGCTGGTTTCTATTGAACCGGCCGATGTGTACTAGGCTTTAGTCTGTGTTTGATTTGCAGTTGTTATCAAGCTGCACATCAATTATGACTCCAGTCATTTAATGGTTTGACAGTTCAGTTGAGAACACAAATAATGCCGCGTACACACGATCATTTTTTGTGATGAAAAAAAACGACGTTTTCTGTGAAGTAAAAAACGACGTTTTTAAAACGTCACTTTCAAAGACAATGTTGCATACACACCATCGTTTTTTTCCTTGTCAAAATTTTATTGATACTTGATAAGTAGGATATACAAATAGTGTATAATGGTTACATTGTCAGAAAGAGTATTTTGTTATGAATATAGGTTATTTCGTAGCAACTGCAACATGCATAAGGCAACATAACATATGGAAGAGAAAAGGTAAGAAGGAAAAGATGCATATACAAGATGATGTTGCGTCAAAGGTATTGGTTATCAGTATAATGCAATTACTTATACATCGAATTTGGAAATTCTGGGTTGAATTCACATATCAACCTTATTAATAAAAATGTATAAAGCATAAATCATATAAAATAACCAGGAGGGGAGGGAGGGATGTGGAGGGAAAGGGGACTGGGTTAGGGAGGTCTGCAGGAGCAAGTCGAATTCCACAGTCATCGGTTAGATGTTTCTGTAGATATGCACGCTGATTGAGCTACCATGGCAACAACACTCTATCATCAAAGGAGTTTGGTGTAACGTACAAGGTCCACGGTTTCCACACATTTTCAAATTTAGTGATCGTATCTGTGTCTAATGCTTCCATTTTGGCGTGCGTCATTGCTACATTCATCCTATTTTTCACTTCTATCATAGAAAGAACGGGGGTTCTCCAGGCTTTAGCCAGGGTTTGTTTCGCTGCCGTGAAGAGTTGTATTAGTAGTTTGAATTGTATGTTTGTTAGGTACTCGGGCTTCAGGTTCAGTAAGGCTGTTTTAGGATTCGGAGGGTTAGTTCTCCCAGTCAACGCATTAGCTATATTGAAGATCTTTGCCCAGAATGTTTGTGCCTTAGGACATGACCACCAAACATGGTAAAACGTACCTATAGCTGAGCATCCCCTGAAGCATTGCCCTGTATAGTTTGGAGCGTATTTTGCTATCCTGGCCGGTACCAGGTACCATCTGGTAAGTACTTTATAATTAGTTTCCAATGCTATTATGTTTGGGGAGGCAGCTTTCGTGTTACGCCATATTTGGTTCCAGTCCGAGGTCTCGAGTTCAAGACCCAGGTCCTCCTCCCATTTCCGAACATATGGTGGCCCTGTTGTGTTGTGGGTTAGCAAATGTTGATATAGAGCAGATAGCATGTGGGTCTTTTCTGCATATTTTCTGCATATTCTTTCGAAGGGGGATTGCTGGGCGGATGGTGGGGTAGGGTTCAAGTATGGTTCGAAGAAGTTTTTTATTTGGAGGTATCTAAAAAGTTCTGAGTGAGGGATACCGTATTTTTTGCAAATTGACGGGAAGGGCAGGAAGTTCGATAATTCCAAAAATTTGTACAGGACACACCATCGTTTTTTTCACAAAAAGCAAGGTTACGTTCACCACTCTTTTCCATTGAAGCTCGCTTCATAACTAGCTTCTGGGCATGCGCGGGTTGAAAAACGTCGTTTTAAACGACGTTTTTTGCTACACACGGTGACTTTTTGTGAAACAAAAAACGACGTTTTGAAAAACGACACAAAAAATTCAAGCATGTTGGAATTTTTTTTTGGTCGTTTTTTTTAAGACAAAAAACGACGTTTTGCCCACACACGATCAATTTAAATGACGTTTTAAAAAACGTCGTTTTTTTTTCATCGCAAAAAACGACCGTGTGTACACGGCATAATGCCGCGTACACACGGTCGTTTTTTGCGACGAAAAAAAAAACTTCGTTTTTTAAAACGTCATTTAAATTGATCGTGTGTGGGCAAAACGTTGTTTTTTGTCTTAAAAAAAACGACCAAAAAAAAATTCCAACATGCTTGAATTTTTTGTGTCGTTTTTCAAAACGTCGTTTTTTGTTTCACAAAAAGTCACCGTGTGTAGCAAAAACGTCTTTTAAAACGACGTTTTTCAACCCGCGCATGCCCAGAAGCTAGTTATGAAGCGAGCTTCAATGGAAAAGTGTGGTGAACGTAACCTCGTTTTTTGTGAAAAAAACGATGGTGTGTATGCAATATCGTCTTTGAAAGTGACGTTTCAAAAACGTCGTTTTTATTTCACAGAAAACGTTGTTTTTTTTCATCACAAAAAATGATCGTGTGTACGCGGCATAAGGCCGTGTACACACGATCGAATCTATCTGCTGGAAACGGTCCGACGGACCGTTTCAGCAGACAAATTCGATCGTGTGTACGGGCGGACAGACGGGTTTTTCCATCAGACAGATTTTAAAGCATGCTTTAAAATCTGTCTGCTGGGAACCCGTCCGTCCGACATGTCTGCTGGTTAGTACGCTAACCAGCAGACTCATCTGCCCGCACATGCGTCGAATGGATTTGACGCATGCGCGGAAGTGTTTTACTTCCTGGTGCGGTGAAGTGGCGGCGTCAACGTCACCGCCACGTCACCGCGCTATCTGCCGGCGGGGATTTTGGTTTGATCGTGTGTACACGATCAAACCACTTTCTCCCAGCAGACAAATCCGATCAAATCGGTCTGACAGACCGATTTGATCGGATTTATTTGGTCGTGTGTACGTGGCCTTACAGGTATCATTCACAGAATACTTGTTTTGAGAAACAGTTAAATCACTGGGCTTAGTTCCATTTTAAGCATTGGTCACAAGTCCATGTGAGTTTATGTTCTGTTCTAATTCTAATGTGCTTTAATTATAAAGAAATCACACTATGTAGGCCTGGTCTGTGTTTTAAAATTTCAGGACAGTCACTAGAAGAGACGATGTTCAGAAAAGAAAAGTGTTGACTATCTCTTTGAGTGCATTTGACCAACTTTATTAGTAATATATAAATCTAAGAGTAGGTAAGTGATTGTACAGTTGTTTATGTAAAGTGGCACAGCTGGTGACTAGAATGCAGATTTTTGGATACTGTTATTAAATGTAAGAATGCAGATAAAATTTCAAATGTTTCAGTAAGCACTTTACAATATTTAAGATGAGATACCTATTTAAATCGGCTATGTTTTTATTGATTTTACAGGTTTTAAAACATGTAGGTAGAACACTTGCCCACCCCTCCCTCGCCTGTATACATTCCATAATGTACAAAAACCTTTCAAAGAGGAAGAAAATCGTTTACAAGGTTCTACATGTGCTCATAATTTCCACTACGGATAAGTGCCTTCAGACTATCATGATAACACTTTGTAAATTAAAAACAGGAGTACCAAATCAACAGTTATTCAACAACAGCTGGCAACAGTTAAAAAAGGATAAAGCCATTAGTATGCTAAGGGTACAATGATTGCCAACTCATGTCTAACCCACATAAATTTAAATACACAATCTTAACTATAGATTCCCTGTTTATGATCATGGAAAAGGTTCAATGCTCAACTCGTGTAATAGCTTATGTAATATCAAATGAGGGGTCTCCAGTCCAGATTTCCCAGTGCTTCTAAAAATCTATTATTGATTGTTTCCAATGATCACACATGAGTGGGGTCTTGGATATCCATTTTTGAGCCATCCGCTTTCAGGCCATAAATTAAAGCCTGGTAATTATTGTGTGATATGAGTGGTATGGTATTTAAAGTGCACCTTGAGTAATTTTTTTTCAACTTTGCATCTACACTTCTTCTGCCCTTGTTGTTGTAACTTTGGATAAAAACATTTTTTTTCTGCATTTAATAACTTTAACAGTCCACTTCCTGTTTCTTGTCTGATAAAAAGCCTAGGCTTATGACATCATGCATAATCACAAGAGGGCCAATGAGAGCTCCATGGCTGCAGAGCTGAAGGTGTGCCATATTTGGCAAGTACAGAATCCCAGTATATATAAAATAATATGCAAAGTGGTTGGAGGGAAGCTTTAGAATGGCAAAGATGTTTTGATTACAAAGTGAGCAGACTGCAGTTCCTCTTTAAACACATTGGAACATTTATTTATTATTTCTGCACTCTACAGTGGTTGGATCATGCCTGTGAAAAATGCCACCTGTTATATATACTGTATTGTATGAAAAGAAAATATCAGAAGAAAGATCGCTTGACATTTCATCTCTTAACCACTCGGCACGTAAACCCCCTTCCTAACCAGACCAATTTTCAGCTTTCGGCACATTTTGAATGACAATTACTCAGTCATGTAACACTGTACCCATATGAAATTGTTGCACTTTTTTTTTTAACACAAATAGAGCTTTCTTTTGGGGGTATTTAATCACTGCTGTGGTTTTTATTTTTTTGCGCTGCAAAAAGAAAAAAGGCGGAAAATTCTGTAATAAAATAAATGCATTTTTCTTTGTTTTTGTTATCAAATTTTGCAAATTAGTAATTTTTCTTCAGAAAATGTGACCAACATTTATACTGCTACATATCTTTGGTAAAAATAACCAAAATTGGTGTATATTATTTGGTGTTATTGAAAGTTTTATAGAGTCCACAAGCTATGGTGCCAATCTCTGACCTGAAGTACTGATGGCCCCTATCTCCTTTCTTAAGACCCTAACAAACCAGGACAGCACAAATACCCCCCAAATGACCCCTTTTTGGGAAGTAGACATTTTGATGTATTTTAGTAAGAGGCATTGTGAGTTTTTTTAAGTTTAATTTTTTTCCCCACAATACTTTGCAAAATTAAGATTTTTTTTTCTTTTTTTTTCCCCATAACATTTTCAGGTTATTTCTCACACACATCATTTGCATACCACAAATTAAACCCCAAAACGCATTCTGCTACTCCTCCCGAGTATGGCGATACCACATGTGTGAGACTTTTACACAGCGTGGCCACATACAGAGGCCCAACATGCAGGGAGGATGTTTAATTTAATGTGTAATGGCGCATCAGGCGTTCTAGGAGCATAAATTACACATCTAATTTCCTGACTACCTCTTGTACATTTAAAGGCCCTGGAGCACCAGGAGAATGGAAACGCCCCAAAAATTATCCCATTTTGGAAAGAAAACACCCGACGTACATTCTATGAGGCATAATGAGTCTTTTGAACCTGTCATTTTTGTCTACAAGTTTTGATAAATGTAGAAAGAAAATTCAATTTGTCTTTTTTACACAAAGTTGTCCATTTATACAATATTTCTAAAAAATAGCATGTACATACCCAAAATGAGTATTGATGGCTAGGTATGGATGAGTATTGATGGCTGGGTATGGATGGCTGGATGTGGCTGCAAAGGGCACAGAGCAGCGCTGTGGACACTACACATTCAGCCCACAGCACTGCTGCAACCGTTCTCTCCGCTCGCACTGTACTGATCAGTACAGAGAGGGGAAAGAGGAACCCGGACATGATGCCAGTTTGTTTACAAGTGAACGCTCCATCATTTGATGCGGTCACAGATACTCCTGTCTGCGCACCCCTTGATCTACATATGAGGGCGCTGGACTATGGATTCCAATGGCGGGGTGTGTGTTTTTTTTAAAGCAGCTGATTAGAGACAAAAGCTCTAATAGGTTTCAAAAAAGGGTGGGCTCAGGGCGGAGAGCACTGCGCTCCGATCACACCCTGTTTTGTGAAGATAACAAATACATTTTTGCTATTTTTACACTAAAGTTCCTCTCCGCCAATCAGGAGTCAGGTCGAGTGTTAAATTATTTCTGTTGAACCAGCCGAACCAGCCGATACTGGCCGATATTCAACCCATGTGTACCAGGCTTTAGTTACACATATTTACTGGAACACAGTAAAGAAACCATTAAAGTTTTGTAAAACAATCCATTCAGTTTAACTGCTTCCCGACCGCCCACCGCCATATTACTGCGGGACAGTGGCTCGGTCTCGCGGGAGCACGTAGCTCTACGTCCTCTCCTTTTCGGCCACTAGGGGGCGCGCGCGCGCCGCCGGCGGCTGGCGCGCACGCCCCCCGCACGCCCCCGAGTCCCGCGCGCGTGCCTGGCGGGTACGATAGCCGCCGGGCACCCGCGATTGCTCGTTACAGAGCGGGGAACAGGAGGTATGTGTGTAAACACATACCTCTCGTTCCTGTCAGCGGTGGGAAAAGCTGATTTTCTGTTCATACAATGTATGAACAGAAGATCAGTGATTTCCCCTAGTGAGTCCACCCCCCCATACAGTTAGAACACAAAAAGGAACACACTTAACCCCTTCCCTGCCCCCTAGTGTTAACCCCTTCACTGCTAATGGCATTTTTATAGTAATCCAATGCATTTTTATAGTATTTGATCGCTATAAAAATGCCAATGGTCCCAAAAATGTGTCAAAAGTGTCCGATGTGTCCGCCATAATATCGCAGTATCGAAAAAAAAACGCTGATCGCCGCCATTACTAGTAAAAAATAAATATTAATAAAAATGCCATAAAACTACCCCCTTTTTTGTAAACGCTATAAATTTTGCGCTAACCAATCAATAAACGCTAATTGTGATTTTTTTTTACGAAAAATATGTAGAAGAATACGTATCGGCCTAAACTGAGGAAAAATTTTTTTTTTTATATCTTTTTTGGGGATATTTATTATAGCAAAATGTAAAAAATATAGCATTTTTTTCAAAATAGTCGCTCTATTTTTGTTTATAGCGCAAAAAATAAAAACCGCAGAGATGATCAAATACTAGGGTTGTCCCGATACCTCTTTTTAGGACCAAGTACAAGTACTGATAATTTTTTTCATGTACTCGCCGATACCGAATACCGATACTTTTTTTAAATGTCATGTGACAGTTTTCAAACCACAATACAGACTAGATATGTGCATTCCCGTTCGTACGAATGTTATTTTCGTACGAAAATGTTAATTTTCGTACCCGCGGGATAATGTGTACATACGAAAACGGTAAAGCACCAAAATACGAAAACGACGGGATAACGGATGAGCCGCATAACGAACGACCGCAAATACGAACGAACGATCCGACGGGAAAAAACGACAAAACGAAAATGGCAAAATAACGAAAATTAAATCTGTATCAAGAGGTTTGCATTGTGTATTTTGTTTGAATCTGTTTTGTGTTCGTTTTCAGTTGTATGTTCATTGTTCAATGACATCTATAACAAAAGAATTTCATTATGTATATTGAATGAATTCTTTTTTCTTTTTTCTGTGTATTCAAAATACTGAATGCAATTTTTTTGTTATAGGTGTCATATCAACATACGAAAATAACAAAAGAAACAGGTTCAAATGCAAATCTTTTGTTTATGGGTTTTTTAATGGCCAGAGAGTTAGGCTGGCCCTACATGATTTTCTGTGCAATTTTCTTTAGATTTACCTTCAACTATGTAGTGCAAGGGCCTGCCTGATTGCATACAATTGAAAGTGTTGTTTAGTTTGACCTCATATATGGTTTTTGGTAAATCTAAAAGAAAATTGTACAAGAAAATTGAACATGTATGGCCAGCCTCAGTGACTGAAAGCAGCTTCTCTTTTGTGCAGAATAGTGAGTACACTTGTACAGTAAAGCCTAATAAACTTTTCTGTGGATTTTCATCTGAGGGGAGATCAGTTGGCCAGACTTCTGAACCCAAAAATGGTTTTCTGATGCAGTTTAAAAACGAACAAATTTTCTGAGAACGATCGGAAAACGATCGTTTTTATGTGTGTTGTTAAAATAGTCTGACCAAGTGTATGGGGCTTAACAACGAACTTACGAAAAACGAACGGAAACGAACAGACGGGACCATACGAAACGGAACAAAAAAAAACGAAATTTTTTTCTGTGCACATGTCTAATACAGACTAAGGATATTTTCTTTAGAATTATGAAGAATTCTAACTCAAGACATTATAAAAGAATAAAAATGAGTCAAAATGAATACAAATGTTTTATTTTCTTGTCACGCAGTAGTAAAAAACTCAAAGAATTTTCACAGAACATGTTGATAAATACAAAAAAAGTATTCTATTTAGGTATCGGGAGCATTTGCGTGAGTACAAGTACTCCCGCAAATACTTGGTATCGGTCCCGATACCGATACTAGTATCGGTATCTGGACAACCCTATCAAATACCACCAAAAGAAAGCTCTATTTGTGGGAAAAAAAGGACGCCAATTTTGTTTGGGAGCCACGTCGCACGGCCGCGCAATTGTCAGTTAAAGCGACGCAGTGCCGAATCACAAAAAGTGCTCTGGTCTTTGGACAGCAATATGGTCCGGGGTAAAGTGGTTAAAATAGAAATAAAAGGCAAAACATTTATGTTTACATTTTACACTTTTATATAAGTGATTGCATTATACTACTACTGGCCTGGAGAAGGAGCTGTGTGCTCTGAGTCCTCCCTTCCATCGAGGCCCGCCAACCGAGTTACGTCATTTGCCTCCATGCGGTCCACACCAGGCAGCTTGGATTCCCTGCATTTCCTGATTGGTTCCAGCATTCCAGCTCAGCCTTCTCACACCATCTGGGTGCCGGAGAAAATACCGGATAGTAGGCACCCCTCAAGGACAACGTTTTCACCACAGATATGCTCATTATATCTTGTAAATGCAATTACCTTTGTGCAATAAACTATGTTTTAATATTACACTTAGGTGCACCTCCCTTTTTCCCTCCTTCTTGCATTTTCTCACAAAGTGTGTAGGCTCCAGAGCATTTTTTTTGACAAGAAAAATGGCCATTAAAAATTTAGAACCTGCTCTATTTTATCTCGTAGTTTTTTCGTGAACTTTACTCGATCATTTTTTTTTCCACGATCCTGTTTATGCAAGGCAGGCTTGACAAGAATCACGTCGAGAAAATTTTTTGTTTTTCCCATGACATTAAAAACGGTCGTGTGTACGCGACATAAGTATTCACTCTGGGGATGGCTGGCACCTGAACTTCTATCTGCATCAACTTTAGTTGTTATGGACAACATATACCTACATTAAAGGACTATTATAACAAATCTTGGTCACCTGTGCAGATCATTGTTATGCGCTGAGTTGTTTTTATTTTTCTTCAAACCGGCAGTGAAGCCGGTGTACCTATACCAAATACCTATACCAAAAACATTATTCCAGATCGGATAATGCAGTACACTGACAGATCCCTCCCCCAGCTGCAGAGCTGTTCGGCGGCTCAGGGCTCTGATTGGTTCTCAGGAGCTGGCCTGCTTCTTTCATTGTCAATGACTCATGAGAGGGTGTGGCCAGGCAAGGGGTGACCCCACCTTTCATTGGGGGGCAGAGCGGCTGGCCTCGGTGATGATTGCAGGGTCCTTCTGGGCAGAGCAACATGGGAGGTAAAAAAAAGTTCTGTTAGCTGACAAAGATCAAGATGGTATCTGGTTTTCCTGTAGCTCTGTCCTGAATGTAAGTTTTTAATCCAATTTCTCCCAGTCCTCTGCCTGCTGTCGCCAAGCCCTCTGTCACCCATCCCTCTGCTGTCACCCAGCCCTCTGACACCCTGCTATCTGCTGTCGCCCAGTTCTCTGTCGCCAAGTCCTCTGTTGTCACCCAGTCCCCTGCTGTCGCCCAGCCCTCTGTCTCCCAATCCCCCTGCTGTCTCCGAGGCCTCTGTCCTGCAGTCACCGAGGCCTCTGTCCTGCTGTCACCGAGGCCTCTGTCCTGCAGTCACCGAGGCCTCTGCCCTGCAGTCACCCAGGCCTCTGCCCTGCAGTCACCCAGGCCTCTGCCCTGCAGTCACCCAGGCCTCTGCTGATGCCCAGTCCCTCTGCTGTCACCCAGTCCCTCTGCTGTCACCCAGGTCTCTAAAAAATAACAATGGTTTTCAAATGTTGGCAACTATGCTCGCTGTGTATGGCAGTTCAATGAGGGGGCAACAAACATCACAGGTGGGTATAGACATGGCCTGTGCTAGACTATTTTACTCCCTTTCAATGCCGTACAGATATTATATTTTAGAGGTACAGAAGGTTTTGCCTATTGCGCAAAATAGTCTTGCACAGGTCCTGGCTCCATCAGAGCTGGACAAATAGAAGTCAGGCTGAGTGGGCACAGGCAGTCCAGCGTGCAGCTGCATCTTTGGTTCTGCCTGCAAGCTGGGCTTTTCCTGAGCCTCCCTGAGTGACTGAGCCAGCTAAGGCAGAGGGGGCGCCGAAGCTCAAGTGTCAAAGACAAGTGGGTCTGAAGAGAAGAAACTGTGCTGCCCCTCCCCCCTCGAGCTGCCGCTGTCACAAGAGGGCTCTATTTCTTGCCTATTTCCACATCTTGTCAGCAGTGGGGAGAGCGGCTGTGTCTCTGGAGAGGAATAGGTACCAGTGGCAAGTGACATGTTGAATCTGGTGATGGGATGGGTGGCAAGTGACACGCTGAATCTGGTGACAGGGGAACGGTGGCAAGTGACTCGCTGAATGTGATGACAAGAGACCAGTGGCAAATGACAAGCTAAATCTGGTGACAGGGGACCGGTGGCAAGTGACACGCTGAATCTGGTGACATGGGACCAGTGGCAAGTGATTCTCTGTGATTTGGTGACAAGGGAACGGTGGCAAGCGACAAGCTGAATCTGGTGACAGGTTACCAATGTCAAGTGACACGCTTAATCTGGTGGCAGGGGACAGTAGCAAGTGACACGCTGTAAAGTAGAAATATTGTACTTTCATGAGAGTAGGTGGCAAGTGATGTGCTGAATATGATGACAAGAGACCGGTGGCAAGTGGCAAGCTGAATCTGGTGACAGGGGACCGGTGGCAAGTGACACGCTGAATCTCGTGACGAGACCGGTGGCAAGTGACAAGCTGAATCTGGTGACAGGGGACCGGTGGCAAGTGACACGCTGAATCTGGTGACAAGGGACCAGTGGCAAGTGACAAGCTGAATCTGGTGACAAGGGACCCGTGGCAAGTGACAAGCTGAATCTAGTTACAGGGGCCAGTGGCAAGTGACATGCTTAATCTGGTGGCAGGGGACAGTAGCAAGTGACACGCTGTAAAGTAGAAATATTGTACTTTCATTCTTGAGAGTAGGTGCGTAAATTGGGGCAAGCTTGTAGGGGCCCCATACCATTACTTTGCCCATGGGCCAATGATGCTATTAAGATGGCCCTGGCATTCTGTGATCAGTATCGAAACCTCCTGCAGCACTGAATGTCCATTCTGAAAGCACACTGGATGCAGGGCAGCCCAACAACTTAATAGCATACTGGGCAAGTTCTGGCCCGTGGTCTATTCTCATGACTCAGCAAGTCAAAGGATCGTCAGCTGGAAAGCTCTCCATCTCTGTATTGGCTGCGAGGTAATCATCCACCATGTGATGCAGATGCTGCCGATGGGATGTGGAAGCAGACAGCTCTGGGTTGCGAGGACTAAAAAAAATCTGAAATGCCTCACTTATGCAGATGCCTTCTACAACACTCCTCTCTTGACCAACAGAAGACTCAAAATTACATTTTCCACCACACTGTAACCTAGTGTAGTCAGGAAAAACGTTCAATAAAATCCTCTTTAACGTGTCCTCAAGCGATTTTATCTTCTGCACTCTCTGTGTGGACGGGATGAGTTCTGAGACCTTCCCCTTATGTAGCGCCTGGTTACTTTTCAGAACCAGTGCTATTGTAATTTAGAGGGGGCCAGAGAGTTAAGTGACTCTGCCCATTGTTAATTAGTTCAAATTTGGAGCTTCTGTCCCAGCCTGGCTGTGCTGTGGGCTCATGCTGTTGTTCCTGGGGTGCAGTTCCACCCCAGGTCGGCAGGTGGCAGCAGTGGAGTCAAGGTCTGGATACTTTTTCCGAGCAGCCTAACAGGAGGAGGCTTCCTCGCTGTGCATGCTAGGGAGGGGTATGGGGCAGACGCCATTTTCCTGGGTCTTCTTCTCGTGTGGCGCCCACCTTCAGGGTAGACATTCCACGGTGCCCCGGAAATGGCCTTCCAGGCCGGGGTGCACGTGCTACACAGCGATTCTGGCTTCGGGACCACGTTGTCCCCGGAGCAATTGATCTGCCGCTTGGGACTCAGTAATCGACTGGGTCCCCACCTAAAGGGGTCCTGGGCTGTCCGTCCTGTTGGAGGAAGCTGTTCAGTGGAGAGTCTGCCTGAGGAGTGCCAAGAGAGGCTGGTGTTCCAATAGGGGCCTGACCATCCATCGGGGACCAGGGGAACCGGACACTGAGACGCTGGATGTTGGTTGCCTATCAGTCGGTAACCTAATCTAAACTACCTGAAGGAGATCCAGGTGTTAAGTCCAGTCAAGAGGACTTCGGACTACTATTTTCTGCAACCATTGGGAGGGTCCGTGACAGAGACTTAACCCCAAGTTCGAGTGTCATTCTGGCTGCCAGGCTTGTGAGAGAGGCCTGTCCAGGTGCGCTATACCCATTCCGGCTGGAGTGGTGAGGTGAAAGTTTGTCATTGGAAGCAGGACTGTTTCCCTTTTACCTACATCTGAATCTGTGTTCTCCATCTCTGCTATTCTTTTATTCTTCACCAAGTTCAACTGGTTTACCTTGTTAAATTGGGTAACTTGGGTAAATAAAAGCACAAGAAAAAGACACCTGTTGTGTGGACATTCCATTACTCGGCTCTCATCAACTACCGTAGAAGGCCGAGTCACAGAGTTAACATGCCAACCAAAACAAACCAGAAGCTCCTCCGGGGGTAGTGCTACACTTATAATGGTGGTCAAGGAGGGTTGCCAACCAATAATCATCCTTCTCCTTTATGCCACGTATTCTTGGGTCCTTTACAGGCTTTGAATCATGATGTTGCCCATGCGCCTAAAATTTGCCGAGGCTTGAGAAGCAGACTCCTTGGGGTCACAGCATCTGGAACTTCCTCCTTCCAGCCACATACTACACCCAAGGGACCTGGGATTGGAAAGCCATCGCTTACAGCAGGGGTGGCAAACTCAAATTCATCGGGGGCCGCATCAGCAGTATGGTTACCCTTAAAGGGCCGGGTGCGCTACGTATACAGTGCATGGGTCAGGATTGCGCTACGTATACAGTGCAGGGGTCAGGATAGCGAATAAAAATTCCTCACATCTGTACCTTCCTACCTGGCCCAGCTCTGGTAGCTCCCTGTATAGGTAGCTCCCTCCCTTTGTATTGTGCTATAGTACCTTTTTTGGGGGGACATGAGGGACATTGGATATAAGTGGGGGGACAGGAGGAGCATTGGGGGACATGAGGGACATTGTGGATAAGTGGGGTGGCAGTAGGAACATTGGGGGGACAGGAGGAACATTGGGGGGACAGGAGGAACATTGGGGGGACAGGAGGAACATTGCGGATAAGTGGGGTGGCAGGAGGAACATTGGGGGGACAGGAGGAACATTGGGGGGACAGAAGGGACATTGGGGATAAGTGGGGTGGAAGGAGGAACATTGGGGGACAGGAGGAACATTGGGGGACATCAGGGACATTGGGGATAAGTGGGGTGTAAGGAGGAACATTGGGGGGACAGGAGGAACATTGGGGGGACAGGAGGGACATTGCGGATAAGTGGGGTGGCAGGAGGAACATTGGGGGGACAGGAGGAACATTGGGGGGACAGAAGGGACATTGGGGATAAGTGGGGTGGAAGGAGGAACATTGGGGGACAGGAGGAACATTGGGGGGACATCAGGGACATTGGGGATAAGTGGGGTGTAAGGAGGAACATTGGGGGGACAGGAGGAACATTGGGGGAACATCAGGGACATTGCGGATAAGTGGGGTGGCAGGAGGAACATTGGGGACAGGAGGAACATTGGGGGGACAGGAGGAACATTGGGGGACAGGAGGAACATTGCGGATAAGTGGGGTGGCAGGAGGAACATTGGGGGGACAGGAGGAACATGGGGGGACAGAAGGGACATTGGGGATAAGTGGGGTGGAAGGAGGAACATTGGGGGACAGGAGGAACATTGGGGGGACATCAGGGACATTGGGGATAAGTGGGGGACAGGAGGAACATGTAAGGAGGAACATTGGGGGGACAGGAGGAACATTGGGGGGACAGGAGGGACATTGCGGATAAGTGGGGTGGGGGTGGAAGGAGGAACAGGAGGAACATTGGGGGACAGGAGGAAAGTGGGGTGTAAGGAGGAACATTGGGGGACAGGAGGGACATTGCGGATAAGTGGGGTGGCAGGAGGAACATTGGGGGGACAGGAGGAACATTGGGGGAGATGGTGATGCTCTGTGTATGTGTGTGTGTGTAGTAGTGTACACTGTGTGAATGTACTGTGCATCTGTGTCACTGTCACGTACCACAGTTCACTTGGTCAGGATGGAAGATCCCTGGAGATGTCATTTCACTTGGTCAGGATGGAAGATCCCTGGAGATGTCATTTCACCACATGTGCTGCCCTGTGGGGTAGAGCAGGCGCCGGTGCACCAGTCCCAGACTGGCTGCCACATTGAGGAAAGAGGAAATCCTGTCCGGTGCGGAGGAGGAGAAGATGATGGCCCCTGTCACCGCACATGACTCCCGTTTGTCCAATCATCAGGCAGCCGCTGCCAATTCCTTAACCGCAACATGGCGGCTGGAGCGCAGCGAGTGGCACGGTCCATAGGAAGGAGTGACGCAGGCACTGGATGCTGCACTGCCACGGCCCCCCACGCTATGCCAGTGGGTGGAGACAAGAGCGGCATTGTAAGCCGACATGGGTGGAGACAGAGCGGAGGCGGCGGTGGAGGCTGAGACAGGGCAGGGGCCAGAGATGCAGCCTAAGCCAAAATGGGTGGAGACACAGTGGTGGGGGTGGAGGCGGGGGCGGAGGCAGAGACAGAGCGGCACAGTAAGGGGAAGATACCTGTGCTCAGACTGACTGGCCGCGCATGCGCTAATTTGCCGCGGGACTGAGGGATCCCAACCTGCCAAAATAAGGAGGCTGCTGTGCGGGCCACATTACAAGGTCCAGCGGGCCGGATTTGGCCTGCGGGCCTTGTGTTTGCCACCCCTGGCTTACAGGTTGACGCATGTCTTTCTCTTCCTCAAAGCCTAATAAAAGTGCCAGAATCCTCCTCCTTATCCTCCTCCTGTGTGTTCTGTGATATAGGAATGATGGCGTCTGGATAAAGTGGGCCTTGAGAGGAAAAGAAGTCCTCCTTTTCTTCCTGCTGCTCTGCTTCCACTGTCCATAATGCCACACAGAGTCTGCTCCAGCAGTAACACAACAGAGATTGTGTCACTGATGCATGCACTGTACCTGTTTAAATGGTGACAATACAGTGCATGCATCCCTAATAATCAGCCATTGGCATGGGGAAAAAAACGGAGGCAGCCTGAGCCTGTCGTCGTGCTGTACTGGCATAGGTACTTCCAAAGCATTCCCTAAGTTAAGTTCCACCTGGTGGGCATGTCACAAATCAGGCGGTTTACGGGTAGGTGGAATTCCTGCTGGATTTCAGCCAACCGAGCACTGGCTGTGAATGACCGCCTGAAATGGCTACCGACTCTTCTGGCCTGCTTTAGTACATCTTGCAACCCTGGGTACGTACTTAGGAAATCCTGCACTACCAAATTGAGGACATGTGCCAGGCATGGCACATGTGTCAACTTTCCCTGTCTAAGGGTGGACAGGAAGTTTGAGCCATTATCGGACACCACCACTTTTGGGTCTGTCCCTGCAGAGCTGCAAGAATCTCAGCACCGGTGTTGTTCCTGTCCCCTAAACACACCAGCTGAAGCACTGCATGGCACCTTTTAGCCCCACTCTGGGAATAGCCCTTTGAATGCTTAGGGGGTACCTGATGTTTATAGGACAATTCTGCAGAGGAAGGCATAGAGGTGGTGAAGGAGGAGGGGGTAGACCTCACAGGTCTGGCATTATCACCACCAGCTGTATGGAGACGTGGGGGCACAACAAGCTGCAGCACCGAGCCCTGTCCTGCATCCTTTCGAGTTGCAAGCAGCGTTACCCAGTGTGCTGTGAACAAAATATATCATCCCTGCCCATGCTTACTGGACCAAATGTCAGCATTAAGGTGGATTTTACGCCTTACTGCCTTGCACCAACAATGCCAGAACGTTCCCTCCCACGTGATGGTAGAGGGATGGAACGGCCTTACCTGAAAAGTAGTAGCGACTGGGAACCTGCCATTGTGGTACAGCACATTGTGCGAATTCACGGAGGGGGCAGAATCCAATAGGCTGAAAGGCAGAAGTTGGAGAGCCAACAGCTTTGACAAGCTTGCATTCAGACGCTGGGGGTGGCAGAGACTGTATTATTTTTTTTCCGCTGCATTAGATGGCGCAGAGAAATTTGCCGGCTACAGTCTACAGCTGGTGGTGTACTGCTGGCAGATGTGCTACTAGGACATAGGACACCCTGTGCTATACCATCATTCCTGTCAGTGGAAGCTGCTGAAAGGTAATGACTCTGTATCGCAGGGACAGACTGGAGTGGGTAAGGAGAAGGAGGGACAGATTTGTGCCCTTTTTGTTTGGCTTTTAGGTGCTCTTGCCAAGGGGCTGAGTGGTTGGATGTTAAATGCCTCGTTAGGCATGTGGTACCCAAATGGTTGATGTTTTCTCCACGTTTGATGTGCCTGAGACACAGTTTGCAGATAGCAACAGTGTGATTTTCTGCAGATGTGCTGAAAAAGGCCCAGACAGCTGAGCTTTGGGGAGTGGTCCAGGAGATAACAGCTGCAGAACGTGATGGAATAGGGTGGCTACTCTCTACCCTTCCTTGATGTTGGCCTCCTTGTGGTTGGGCCGCCTCACCTTCAGGTTTCCTCCTCTGCTCTATCTGGCACCCAAGTTGCATCAGTGACCTCATCATCATGATCATCTCCATCTCCTCCATCACCACTGGAGACAACTTGGCAATACACTGTGGCTTGGGAAACAGGAATGCCAATTTGTCTACCAGTGTTCCTCCCTCTCTCTAGGCTCATGTTCCTGTCATCCTCAACCTCAGAACCAACATCTGAATCCAGTAATGGGTGGGCATCATCGAGGCTCAAGTGGCTGACGCTGTGGTCAAATAACTCAGCTGATTTCTCAATAGCTGATGTTAGGGCTATGGCTGGAATAGATGTGGACAAGGAGGCAGGTTTATCCACTCTGGCAATTGCAGGGGACTGCACACTTATCTCTGCTTGCGTGACAGAGGATGAGGAGGATGAGGAAGGTTTAGTAAGCCAGTCTACCATCTCCTCTGTGTGCTGTGGCTGGATAGCACGGGCAAACTCACTAAACAGAGAAAATGATGTCCTGCCTGAAGACTGACCACCACGTCCACCTTTTCCTGTGGACACATTTGTTGCTGACCTTCTTACAGTGCCAAGGGAACATCTGCATCTCCTTGTTGTCCTCCAAGACATTCTTGGGAGGGAGGGGACAGTACTTATAGGCAAATGTAAAGAAGTTGAAATCTTGTACGTAGATGCACTTTAATCAATTTAAAGAGGTGTTTGGTGCACTTTAATTTGAGTACTCACGCTACACAGACACACTCCACGAATACATTAATATACTGCAATAGATTGCACCAAGCATACAGTGATGCACAGAACTATATGGCGTTAAACTGGCAGTAACACACAGAAGTGAATGGCATTAAACTGGCAGTAATGAACAAAACTATATTGCGTTAAACTGATAGTAAGATACGCAAATCTATATGCCGTTAAACTGGCAGTAATGCACACAGAACTATATGGCGTTAAACTTGCAGTAAAGTTGCCCAGTAGTAAGTGGTGTTATAAACTGGCAGTGACACACACAAAACAATATGGCATTAAACTGGCAGTAACACACGCAAAACGATATAGCGTTAAACTGCCAGTAACGCACACAGAAGGAAATGGCGTTAAACTGGCAGTAACACACGCAAAACTATATGGCGTTAAACTGGCAGTACCAAACAACAAAACGATATGGTGTTGAACTGGCAGTAACACAATCAAATAGAAGGTGTTCAAACGTCATTACACTGACGCTATCTGAACTGTCCCTACTCTAGCTATACACTAATATCAAGATTACTGACATGGTCTCACTACACTACACTGAAACTATATGAGCTGTCCCTACTCTACACTAATGTATGTATAAATGACACTGTCTCACTAGACTAAAGTGAAACTATCTGAGCTGTTCCTACTCTAGCTGCACACTATGCAAAGCTTCACTACACTCACACTATCACTAAACTACACTGACTCTGTTCTATTTTTCGCCATGCCAAAATCACACTAAAAATGGCTGCCATTAAATAATACTTTTTTTTACTGTGGGGCGGAAATGAGCCATGATTGGATAAAGTCATGATGACAGTGTCCAATCATGACTCTAATGCCTTGTACAGACGATCTGAATTTCCGTCAGGATAAACTTCGGATTTTTCTGACGGAATTCTGTTCAAGCTTGCATACACAAGTGTCTTGCATACACACTGTCACACCAAATTCCGACCATCAGGAACGCGGTGACATACAACACTACGATGAGCCGAAAAAAATTAAGTCTAAACATGCATGTTTTGTTTCTCCGTCGGAGTTCCATACAGATGGGGCACACACGCAGTCAGAATATCCGATGAAAAAATTCTGACTTTTTTCATCGGAAATTCCAATTGTGTGTACAAGGCATAACAGTGCTCTGTGCCCTGATTGGCTGAAGCTTCCCAAACGTCCGAACAGCGAAAGTTCGGCAAGCGTTCTACCATCCCTACTGGCTAATAACACACCTCTTGTATTAGTGAGGAATGAGAAAAAGAGGCACAACAGACAGCAGCGTTCTCAGTGTGGGGGGTGGGGGGTAGTGTAGATTTAGAACCACTAACAAATTGAAGACAAACTCCCACTAACAAATTGAAGACAAACTCCCATCTCACACTTTATAAACATTTACAGCAAACAGTTTTTTTCCTTTTGGAATAAAGGTTTTAAATAAATCATGATCATTTTAATCACTGTTGTCAGTGTTAAGGGGTTGTAAACCCTCGTTTTTTTTTCTCAGCTTAATGCATCCTAATACTTTTGTCACTGATCAGCCCCCCCTTTTTACTCACCTGAGTCCGTTCGTTCCCATGTCTGAGACACGTCACCCAGAGGCGATTCAGTTTGCATGTGTTGCACTATATAAGTTTTTCACTGACTCACTCACTCACTCACCCTTTCTGCCCGTTGTCTCGGCTCTTGATTGGATAGATTAATAGCAGCACAGCCATTATCTCCTGATGCTGTCAAAAAAATCGAATGATGCGGGCGCCGGGGGCAGGGCCGAGTCCGGCATTCTGTGTCTATGGAGGCAAAAGCTGGACTCAGGACCTCCAAGGAGAGAGCTTCTCATAGGTGGTTTCCCGATGCAAGGAGGAGCCACGAGCGTTGTTGGGGGACCCTAAAATATGAGGATCGGGGCCACTCTATGCAAAACGAACTGCACAGTGGAGGTATGTATGATATAATTGTTATTTAAACAAGGGTTTACAACCCATTTAAGTACAGTAGTTTGTCTCATCCATGTAAACTGATATATTCTGTGTGAGAGCTTGTGCTGTGAAAAACAGACTAAGGCCTGATTCACACTGCCAAGACACTACCGGATTTCCAGTCAGAAAAAAGTTGGATGGTTTTTCCGACGGAATTCTGCTCAAGCTTGTCTTGCATACATACGGTCACACAAGTTCTCTGAACTTCCGAGCATTAGGAACGCGGTGACGTAGAACACTACGACGAGGCGAGAAAAAAGTTCAATGCTTCTGAGCATGCTTCGAACTGTTTCCGAGCATGCGTGTTTTTCCCCCCTCGGAATTCCATACAGACGAACGCTTTTTCCGCTAGGAATTCTTTCCGTCTTGAAAAAAGAGAACCTGCTCTCTATCTTTTTCAGTCGGAAAAAGTCTGATGGAGCATACACACAGTCGGGATTCCTGACCAAAACCTCTCATCTGACGTTTTCTGACAGGAAAACCGATCATGTGTACGGGGCATCAGGAGTCAACATCCCAGCTCAACTTCAGCACAACTTGTATAGGACCTACTAATAGAAGTCAATGCAAGTCATGCCAAAGTCTGACCAAAAGTAGTGCAGGAATTCATTTTTAAGTCAGAGCGACCCTAGTCGCTCCTATTAGAACAGTTCCATTGCACTTAATGAGTCGCAGCTTGTCATGCAACATGTGCTCTAAAAAGTCAGAGTGCATGTCGCACCAGTGTGAATCTGGGCTCACTGGCTGGTCAGACTCACTGGCTGGATTACCAGATGAAAATAGACGAAAGAAAGCATACACAATTAAACTAATACAGCCATCCAATCTAAGAATTGGAAAGCTGCAATATAAGAAATGTTTGCTTTTGCATCTAAAACGACTATTCCTATAGATATATCTATTGGGCTTTATAGTTTTGATAAAATGACCTCTTTGATCGGGGTTTGGGATCATTGGGGGGGGTGGGGTGTTCTAGCTCTCCCTTTAGGGGTGTCGGGATTGAGAATACTTATATTCCTTGGGTGTCCCTATTCAGGCCGGATGTTTCTCTTAGTTGGGCCCAATTGAGTTGTATTTTTTCCTCTAAAAATGTTTTTATTATTAAATATATAGCTATTTAATACTTATTCGTTTCATCCTGTCACCATCCAGGATTTATTGCCTATGAAACTTTAAAACAATAATTAATTGTATTGATCTGTATCTTATATACTATGAAAATAAAATATATTGAAAGAAAAAAAAGACTATTCCTATATTTCACTACTTGCACAGGACTTAATGTCAAAAGCAGAAAGATTTAGCTCAGCAAAGACAATTTACAAAATGCTTAACTGTGGCCTTTTCACAATATACACAAGTGTGTCCAAATGTCAGATTTTATTTTGAAATACTACTTAACCACTTAAGACCCGGACCAATACGCTGGCAAATGACCCAAGGGGTTTTTGCGATTCGGCACTGCGTCGCTTTAACAGACAATTGCGCGGTCGTGCGACGTGGCTCCCAAACAAAATTCGCGTCCTTTTTTTCCCACAAATAGAGCTTTCTTTTGGTGGTATTTGATCGCCTCTGCGATTTTTATTTTTTGCGCTATATACAAAAATAGAGCGACATTTTTGAAAAAAAATCAATATTTTTTACTTTTTGTTATAATAAAAAACCAATAAACTAAATTTTAGTCAAACATTTAGGCCAAAATGTATTTAGCCACATGTCTTTAGTAAAAAAAAAATTGCATTAAAAAAAAATTAGCTACCTAGCGGGAACAGCGACACTAATACAGCGATCAGAAAATGATCGCTTAGTGACGCTGGCAAATAGGGAGTGAAAGGGTTAACTAGGGCAGTGATCAAGGGGTTTAAAACTTTATTGGGGGGGTGGGGGGGGCTACCCAGACACTACTGACTGTCTGACTGTCACACTGTCTGTCACACTGACACTAAATACAGTAATCATACATGATTACTGCATTCAGTGACACTGTGACAGGGGGAGGGGGGGGGGGCGATCGCGGGGGTTAAATGTGTTTGTGTGTGTGTCAGTGTGCTGTTTGGTGCAGGACTTACTTGTTCTGTAGTGATCTCTCCTCAGCGGCGCTTGAAACAAACGCCGAGGGAGAGATCACGTCGCTTCCTCCTTCCTGTGTTTACACAGGAGGAGGGAAGTGACAGGTCAGGCGGTGCGCGCGCATTGGCTGGGAGCGATCCGGAGGGGGCGGATGAAAAGGATAGCCGCCCCCACTTGTCGGATCACTCCTGCAGCCGCGCGGACCGCCGCATGTACGGGGGGGGGTCCGATCGGACCCCCGATCCCCCCCAAGGCACCAACGTATATATACGTTGATGTGCCTGTCGGTGCCATTCTGCCGACGTAAATGTACATGCGGCGGTCCTTAAGTGGTTAATATGACCAAAGCCCTATAAGGAAAGTCATATGTACAAGCTTTCCCAAAGCTGACTGTTCAATAAACCAATGACTGTGATTGTGTCCACATACATGAGCCTGTTGCCCAATTCAGTTTAAGCCCTGGTTCACACTGGTGCGCATGTCAAAACGGCGGTTTTTGCTGCAAATTGCCGGCAATGGCGCGGTCCTAATCGGCGCGACGCTGCATCTGCGGCGCTGTACCGATTTCAGTAGTACAGTAGTCTCTGTACTACTTTTTGCGATTTCAGCCCGCGCTTTACATTGACATCTGTGCAGACACCTGCACAGATGTCTCTTAAATCGCGGCCGAAATTGGGACTGCCAGCGGGAGTGAAATCGTGCGAGTTCAGCTGAACTCGCACGGCTTCACTCCCGCAGCCCAGTGTGAAGCGCTAGCGTGCGTTCCAAACAGCCCAGACAGCAAACCGGAAGCCTGTGGGTGCGTCTCTAGCGTGCTGATGTGCGTCACTATGCTCACGCTCGACGTACGTTTCGTAATGAACTTTTTCAAGGGAAGTTCATTACGAAACGTACGTCGAGCGTGAGCATAGTGACGCACGTCAGCACGCTAGAGACGCACCCGCAGGCTTCCGGTTTGCTGTCTGGGCTGTTTGGAACGCACGCTAGCGATTCCACTCCCGACGGAGGAAACTGATGCAGCGTGCTGGGAGCTTCTGACAGGACACCTATTTTTGTTTTTATTTTTCATTTTATCATTTTTTACCTTGCTGATTGTGGTGTTTGTTCCCTTTCATACCACATTGCTAACCTTTTTATCATTGGACATGCATTTTGTACCCATTATCATTTCATTTATGTAATGCACCTGGATTGTGCATAATAAAAAAAAACTCCTTTTTTACTACACTATGGGAGCCTATTTCTTCCTTTTTTCCGGTGGAATGAGGATCTGACCAATCTAAAGGACACATCTTCCCTGGACGGATAGCACCACTGGAGGAAGCTGGGACCCATCTGTGACTACACGCCTAATACCCCTGCAGGGGTGATTAGTTCTGGTGAGTGGGGAACCTGGTGGGGGAGCACCGGACCACAGCGTTACCACGAACTTACACGTTTTTTGATGGAAACCTACATCTAAGATTACTGCACATCTATCAACGTGATATATGTTTGGATTTTTGCAATTTCATGGACTGTACTTTTTATTACTAAGTTTGCACTTTGCACTTTATCACCAAATGTTTATTATTTAATGTTGTTATAATATTGTTGCACTCTATTGTATATTTATAATTTGCAGTACCTATCTCACTAGTCAATACACTGACACTTATACCCTTTTGACCTATAGGGTGTGGGACAGCGCCACTACCCCTTTCACACATACCATTTATTCAGGTACTTCACTCGTGAGGTATCTTTTTCTGGGGGGCTGCAGTCCTTAATACATTTCTTCCTAAGCGCACTTTCTCACTTGTTCATTAAAAAAAAAATCTGTTTTAAGGGTTTTGCTTTTAACTACTTTACATCCTTTTGAACTTACCTGAACGGTAGGTTTAACCTGACTACAGCACATATACTCATTGAATAAAACTCACTAACATGTTAAAATTAAAGTACAGAAACAGCTTAACATATTAAAATATTATTTGTTTGGGGGCATGGCTAATACATGACACTGATGGAAGAAAATGGTAGGGCAAAAATTGGACAGCCGCACTCCAACGAACTCCCAAAGAAGTGGTCTTTATTGAATAAAAATCAGCAAAAATGCATACAGACACAGCCACAGACAATAACCGACGCGTTTCACACTATACCTATTAGTGCTTAATCATGGTTTAATACATGACAATGAATGGACATGTTTAAACAAGCTCAAACATGATAAACCTCTATCCTCCTGCAGCTATCACAAACATTTTTATCCTGAAATTACAAGAAATAAGAATCTTCTTGACACAGTGTGGGCATATTTAACACCATACTAAGTAAACCAGTCACATCTCTATCACATTGAGTACATTGAGCCCTGAGACCTTGCAATCACTCTATATTTACACCAAGGCATGTTATCTATTGCTTTCACTATTAAAGCGGGGGTCCGGCTTAAAAAAAAAAAAAAAACTATAGCTGCTGACTTTTAATAAGGACACTTACCTGTGCATGGAAGACCCACCAAGGGCAAGGAAGAGGCAGATTAGGAGTTCTGCCTAGTAGAGCTGAAACGATTAATTGATATTATCGATTAGTTGGTCCGCACCTTCCGCCCGTCTATCCGCCCATTCAAAGCCACGGCCTCAATTACCGGCCGCCGTGGGCCCGCCGCAATCGAGCAGCGGGGAAGGTGGGGGAGCACGGAGGCACATGATCCTGTGTTTCCGTGTGCCCCCACCTCCCCTGCCACGCGATCGCGGCGGGTCCGCGACAGCCAGTAATTGAGGCCTCGGCTTTGCGGCCTTGTGAAGTCCCAAGCTCTTCCTTCTGTGAGCTGGCGCCATCTGGTGGTGGCCGTTTGACATTACAAGTTAAACAACAATTCTATTGTCATTTTTTACTGCCATCTCATTCCCTATATTTAGAACCCTTAAACATTATATATATTTTTTATTCTAAGGCCCCGTACACACGGCAGAGAACCTCGACGGGCGGAACACATCGTTCCGCCCGTCGAGGTTCTCTGCCGGCCGTCAGAATCGGCGACCCCCCGTCGGGAAAGGCAACCAGCCATTTATCCCTACGGGCCGTCGAGCAAATAGAGAACCTGTTCTCTATTTGCTCGACGGGTTTCCCAACGGGCGGGGCTCGCCGAGAGCGTACACACGGCCGAGGTTCTCGGCAGAATGCGGCTCCCAGCGAGGTTCTCGCTGGTTTCTGCCGAGAACCTCGGCAGTGTGTACGGGGCTTAACACCCTAGAGAATAAAATGGCGATCGTTGCAATACTTTGTGTCACGCCGTATTTGCGCAGCGGTCTTACAAGCGCACTTTTTTTGGATTTTTTAAAAAAAAAAAATTAAAAAATAAAACAGTAAAGTTATCCCAATTTTTTTTTAGATTGTGAAAGATAATGTTACGCCGAGTAAATTGATACCCAACATGTCACGCTTCAAAATTGCGTCTGCTCGTGGAATGGCGTCAAACTTTTACCCTTTAAAATCTCCATAGGCGATGTTTAAAAAAATCTACAAGTTGCATGTTTTGAGTTACAGAGGAGGTCTAGAGCTAGAATTATTGCTCTCCCTCCAACAATCACGGCGATACCTCACTTGTGGTTTGAATACTGTTTACATATGCGGGCGCTACTCACGTATGTGTTCGCTTCTGCGGGCGAGCTCGTCGGGACGGGGCGCGTTTTCTGGCTCCTAACTTTTTTAGCTGGCTCCTAGATTCCAAGCAAATTTGTCAAGCCCTGCCGTGAGGAATAGTGCCCCAGCATTGGTGTTCCCGGGAGGAATAGTTCCCCAGCATTGTTGTTCCCGGGAGGAATAGTGCCCCAGCATTGGTGTTCCCGGGAGGAATAGTGCCCCAGCATTGGTGTTCCCGGGAGGAATAGTGCCCCAGCATTGGTGTTCCCGGAGGAATAGTACTGCTGCAAAGTTGTTTAATGTTAAATGTTTTTTAATCTGCCGTTTGAGTGTAACATGTTTTTTCATTATTACTGTTAAATAAACGAAAAAATTCCACATTACGTTTTTTTTTAATGATTTTATCCGATTAATCGAAAAAATTATCGGCCGATTACTCGATTATGAAAATAATCGTTAGTTGCAGCTCTACTGCCTAGTAACAGCCACTTCTGGTAAGTATAAAAAATAAAATAAAAAATCTCATTTTTTTGTAGCCTATTTGGCTATTTTCTTTTTAAACCTCTGCTTTAGGAAGAAAAAAAAAAAATCATGTAAAAACTCAGGAATACCCATACTATAGACTTTCATGATGCTTCTTGGAAATACAATGAAATGCGGAAAAGTTCTGCGACCCCTGCTTGAAAGCTACGTGCAGTGAACACTGCATGCTGCTCGGGTTTTCTGGCCTGCTTGATCACACGCAGATAGGTGCTTGGTTCTTCTTAGATTACCTAAAGCATTAATCGTTCCGTGTTGGTCTCCACCTTGATCTGCCAGCAATGCTAGACTTGGCAAGACACTGTGCCAACTTTTATTACTCTCTTGCAGTGCCAAGTTCAGCAACTAAAAAGAGATATTCTGACAAACCCAGCTTCTCATTATGAAATGAGAGAGATCTTTGTATGTCTCTCAACTTATCCTTCCAACTCTTTATAGAACTGATTTTTTCTTTCTGTTCACTTGTTTATAAATGGTTATAGCCCAATATATAGATCTATGCAATTAAGCCTATCCCCTGTTTTGCACTAACCATGTTTTATTAAAGGAGTTGTAAAGGCAAACATGTTTTTTATTTTTTTTATCTTAAAGTGGATGTAAAAATTTTTTTTTTTGATATCACAATGTAGAGAATAAGATTTCCTATCATCTGTGCCTAGTCTTGCCACATCGAGTTAATCCAGTGCTGAGCAATCCTCTTTTTATTGTTCAGTGGAATAAAACGGACTTCCCTATAAAAACCAAAGTCCGTTCCGCCCCCATGCTTTGAGTGACAGGTTATTTACATATCTCGTGCACTAGCCTGCAATCATGAACAGTGCACATATCACACCCCCCCCCCCCTAGAGTTCAATGTCATGATGAAATGCTCCAGTGAACAGCCATCAGAATATACATAGACAGGTTATTTAGAGAGATATATTAAGTCCGAGCTTGAGTGATCTGCTTATTATTGTTATATTGCAGTGTGTGTGTCTGAGGTCACCTGATCACATATGCACAATTCCTATATTACTAGGATGTGTTATGTGTCACTTGTTATACTTCCACCCAGTAAGGCTGAATGAACTTAGGGCTGGTTCACATTAATGCACTGTACAAGATCGCAAGTGATTCGCACAGCACTGCTGTTCAGATCACATGCGATGTCTGTGCGATGCGATTTCCGCCATACAAACTCATTTGGAACAAACTCGCACAGGACCCTTTTTTTGGTCCACACCAGAATCGCATAGGTGTTCACACCTATGTGATCTGATTCATGTCCTAACTGTCAGTTTGCAGTGTAATATGCAAGCTGAAATGGGGGTGTCAGAGGTGTGATGCGTGTTTGGTCCGAATGTAATGCGATTTCCGCTATACAGTTTGTATGGCTGAAATCGCATCGCACAGACATTGCATGTGATCTGAACAGCAGTGCGGTGCGAATCACAGGAATGCGTAAGGTACAGAGGTGGGTAGTACATGCAGGATGGTGTCAGGAAAGTGGACAGTGTCAGATAATTTTTTTTATTTTACAATTTAATATTTTTTGTTCCCAAAAGGTTTTTTGGGACCAGTGGATTTTTTATTTATTAATTTTTACAATAACATTTTTTTTTTTTTACAATTTATTTTTGTTTATTTTAGTGTCAGTGGGGTAGTGTCGTGTCAGTGGGGTAGTGTCAGTGGGGTAGTGGATGGTGTCAGTGGGGTAGTGGACGGTGTCAGTGGGGTAGTGGATGGTGTCAGTGGATGGTCTCAGTGGGGTAGTGGACAGTGTCAGTGGACAGTGTCAGTGGGGTAGTGGTCGGTGTCAGTGGGGCAGTGGATGGTGTCGGTGGGGTAGTGGACGGTGTCAGTGGACGGTGTCAGTGGGGTAGTGGACAGTGTCAGTGGACGGTGTCAGTGGGGTAGTGGACAGTGTCAGTGGATGGTGTCAGTGGGGTAGTAGGCAGTGTCAGTGGACGGTGTCAGTGGGGTAGTGGACAGTGTCAGTGGGGCAGTGGTCAGTGGGGTAGTGGTCGGTGTCAGTGGGGCAGTGGTCGGTGTCAGTGGGGCAGTGGACGGTGTCAGTGGGGTAGTGGAAGGTGTCAGTGGATGGTCTCAGTGGGGTAGTGGACAGTGTCAGTGGACAGTGTCAGTGGGGCAGTGGTCGGTGTCAGTGGGGCAGTGGATGGTGTCGGTGGGGTAGTGGACGGTGTCAGTGGACGGTGTCAGTGGGGTAGTGGACAGTGTCAGTGGACGGTGTCAGTGGGATAGTGGACAGTGTCAGTGGTCGGTGCCAGTGGGGCAGTGGTCAGTGGGGCAGTGGACGGTGTCAGTGGGGCAGTGGTCGGTGTCAGTGGGGCAGTGGTTGGTGTCAGTGGGGCAGTGGTCGGTGTCAGTGGGGCAGTGGTCGGTGTCAGTGGATGGTGTCAGTGGGGTAGTGGGCAGTGTCAGTGGATGGTGGTCAGTGGGGTAGTGGTCGGTGTCAGTGGGGCAGTGGTCAGTGGTCGGTGTCAGTGGGGCAGTGGTCAGTGGGGTAGTGGTCGGTGTCAGTGGGGCAGTGGTCAGTGGGGTAGTGGTCGGTGTCAGTGGACGGTTTCAGTGGGGTAGTGGTCGTGTCAGTGGGGTAGTGGTCGGTGTCAGTGGGGCAGTGGTCAGTGGGGTAGTGGTCGGTGTCAGTGGACGGTTTCAGTGGGGTAGTGGTCGGTGTCAGTGGGGTAGTGGTCGGTGTCAGTGGGGCAGTGGTCAGTGGGGTAGTGGTCGGTGTCAGTGACGGTTTCAGTGGGGTAGTGGTCGGTGTCAGTGGGGTAGTGGTCGGTGTCAGTGGGGCAGTGGTCAGTGGGGTAGTGGTCGGTGTCAGTGGACGGTTTCAGTGGGGTAGTGGTCGGTGTCAGTGGGGTAGTGGTCGGTGTCAGTGGGGCAGTGGTCGGTGTCAGTGGGGCAGTGGTCGGTGTCAGTGGGGCAGTGGTCGGTGTCAGTGGGGCAGTGGTCAATGGGGTAGTGGTCGGGGGGTTCTGGACCGTGTTGGTATGGGGGGGTGGTTGTGGTGTCGGATGTTTTATTTTTTCAATTTCATTTAAAAAAAAAAAAAAATTATTTATTAGCCCTGTGGGGGTGTTGGTGACATGCCAGGGGTCTAAACAGAGACCTTTGACATCTCCCATTTGAGACAGAGAAAGGGACAGAGGACATTCATTCCCCAGTCCTTTCTCTGCATTGAAGATGAGGGAGTTACGGGGATCCACAAAAGTAAGTTGGTGCAGCGCAGGCTACGCGCTGTGCGCAACAGCTGCACGTCCTGTCTAAAATGAGTCCATATAAAAGGTGGTATAAAATTAGACAATCCGTCTACATGTCAGCTAAAGCAACACTGTTAGTGAGGAGCTGAGCAGTCACACTTCTGGACAACAAACTGTATGCCAACATGCCAGGGGCATCCTTGCTCATAGCTATACTACTGACTTTAGATGAGCGCAGAAGGAGGAGGGCACGGAGGAGGGCACGGGAGAGGATATACCGCACACGCATAGACATCTTTGGCATGAGTGATTCTGAGGTGTATCGCATCTTCAGATTCACCCCTGCTGCCATCATGGAATTAACCACAACCCTGCAGGAGGACATCACCAGCCCAACACACCGCTCACATGCAGTGCAGCCACTGGTCAAGGTCCTAGCAACACTCTATTTCATTGCCAGTGGCTCTTTTCAGCGTACAAGTGGAGTGGTGGCTGGGATGTCACAATCCTCCATGAGCAGATGTGTGCACCAGGTTATCTCTGCAATCCTCAGACGAATGGCCAACCAAATCATCAAACCAACCACTGAGGACCTGCGGCTGAAGGCAATGACAGATTTCTACAGAATTGCCAGATTCCCACGCACCGTGGGGGCCATTGATTGCACACATGTGGCACTCCAGCCCCCCCAGGAGACAGAGCACATATACCGCAATCGGAAGCATTGGCATTCCATCAACGTACAGGTGATAGTCGATGCCCAAGGCCTCATATGGCACGTCCGTGCCAAACACCCCGGATCCAGCCATGACAGCTACATATACAATCATAGCCCCATCCCAATGGAATTCGATCAGAACGTGTATGGGGACACCTGGCTGGTTGGTGAGTGACATGGGTGGCAGGCATGACTGTCCCCGCCCATGATGCACACATCACAAGGGGCACATGCATGACTAACATCCTCCTGTATTTTCCCTTCCAGGTGAATCTGCATATGCACTGGGACCCCATCTCATGACTCCTATCCGGAAACCCCCAAACCCCAGGAGAAGAAAGATACAATGAAGCCCACGCCCAAACCCGTGCAGTGGTGGAGCGCACCATTGGCCTCCCAAAGTCACGTTTCCGATGCCTGGATAAGTCTGGGGGTACCCTGTTGTATTCCCCAAACTTCGTGTGCCAGATCATCGGTGCATGTTGCATGCTGCACAACTTCGCAGTTAGAAAGGGCCTGCAGATTGACATACGTGATGACTTGACCCCTGAACCAGACAATCCCCCCTAACCGAGGCTACCCCATCTTCTGAGGGAAGAGCAGCCAGAAGACAGCTCACATTAGGCATCTTTGAACGTTAAACACACACATTAATCATGGCACAATGAGAATGCATGCATGCACACCACTGTGGTCCCTAGCACAGACACATCACATCCTCATCAAATTGGAATAGCACAAGCCCACCATGCAGGACTTGTGAGCAGCCACGCCATGCCACGGCTCCAATTATGTCACTGTACATTAATACACCATTCACACGGACCTGGGGATCACTTCTCCCTGGTCCTAGGGAACCCTTCCACCACAAATGAGGGTGACACCCCTTTTCCGGCAGGAATGTCACCCCCACATTCCAAAATCATTCACAACCCCCCCAAAAAAAAATGTCCAGCAAAAAACAAAAAATTTCCAGCAAAAAAAAAAAAAGTCCAGCACAAAAAAAAAAGGGGGGGAACCAAATTAATGCCGCTGGCGTGACCCACGCCTGGGGCACCCACGGCCATGGCCCCGGCTCCTCAGGGGAGACTCATGGGGGGGGTAATCCGGGGAAGGAGGAGCAGCCCCTGGTCTCTGCCCACCTGGTGGCCTGCCCTCCAAGGCCACGGCTATTCTGTTCAGGCCAGCATTTAGTGTTGCCGTATTGGCCTGGATAGCCTGGATGAGGGCCCTCACATCCTGCCCAACGTCTGCTGTAGTAGTCTGCAGTTCGTTTAGGCAGTTTGTAAGAGCCCGGGAGTGGCAGTCCAGGTCCCCAAGCGTATCCTTTATGGAGGACAAAAATGTAGGTGATGGGGGTGGTGGCGCTGCCACTAATATGTTGTTTGACTAACCCAATGGGGTAAAGGGTAGGATTTAGTGGGACAACATTCCCTGAAGTGTTTAAAATAACACAGATAAGGTAGAAAGAGTAATCTGTATTATGACAGTAATAATGCTAACAAATGCTACCAGTGGTGTGTCACCAAAATATATATATACACAGTAACAAAATATATAAGGTATATTACTAAGTGTGTACTGGTAATAAACCGTACTCTAGTGCAAAAGATTGCCAATTAGGGCTAGTTACAAATCATGCAGTAGAAACATTCTAATAAAGCAAAAGTAAGGTAGCACAAATTAGTCCATAATTGGAAAAATAAGGAAATCTAAGTGACAGTCAAGGTGTCATTAGTAAAAATATATATACACAAAAAAGTATATGACAAAATACTAAGTGTGTACTGGCAATAAACCATACTCTGGTGCAATAAATTGCCAAAGTGACTAGATTCAAAACATGCAGTGAGGATATTATCATAAAACAATAATTAGTTGAAATAAATCAGTTAACATAGATTAGTCCATAAATTGAAAAATAGGTGAATCTGAGTGATGTGACAATCAAGGTGCACCTATGTAGATAGGTGATACATCAAGTGGGTGTCGCAGTGGATCCGGTGCTCCCCCTCGTGGGTCCCCCACTCACCAAATGTAGTCAACCCTGCAGGGGTAGAAGGGCGTGTCAAATCACAACATGTGTTCCACCGTGTCGTGGCTCCTTCCCTGGGTTCCAAGGCAGTCACCAGGATTCCTAGTATGTATCCTTGGTATGATGATCGTTTCAGGGGTTAAAAAATTCCTCCAAAGCAAAAAAGAAGAAGAAAAGAGGATCCCATAGTGTAGTATGTACGGTAAAAAAAGGATTTTATTGGCACTGCTGAGCAGTATCATAAACACAGGTGCAGTACAAAAATTACTATTTAAAAAATATATTGAATTAATATAGCACCATAATAAGCTGAAGTAAGCGTAACCAGCAATAAAACAAAGTACATGAAGATAAAAACAAAAATAAAAAAGAGTAGTGGCCTATGGTTTAACCAACATAGGCGCTACACAAAACAAGCACTAAAGAATTCCGATTATGGATCAATCCAGCAAGTGAACGGCGTGCGTTCCAAACAAACACGCTGGTGATCCCGGAAGTGCGTGTAGGTGTGCGTGTGTCCGCTTTACGCACGTTTCGTAGTCCTTACGTCTTCGGAAGCGGATACACGCATACCGTAACTAGCCGAATAAGTAAGGGACGTCACCATGGCAATTTCAGACGCTCGAAGCCGTTGCCCAATCGGAGAACCAACTCAGTGTCCAATCAGATATTGAAATTTCCGCCACTTGGAGATAGATGTAACCGCTGCTGACCAATCAAACGGTATGCAGCGGGTTGGATGTCCAATCACGGGGCGGGGCTTACGCATTAGTAAATATCTAAGCTTAGCGAATAGACTATTGGGTAGCGGGTTCGGTATCCAATCAGGGTTATGAAGAAACACCAACGAAAGGAGAATATAGCCGCTAATGGCCAATCGGACAATACACAGCGGAATAGATGTCCAGTCATGATATGGGGTTTAAACGTTTAGTAAATAAATAAATATCTGTAATGGGCATAAGCTTATATGGTATTGAATTTCCGGAGGGGGCCGATATGGCCCGGATGTTTGTATTCATTGCCATGTTAACGGCCCTACATCACAAAAGGCAAACAGGAAGTATAATACCTCACGGGTATTATTCAAAAGTATTATTCAAAAGAAACGATTATTTTAACATGATGACAGGCTATTGTTTTTGGCATAATAGACAATAGAAGGTTGGGATTAAGTCGTATCTTAGACAGCAGTGTCTATTAAGGACGTATCCTTAGGTATAACCAATCCTAGGCACACGATTGTATAGAAATATAATTATAATAAATGGTATTAAATGATAAATGATAGCCTTAGGGGTTGAGCTGCCAATCATAGGACCAAAAAGGTCAATATATATATATATGTATACACAGTGCAGAATCAACTACCCTGTGCACACATATATAACTAAAGCTGAACATGTGCAAGGCATAATAGGTGTTGGCAAGTTGGTTCCTAAATCTGCTTGTAAGTTATAGTACTCTCCAAAAACCACTCCATTTGAGGGCCCGAAATAGGGTGAGATAATAAAGGACTAATACAGCAGACTGAAAGAAAAACAGACTAATTAAAAGGACCAAACATAAAAAACCAAACATAAAAAATGTTCTCATTATAGGCTTAATATAAAAAATATATGTATGGTGGATTTATCAAGATGCCCATCTTAGACGGATAGCCTAAAGAGGTAGGTGAGGTAGGTGAGGTCATGAGGGGAGAGAGATATATTTACTCTGCGGTCATTGTGTACTGTAAAGTATAGAGAGGTACTTGCATTGTTAATAGAGTATAAAGCATACATAAGGGTTAGAGTTAGGGTGCATCAGTGGGCATTTTTAAGGGTTAGCCAGGAAGCAGTTAAGATCTATGTCTGCATTCAATCCGTGCGGCTTTAAAGATCCCAAGCGATAAATCCAGCTTGTTTCATTCTGGGAAATTGCGGTGGTTTTATTACCGCCCCTCCAGTTATCTTTAATTAGATCTATGCCATAGAAGATAAGTTCTGTTGGGTCCTGTTGATGGAATTTCTTAAAGTGACGGTAGAGGTTGTGTTTAGTGGATCCCTTTTGATCCTGTTGATATGCTCCCGAATTCTCACTTTCAAGGGTCGTGTGGTGCGACCTACATATTGTAGGTGGCATGGGCATTCGATGACATAGGTCACATGGGTGGAATGACATGTGATAAGCTCTTTAATTTTATATTCCTTGAAATCAACCCTCGACTTAAAATTTATTTTTCTCCTAGGCTGCTTTTTGCTCACTCTGCAGGGCAAGCATTTTTGGCATTTGTAAAACCCCTTGAGTTCAGGGCAGAGATTAGTAGGTTTTGGAGGGTCAATCACATTATGTACAAGATGATGGCGTAGTGAGGGGGCTCGTCTGTACCGTATATGAAGGTGGGTGTTTTCTTTAGAATTTTATTCAGAGTATGGTCTTCTTGTAGAATAGGCCAATATTTTTTGACTATATGTTCAAATTCCTTATATTGTGAGTTAAACCCAGTTATAAGGGCTACATCTGATGTGATGGATTTATTCTTTACTTTGGGTTCCAACATGCTGTTTCTGTCCATATTTAGGACTTCTTCTTTCAGTTTCATCAGGTTACTTTCTTTATACCCTTTTTCTTTGAACCTCTCAACGATGACGTTAGCTTGATTCATATAGTCTCCAGTAGAATTACAATTTCTGCGCAGTCGCATGAGTTGGCCTTTGGGTATGTTTGCCTTCCACTTAGGATGATGGCAGCTAGTGGACGGGATATACCCATTACGATCCGTGGATTTAAAGAACGTTTTTGTATGAAGTTGAGACCCCACCTTAAAGATTTGAAGATCCAGGTAATCTATGCTCTGCATATCACACTTTCCTGTGAAGGTGAGCCCATATTTATTGGTATTGAGGTTATGTAGGAATTCTTGGAAGGAGTCACTGCTTCCATCCCAGAGTATGACAAGATCATCAATGTATCTACGATACAGTTTGATCTGGGGGATGTTGCGTGTGTACACGTATTCCTCTTCCCAACAATCCATCAACAGGTTGGCGACACTGGGGGCATACCGTGCCCCCATGGCTACGCCCCTGTTTTGGACGTAGTAGTTGTTCTTATACCAAAAATAGTTGCAACTCATTGCCATGTGTAATCCTTCAACAATGTAGTTGATTTGTTCTTGTTTCAACGTCGTGTTTTGATAAAGAGCTTTTTCTACCCCATAAAGGCCATCTGTTTGCGAAATGCTAGTATACAATGAGTTGACATCAATAGTGGCGAGTAGTAAGTTGTCTGCGCCTTCCACGTGTTTAAGTTCATTGATTAACTGTACACTGTCACGAAGATACGACCTCCCCTTTTTTACAACAGGTTTGAGGAACGTGTCCAGGTATTCTCCCAACCTGGAAAATACGGAGTTGATCCCACTGATGATGGGTCTTCCTGGAGGTTTAATCAGTGTCTTATGTATCTTCGGTGTATAATATATTACCGGTGTTTTGGTAGAGTTTGACACCAGATATTCTGCTTCTGTGGAGCTCAATATGCCCATCGATTTCCCCTTCTTCACATATTTAATAAGTTGTTTGTTGAATCTGGCTTTGGGATTACCCTTTAGCTTTTTATATGTGTTGGGGACCTTGAGTAGATTTTCCATTTCCTCCTCGTAATCCATCTTATTAAGGATAACAAGCCCCCCCCCTTATCTGCTGGTCTGATAATTACCTCATTCTTCTTCCCAATCGCTTTGATGGTTTCCCAGATATTTTTATTTTTATTTTTGAATTTTCTCTGTACTTTCCTTAGGTCGCTTTCCACCATTTTTTTAAAAGCTCCTATACACTGGTTGCCTGGGACGTTGGGGTTGAATACAGAGTTGTTTCTAAGTTCTGTCTGAATATATTGGGAAGGTTGTATGCTATGATCTTCTGTGTTGTTTGCAAAAAATGTGCGCAGGTTAAGTTTCCTAAGGAATTTTTGGAAGTCTATATATGCTTCGAATTGGTCTAAGACTTTCTCAGGGGCATATTTAAGACCCAGATCTAGGGTCTGTAGTTCATCTTTGGTAAGTTGAATACTACTAAGATTAAAAATGCCCTTTCCTAATGTTGTCTGGGACACTTTCTTCGTCCCTCCCCTGCACCCTCTGGCGCGTTTTCTCTTTGTGTGGGTTCCTCTTCTCTCTCCCGGTTGTATATACGATTGTCCCATTGACTGGGGTGAGGTCCTTGTTCCTGCTGGCTTTGGTTTCTTTGATACTCGTCTCTTCTTGTGGGTCTTCCATGGGTATCCTGCCGGTTGCCATTCGTTCCTCTCCATCCACCGTTCCCTTGTCCATTCCTCGGTCTCCATCTTCCTGGTGGTCTGTTGTTGCGGCCCCCCCTGTGAAAACCCCTATTATCCCTTGTGTTTCTTCCTTGCGGGGGATATTGGTCATAGGCGTAATATTCCCTATTGGGAGATGTTCTATTCCTGCTCGATGACCTCCATCTAGGTTGGTTGGGACTTCTAAAATTATTTCATCTTGATATCTCACCCTTCTGTTCTCGGGTCTGCCCTGCTGCCATCTGGGGGTAGAATTGGCCCCAGTGGTAGGTTCCCTGGTTACGCTGGGTGTGGCAGGAGAATTAGTAGACCTAAGTGTAGGTACTCCGTAATTGGTGGTTATCAATGGTTCACTATCTTCCATGATGGTATCATCAAGTTCATCATTAGATCCATCCATGGTTGCCTGCCATTTGTAAACTTGCAAGTTCTTATAGTCTAGAACGTCTCTCTTGAATTTCTTTTGTTTCTTAATTTGAATATTGTGATCATAACTTTTTTATGTGTTCTTGTAGTTCCTTTGTCTTATCTTTATAGTCTTGTTGGCTGGCAAATGGTGTCAATGATTGCTGCATTTCCGCAATATGGGTTTCTATTGCTTTAAGTTTAAAGTTCCTTCTTTTAACTATCTGATGTAGGAGCTCATTTTCACTAGTATTGAAAAAATTGTACCATTCATGCATTAGTCCAGGATCTGTGACGTTATCATCGGGGTGTACATCCATCTTAGCCTCCTAGGGGTCATTTTCTCCTTAATGTATGTTTCCAATGTGGCTATGTCCCACCATACACGTAATTGTTTCTCCATAGTGTGTTTGAGTTGTTTAATCATTCCCTGCATGTCTTGGCTGTTGATGATTTCCTCCTGACTAAAGATTCCATCAACATTAATATTCCTATTGGTCATGTACCCAAAGACTTCCATAGCTGCGGCTAAGCTAATGCACCTAAGTGCAAAAGAAAAGAGATGTGTAGGAGTGAGAGCTGCGCTTAGGATAGCCTATTCTGGGGTAAAGGAATAAAGGTGTGACTGCAGCCCCCCCTGAATATAACTCCCCAAAGGGGGTATATAGAAGAAAAATGTAGGTGATGGGGGTGGTGGCGCTGCCACTAATATGTTGTTTGACTAACCCAATGGGGTAAAGGGTAGGATTTAGTGGGACAACATTCCCTGAAGTGTTTAAAATAACACAGATAAGGTAGAAAGAGTAATCTGTATTATGACAGTAATAATGCTAACAAATGCTACCAGTGGTGTGTCACCAAAATATATATATACACAGTAACAAAATATATAAGGTATATTACTAAGTGTGTACTGGTAATTAAACCGTACTCTAGTGCAAAAGATTGCCAATTAGGGCTAGTTACAAATCTTGCAGTAGAAACATTCTAATAAAGCAAAAGTAAGGTAGCACAAATTAGTCCATAATTGGAAAAAAAGTAAATCTAAGTGACAGTCAAGGTGTCATTAGTAAAAATATATACACAAAAAAGTATATGACAAAATACTAAGTGTGTACTGGCAATAAACCGTACTCTGGTGCAATAAATTGCCAAAGTGACTAGATTCAAAACATGCAGTGAGGATATTATCATAAAACAATAATTAGTTGAAATAAATCAGTTAACATAGATTAGTCCATAAATTGAAAAATAGGTGAATCTGAGTGATGTGACAATCAAGGTGCACCTATGTAGATAGGTGATACATCAAGTGGGTGTCGCAGTGGATCCGGTGCTCCCCCTCGTGGGTCCCCACTCACCAAATGTAGTCACCCCCAGCAGGGTAGAAGGCGTGTCAAATCACAACATGTGTTCCACCGTGTCGTGGCTCCTTCTCCTGGGTTCCAAGGCAGTCACCAGGATTCCTAGTATGTATCCTTGGTATGAATGATCGTTTCAGGGGTTAAAAAATTCCTCCAAAGCAAAAAAGAAGAAGAAAAGAGGATCCCATAGTGTAGTATGTACGGTAAAAAAAGGATTTTATTGGCACTGCTGAGCAGTATCATAAACACAGGTGCAGTACAAAAATTACTATTTAAAAAATATATTGAATTAATATAGCACCATAATAAGCTGAAGTAAGCGTAACCAGCAATAAAACAAAGTACATGAAGATAAAAACAGTAGTGGCCTATGGTTTAACCAACATAGGCGCTACACAAAACAAGCACTAAAGAATTCCGAGGACAAAAATTTCCAGCAAAAAAAAAAAAAGTCCAGCACAAAAAAAAAAAGGGGGGGGGAACCAAATTAATGCCGCTGGCATGACCCACGCCTGGGGCACCCACGGCCACGGCCCCGGCTCCTCAGGGGAGACTCATGGGGGGGTAATCCGGGGAAGGAGGAGCAGCCCCTGGTCTCTGCCCACCTGGTGGCCTGCCCTCCAAGGCCACGGCTATTCTGTTCAGGCAGCATTTAGTGTTGCCGTATTGCCCTGGATAGCCTGGGTGAGGGCCCTCACATCTGCCAACGTCTGCTGTAGTAGTCTGCAGTTCGTTTAGGCAGTTTGTAAGAGCCCGGGAGTGGCAGTCCAGGTCCCCAAGCGTATCCTTTATGGAGGACAGGCTCTCCTCCATCCGCCCCAAAGTCTGGCTGACCTGTCCCAGATGGTGGGTCTGAAGGGCCTGGTCTGGTCCCTTCTGAGATTGGCGGGCAGAACCTCGGCCACCCCCCTGGTCTTCTGGGACGACTTCCTGCCTCCAGAGGGGAGCCCCTTGGGAGGGGAGCCCTGTTGGGGGAGGAGTGGGAGGGGCTACCCCTTATGGAGGGCTGGCTGCTGCCAGCCAGAGGGGAAGAGTCCTCCAAAAATAACAAGGCACTGCCTGACATGACCTCCTCCTCCAACTCAAACTCCTCCTCCTCAAACTCCTCTGAGGACTCCGGCCTTGTCTGGGGGTCCTCATCAGGCTGTTGTCACCGGGATGGTGCGGTCAGGCCAGATGGCCCAGCACCCTCCTGCACATCTTACGCCTCGGGAATTACGTTGCACCAGCGCAAATTTCTGCGCAAATACTCCGAGGATACGGTCATTGCGCCTCTACATTGCGCCGGTCTAACGTAAAGGAGGTGCGCTACGCCGGTCAATATATGCGCCAATGTACGTGAATCTGGCCCTCTGTTTTTAACAAGTAAGCCATAATAACTTCTCTTTACAGAACATGTAGTATTTGTTTTAACCAATCACATATTGCCAACATAATAATTCTTTATTTCTTACCCAAATTTATGTATTTCGTCCCCTCCCCTTTTTGTAATGCATATAATTGTCTTAATATTATCAGTAAAGTCAGAGAATGATTTCAGATACACTGTCTCCCTGTCTTTACTGTTCCTGTACTGAAATCTCTCTCAACGGGGGGCCACCAGAACAAACACACTGGGACTGCCTAAAGTCAATCAGCGCCAGTCTGCACCACTACAGGACTCATCAGGAGGAAGGTGCCATGAGCAGCGGAGAGGGACCCAAGAAGAGGAGGATCCGGGCTGATCTTTGTATATCCACTACAGTAGGTAAGTATAACATGTTTGTTATTTTTTTACTTTATTTTTTAAAGCAAGACTTTACAATCACTTTAAGCTTACATGTTCTGGGCATCCATTACTCTCCCCAAGGCTTAGTTAATCAAAGGACAAATAATTTTTATGTTGGTTTATTTAATGATCCTTTCATTTTGAAAAAGGAAAAAGGAAAGAGTACTATCATATGACCGACAGTGTAATCTGGTTGAGATATGTGAATCACAAGAAAGGCTGAAGAGAAGACAGGGAGGTAAAATAGTCCACATACTATATTTTAATTATGTATTGATTATGCATTTACCTGTTCTAATAGAGTTCTGTTTAATCCTTGCTTTTGAGTGTGTAATCAGCAGAAGTAATGCTATGATAGATCATTCTAGAACTCCAAGGCTCCTGTCCAAAAATGTCAGATTGATAAACTGGCAACACAGAAAACGAAATAAAAAGCCCAGTTACCATCTGCATGTTTGGATAGATTGTATATTTTACAGATGTTCACAAGCTGCTGTAATGATTGTTTCATCATCTATAGCAGGGGTCTCCAAACATTCTACACAAAGGGCCGGTTTATTGTCCTTCAGACTCTAGAAGGGCCAGACTTTGGTCAATGGGAGTGGAAATTTTCCTGGCATCAGTGGGAGTAAGCATCTGGTATTAGGGGAGGAATAATACTCATAGGGAGGCCCCGTTAGTATTGTCAGTGGGAGAAATGGTGCTCCATTGTCGGTGTCAGATGGCAGAATAGTGTCTCGTATCAGTGGTAGGGATAGTGCCCCAAGGGCCGAATAAAGGCAAGCAAAGGGCCGCATCTGGCCCTCGGGCCACAGTTTGGAGACCCCCTGATCTATAGCAACTACAAGTTCAGATGAAATGGCTTTTGGTCTCATACAATTATATGCAATAACCAAATACTACACCCACAAATTAAACAGAAGGAAAAATAAATTAATGTTTTGTACTGTAATAAAAGTCACCTGTTCAACTAGTATCTGGGTACAGGTAGGATACACAGTTTGTGGTTTGATAAACTCTCACCTTTCAAGTGAAAAATTCAATGCTTGTGTAGCACTACCCCCGGAGGAGCTGCTGGTTTGTTTTGGGTGGCACGTTACCTTGTGGCTTCTCCGTTGTCCTAGGGGTGTATGGTGCATATAGCAGTAACGGAATGTCCACAACAGGTGTCTTTTCTGTGCTCTTTATTACCCAGCCGGGTAAAAACAGTAACTTGTGGTGAAAGGTAGAGTTGAAAGGAGAAGGAGCATAGGCGTGCGCAAGCCCATTACATTAGGGTGTGCACCCCAAAGCTCAAACACACATGTATTTGTATATATTATATATATATATATATATATATATATATATATATATATATATATATATATATATATATACACACACACACACACACACATATGTGTTTTTAAAAATAAATGTTAACAAACATTTTAAAATGTATTAAAGCATGTTTTAATTAAAGCGGAGTTCCACCAAAATTATTCAGCCCCTTTACTTTCAGTGCAGCAAACTCTCTCCAGAAGTTCAGCGAGGATCTCTGAATGATCCAATGTTGACCTAAATGACTAATGATGATAAATAGAATCCACCTGTGTGTAATCAAGTCTCTGTATAAATGCACCTGCACTGTGATAGTCTCAGAGGTCCGTTTAAAGCGCAGAGAGCATCATGAAGAACAAGGAACACACCAGGGAGGTCCGAGATACTGTTGTGGAGAAGTTTAAAGCCGGATTTGGATACAAAAAGATTTCCCAAGCTTTAAAGATCCCAAGGAGCACTGTGCAAGCAATAATATTGAAATGGAAGGAGTATCAGACCACTGTAAATCTACGAAAACCTGGCTGTCCCTCTAAACTTTCAGCTCATACAGGAAGACTGATCAGAGATGCAGCCAAGAGTCCCATGATCAATCTGGATGAACTGCAGAGATCTACAGCTGAGGTGGGAGACTCTGTCCATAGGACAACAATCAGTTGTATACTGCACAAATCTGGCTTTTAAGAAATGGCTTTCTTCTTGCCACTCTTCCATAAAGATATCCATAAAAAGTGGCGTATAAAGTTTGCCACATGCCACCTAGGAGACACACCGAACATGTGGAAGAAGGTGCTCTGGTCAGATGAAACCAAAATCGAACTTTTTGGCAACAATGCAAAACGTTATGTTTGGCGTAAAAGCAACACAGCTCATCACCCTAAACACACCATCCCCACTGTCAAACATGGTGGTGGCAGCATCATGGTTTGGGCCTGCTTTTCTTCAGCAGGGACAGGGAAGATGGTTAAAATTGATGGGAAGATGGATGGAGCCAAATACAGGACCATTCTGGAAGAAAACCTGATGGAGTCTGGAAAAGACCTGAGACTGGGACGGAGATTTGTCTTCCAACAAGACAATGATCCAAAATATAAAGCAAAATCTACAATGGAATGGTTCACAAATAAACATATCCAGGTGTTAGAATGGTCAAGTCAAAGTCCAGACCTAAATCCAATCGAGAATCTGTGGAAAGAACTGAAAACTGCTGTTCACAAACGCTCTCCATCCAACCTCACTGAGCTCGAGCTGTTTTGCAAGGACGAATGGGCAAAAATTTCAGTCTCTTGATGTGCAAAACTGATAGAGACTTACCCCAAGCGACTTACAGCTGTAATCGCAGCAAAAGGTGGCGCTACAAAGTATTAACTTAAGGGGGCTGAATAATTTTCCACGCCCAATTTTTCAGTTTTTTATTTGTTAACAAAGTTTGAAATATCCAATACATTTTGTTCCACTTCATGATTGTGTCCCACTTGTTGATTCTTCACAAAAAAATTACAGTTTTATATCTTTATGTTTATATCTTTATGTTTGAAGCCTGAAATGTGGCAAATGGTCGCAAAGTTCAAGGGGGCCGAATACTTTCGCAAGGCACTGTACCTGTATTAGACAAATGTGACACCGGAGAAGGGGGGGGGATCCGAAAATCGAAAGTTCCATTTTTGGGTGGAGCTCCGCTTTAAATTAACACTAATCAAAGTAAAAACAAAAAAAAAATATATATATATATATATATTTTTAAAATGTATTAAAACATTTAATTGTTCACACTAGTGGTTGAGGTGCAGTAAAACCCTGCAGTTGAGCTGTGCTTTTACTGCCCCTTAACCACTACCATTTTTTTAGCTTTAGAGGCAGCAACTGGGCATGTTCACATGCTGCGACTGCAATTATACCCCCTGTTGCGTTCAGCAGGTGTAGCACCCACTGACAGGGACCCATTCACGTGAAAGACAGCACTCTGCAAGCAGTCCACAACTGCGTGCAGCATGTAGTTGAAGGGGTTTAAGCAGGTTGGGTGGAGCCGATACTCTTCTCACCACCTCTCAAATGCTCTCTGCATGAGCGGGAGTGACGTCATTGTGCTCCAGCCACTCATACAGCCAGAGCTGCGAACCTGGAAGGAATGCCAGGGGAGGAGGAAAGCCCTGTTAGAGTACCTCTTCTAAGGCAAGCATTTCATAATGTGCTAGTATGCGATGCATACTAGGACATTGTGCAATTGTCTTCCAGGGTTTTTTTTTTAACTGCTGTGGTTTACAACCGCTTTAAGTTGGTACATGTGCACAGGTTTTTTTGTTCAGTTTGCTAGCTGACAGGTTCTTGCATCTACACAAGCGATGTGGAAGCAAGGACTGACAGCGGAGACTCTCCACCGTCAGTATACACTGATTAGTGCTACAGCTGATTTGATGCAAGCTGCTGACTGAACAATGTTTCAAAGCCCCTTTCACACTGAGGCGGTTTTGAGGCATTTTAGCGCTAGAAATAGCATCTATAAAGTGCCTGAAAACCGCCTCTCATTCATTTTAGTGTGACTTTTCACACTGGGGCAGTGCTCTTGTGGGACGTAAGAGAAGTCCTGCAAGCAGCATCTTAGAGGCTGTTTGGGAGTGCTGCTGTATACACCGCTCCCAAAACGCCCTGCCCATAGAAATGAATGGCCAGTGCTTCCAAAGCGCCTGAAAATTGGTTCAGAAGCGCTGCAACACAGGGGCTTTTTTCTCCTTCTTAGGCCGCTAGCGTGGGTGTTGTTTGCCCCCCCCCCCAAAATTCAAGAAAGTTACTTTTACTTTCTGTAAATGGTCCCTGCAAGGTGCAGAGCAGGTGTACAGCATAGCTTTGTATAGAAGGCAGAGAAGGTTACTGACTGCATCTCTGATAGCAGAGGGCGGAGTGATATTCAGCTGTCAGTGATTCTGTAACCGGAACTACAGAGACAGTATCGGAAAATGCGGCTTCCTGACTGCTTACTCCGCAGCCAGTGTCTGCAGTTCTCCCAGGAATCTGGCATTCATCTGAAAGATAGTCCCACTGGCACCACTGCAAGTTTATAAGGGTGCCTGAAAGGGAGTTATCACAAACACATTCTGACCCTGGCGTGCGCACGCCTATGGAGGACAGCAGATTCAGATGTAGCAATAGGGAAACAGTCATGCTCCCACGTGTAACACTTCTTGCGCCACTCCTGCCTGAGTGGACTTAGTGTACCTGGACAGGCCTCTCTCACTGACCTGGCAGCCAGAGTATCACTCGAACTTTTAGGGAAAAGTCTCTGCCACAGATCCTCCTGGAATGGACTTGAACCTTTGGGGAAAAGTCTCTGCCACAGACCCTCCTGAAATGGACTCAGGGAGAAACCTCTGCCACAGGTCCTCCCCGTGATTGTGATTATGGAGATGATCCTCCTCAATAGAATTGAGCCTGGATCTCCTTCAGATTGTTTTCAGGTACCGACTGACAGGTGACCAGCCTCTCAGTGTCCAGCTACCTTGATCCCCAGTGGTTTGTCGAGACCCTATTGGATCGCCAGCCTTTCATTGGCTCTCCTCAGTTGGACTCCCCAACGAACAGCTATCTTGCTTGGGATCTTCAGGATTGGGAACCCAGTCGACTACTGGGCTCTGTGCCACAGCTCAAATGTTCTAGACCAACATGGTCCCGGAACCAGGAACATTGTGTGGAACGCACGCCCCGCCCTGGAAGGCGGGGCGCCGTGATGCAGTCACCCTAAAGGTGGGTGCCACACTCTAAGAAGAACCCAGACCAATGGTGTCTGTCCCATAAAAACTCTCCCCCAGCATGCACAGCGAGGTAAATCCCTCCTGATTGGCTGCTATGGAAGAGCACCCAAACCTCAACTCCACTGCTGCCACCTATTGTCCTGGGGTGGAATCAGCAGTCCAGAAGCAACAGAATGAGCCCACAGCACAGCCAAGCTGAGACAGAGACCTAGATTTAAACATATTAACTGGATCAGAGTCAGTTAACACTCTGATTCCCCTCTAAATTTAACTAGCACCGGTACTTTGAAGTAACCAGGCGCTACACTTGCAATACACATTGCGACTGGATTGCTTGACCAAACTTGTGCTTGTAACAGACCTTAGAATACTCACTCAGTGTTAATGGTCCATTAATTTGGCATTAGTGCAAGATTTGGAGGAAAATAAATGTTACATGACTTTAAACAAGTGGACTCATTAAGTGGATAATGGGTCCATGTATGTTTAGCTTTACATTTACAGCCCTCATGAAAATCATGTGTCCTTCAATGATTTGTAATCTCAGAAAGTTTTGTTTTACTTTCCTAATCACATCCTAAATTAGGTAATAACCCTGAAATAAATAGGGCAACATAACACTTCCAGGCATAGCTGCATATATTTAGCATTGAGAAGTAGGAGACACAGTTGAATTTGCACGCAAGGATGCCTTATGATGTAGTATAGATAGACACTATTGAAATATGACTGCATAGACTAATAATTCAAATGTTGCGTAACTACAGGTTTCACCATGCACTGGCAACTTTAGAACTCCCCCATTTCCAGTCAGGTCTGTTTAACCATACAGTAAATTCCTGCATATCATATATATATATATATATATATATATATATGCATACCAACACTACAATCTTGTTATCTCTATGGAGTATAGTGGAGGAAATATTATGATGTGGGGTAGCTTTACTACTTTTGGGCCTGTGTTCAGTCCTGGATTTATAAGGGGAAATTGCCCCAGGCCTCAGCCATACAAAAATAAAATTTAAACAATTTGAATCTTTTAACCACTTCATTACTGGGCACTTAAACCCCCTTCGTGCCCAGACCAATTTTCAGCTTTCAGCGCTGACGCATTTTGAATGACAATTGCACGGTCATACAACACTGTACCCAAATTATATTTTTATAATTTTTTCCCCACAAATAGAGCTTTCTTTTGGTGGTATTTGATCATCTCTGCGATTTTAAATTTTGGCGCTATAAACAGAAAAAGACAGAAAATTTGGAAAAAAAACACAATATTTTTTACTTTTTGTTATAATAATATCCCAATTTAAAAAAAAAAAAAAAAAATTTCCCTCAGTTTAAGCTGATACGTATTCTTCTACATATTTTTGTTAAAAAAAATCGCAATAAGCGTTTATTGATTGGTTTGCGCAAAAGTTATAGCGCCTACAAAATAGGGGATAGATTTATGATTTTTTTTTTTTTTTTTACTAGTAATGGCGGAGATCTGCGATTTTTTTTTGTCAGGCCTGCGATATTGCGGTGGACATATCGGACACTTTTGACACAATTTTGGGACCATTCACATTTATACAGCAAACAGTGCTATAAAAATGCACTAATTACTGTATAAATGTGAATGGCAGGGAACACCTGCTGGGACCGCCGATCGCGTGTACCCGCGGACATCGCGGCCGCCAGGCACACGCATCGGCTTCCAAGCGATGCAACGGCACAGTGTTTACCCGCTGTGAGCCCCCCAGCGGCGCGCGCGGGTAATGTAAACAAAAGCCGTCCAAAGACGTCCACCTGGCACTTCAGGTCAGCGCTGCAGACGTCTTTTGACAATAGCGCGGACCTGAAGTGGTTAAAGTAGTATGCAGTAGTGCATTCTCTGCATTAGGCCTCTTTCACACATGCGGGAACATATGTCCGCTTTTTCATCCATCCGTTTACGGATGAAAAAGGCACATACATTGATCCCTATGAGATTGCGGGTGTCAGCGGATAATCATCCTCTGATTCTGCAGACGGAGGAAAACTTTCCACCATGGGCGAGAGCGGAGATATGACAGGGCGGTCCCTGCACAGTTTACAGGGACCGCCGCTGGCTCAGCGGGCATCAACGGATCCCTGCTGAGAAAGCGGAGGTTCGCGGGGCGGTGCATTACGGATATATCCTGTGTGAAAGGGCCCTTAAAGGGGTTGTAAAGGTAAAAAAAAAATCCCTAAATAGCTTCCTTTACCTTAGTGCAGTCCTCCTTCACTTACTTCATCCTTCCATTTTGCTTTTAAATGTCCTTATTTCTTCTGAGAAATCCTCACTTCCTGTTCTTCTGTCTGTAACTACACATAGTAATGCAAGGCTTTCTCCCTGGTGTGGAGAAGGCCTCTTGAGGGGGGAGGGGGCGAGCAGGAGTGTCAGGACGCCCACTAACACACAGCTCCTTTCTCTATCTGCAAAGTAGAGAGTGTCCTGTTCCTCCTGCTCGCTCCCCCCCTTCAAGAGGCTTTCTCCATTAGAATGCATTTGCCTCCATTGTGGGGACACTCATTGTTTAGTGTTAGGACCACAGATTACAGGGTGCCTTGGCACGGCTCTGTGGCTCACGCATGCGTTTGCAAATGCATGCAGACAAAACCCCTGTTTTTAACGCATACTGTTAGACAGGTTAATTGGCTGTTCTGCGAGCTGGTCGGTAAGTAGGCTTGGTTTTTCCCTGGGCATTCCCCAGGTTTTGTTGTTACCTGCTTTAGCCTTCCAATGCTACTTACTGCTATGGCCAGCTATAGATGGGGCAGTGGACATGTTTATGTTTCACCTGTGGTGCTTGTATTGGTCCAGCAGCGCAGCAACACCTTTGCAGCCATTGTGCTACATGCTGGGTGTTTGGTGTGCTCCTACACCTTTAACGAGGGGTGGCTCCCCTTCAGTCCACCTGCCTCTATCTATCCATTAGAATGCATGTGCCTCTATTGTGGGGACACTCATTTTTTAGTGTTAGGACCACAGATTACAGGGTGCCTTGGCACGGCTCAAGCATACGTTTGCAAATGCGTGCGGACAAAACCCCTGTTTTTAACGCATACTGTTAGACAGGTTAATTGGCTGTTCTGCGAGCTGGTCGGTAAGTAGGCTTAGTTTTTCCCTGGGCATTCCCCAGGTTTTGTTGTTGCAGGCTTTCTCCACACCAGGGAGAAAGCCTTACATTACTGTGTGTAGTTACAGAAACAGAAGAACAGGAAGTGAGTTTTTTTTTTTTAGAAGAAATAAGGACATTTAAAAGCAAAATGGAAGGGTGGGGTTAGTGAAGGAGGACTGCACGAAGGTAAAGGAAACTATTTAGGGATTTTTTTTTTTTACCTTTACAAACCCTTTAAGGTAAAAAACATCCTACACCTGTCATAATCGCCCAATCCCTAAACACTTACCTATGTAGCGCTTGGTTGCTACCAGTAACAAACATCCACCAAATCACCCTGCTGCCAGACCCCCATATATCACCTCTGAGACAATGAGCAGTCATTTGCATTGTTTTGCTTTGTTTATTAAGAGATAAAACTTGGTTGGGGTAAAGAGAGATATGAAATGCCCATAGCACTTGTTGAAATGCCATCACATTTATAGAACATTGATTAGTAGATTTTAGCCCTGAAACTGATGCACTTCTAACATTCACAGTCTCTTCCCCTGCATATCTCCATGCAGACTTTTGCTCCTCCTCTGCTCCAGCTCCTGCAGAACATCACTCCCCAGTACTTTTCTCCTCCTATACAAATCCTTTGCAAAACTGTTAGATTCCTGTCTCATCACTTTCAGTAAGACAAAAAAGGGATCAATCTGAATAACCCTCGCTTGCTGGCTGTACTTAGTTACTGTTGTAAAGTCTCTTGAATGGTGTTACCTGGGTGGGCGCTTTACTAGGCCAGAGGTATACAGCCCCCAGAGAGCTCCTCACATGATCTGCCTGCCACTCCAGCTTCTGGCCCAGCCCTTTTTAGAGCACAGGTGGTCACACCCACTGCTACACTAACCACTATCAGTCCCAGATCAAAACAAGCAGGCCTAGTCTAGAGTTTAGGCCTGACTAAATTTGCCTGCACTGACAGTGTAACCTAAAAAAAAAATCCTATTCTAGCACCTAGCTATAGTAGAGTAGAGGGTGCTACACCTGGTTACATGTCACTCTTCCAGCAACTACCTCCAGTGTTGCTATCCTTACTTCTTGATTTCACATTAGAAGCTAAGTGCAGAAGAGTCATAGGCCAAGAACATGAGAGGAGGGATCAGGAGTGTGGCTGTGTGTGTGTCTATGGATGCACAAAGTTTGGCACATGACCCAACAGGGGCATGCATGCATGGGAGGGGAGAAACCTACAGCACCAGTGAGGACTGGGAGAAGAAATGGAGGAAACCAATGTTTCTGTACAATAATGTTGCCTGGAGCAGGTAACTAAAAATAAATACATTTTATTTAATGTCACTTTCTAGAAGGTAGCCTATGACTTTGTGTATGTGTGCATGTGCATGGGACCTCATAATGATATAGTGTCACACATTTTCTGTTGCTCTACACATATGCAGAGTAGAGTACCTATCAGTGTACCACTGATTCAAAGTTATAGTTAACTTATACTGTCTACCTGATGCTAAAATAATAGCCAACACTGAGAAACATATTACCCTCTGATTTCAGTAGATTTTCACAGATTAAATTGTCCAATGAGATCATTCAGCTAAGTGACACTGATAAAGAATTATCTAGAAATCAAAATGACACATGAAATGGTAAGACAGGCCATACATTATGCAATTTTCTTTCCTTCCACCCCAGGTTAAGGGAAATAAATTTAGCTTAATTCCCCCATCAACAAGGTTAGTGGGGGAAAATGTGTTCCTGTTGAATTTTGATCCGTCTATGACTGGCTTTAGTGCTCTGTGCCTGCTGATGTTCTAATGATTATATGGTTTGAGGAGCTCAATAAAGATTTTTCAGATGCCAATTCTAAAAAGAAAGATTTTTGAAAATATTGTAGTGAGATTTTGCAAATTGATAAAACCCTCTCAATGTCTAAATCCAGACCAACCTGTATGGCTGTATAGGTGTGTTCAGCAACTATAGTGTATTTTTGGGGTGACTGCTGGTTAGTAAATATAAGAATTCACAATTTTTTTCCCATAAATTACCATGGCTGTTTAAACCAGTGGTTCTCAACCTCAGTCCTCAATTACCCCCACTGGGCCATGTTTTGGGAACTTCCCTCAGATAAAATAGCTCCTATCAATACCATGTCATTGATATCGATTTAAAGCAGCTGTGCAAAGTAAATGAAAACCTGAAAACATGGCCCATTGGGTGAACTTGAGGACTGAGGTTGAGAATCACTTTAATAAAACCTAAATACTACAGAAAACAACCGAAAAACTTAATTGAAGACAAAAAAACAAGACAAAATAAATTTTTGTTTATGCCTAGAAAAGAAAAAAGAGAGAGCTGATAGCTAAAAGAAAGAGAGGTTGATAGCTGCTGAGAGAGGCCCACAGTCTGTTCACACAGTTGTAGATGCTAACTGGCTAGCGTAGCAGACAAAGTAACCAGAACAAATCATTTTCAGCTCTCATTTTGAAAGAAACTGCTTTTGAAACCATGGACATTGTTTTGCATAACAATATCTCTGATTGAGAAACTGTTGTTGCTGAGAAAGCATTATAAAGCCAAACTTTTATTCTTTTTTCTGTGTTCTTGGATTTCTGTTCAACTCGGCTTCAAAACATTTTTTTTTTTCTTGGCTGTTCTAATTATTACTTTTGGTGAAATTCATAAGTAACTCAAAGCAGTGAGCATGCTGTATTAAACTGATATGATGTATATGTATCATATGGATAAACTGAACATTCTACAGAGTACTAAATGATCAAGTAGACAAACAGTCATACCAGACAGGAAATTGTCCATGGAATAAAAAAAATGCCCCTGGGGTGCAAATAGACAAGCTTCACTCAAAAAACACAGCACAGAAATTATCATGTTAAAATAATGGCTCACATCTGTGGTGTAGCAATGAGGGCTGCTAGTCTTCACCCTCATCATTATCCAGGACCTGCAACAAGTATAGGATTTCTGCTGGGTCAGTTACCAGGGTTACCAAGTATTTCTCTGGGAATACGTGCCATTCATCTAGTGTCAATTAAATTGTGTGCTGTCCAGGACTATGCAATTTACTTGGACATTGGCAAACCACTTTATTGCTGCTGCTGCTGCTGCTGCTACTACCAATAACTGATCAAACATATCAAAAAGGTATATGATAAACACCACATTTTTTATTGCAAGTATAGGACTGTATGCAGAATGCTACCTAAAATAACGACTCCCGAGGCAGAAAGTGGGTTACATTTGGCCGCAGGCCTTTATGACTGGTATTTATTTTCTTATACTTTAACCATATTTTATTAAACAGATAACCATTTCAATATAACACATAAACACATCACTTAAAAACTTAAACACCAGCATTCATCAACCCAGTCACCACGACTCAGGTTGGATACAACGTTTATTATTAACTCACCCCACCGGCCGGGCTTGTTTATACTTTATCCTCCTAAGAAACAAGACTGGCCCGACCACCCGCCTCGCGGCCAACTCCACCATAATCTGCAAATTATTATTAAAAATGTCGAGACCAATTTCAGACAGATGGACACCATCCAGTCTGAAAAGCCTGGCTATCCCCCCTTCTAAATCTTCATGCCGGAAGGACAGACCTCAAATAGTGGGCATGAACTTTGCTATAGCCCTGTTTAACCTTTTTCTAACTTTCTCAAACGGAGAGTTCAACCATACCAATCTTGGAACAACTTCGGAGAAGACCAAACGTACCCCAGGGAAGGCCTGACTAAACTGACTCAAATCATACTTGATCTGGAAAAACAAATCCAGGGACTTGCTATGCCCTATATCGTTCCCCCCAAGGTGGATAATTAAAACATCTGGAATAGGCATGGATTGGAACAACAAACTTAGCTCCCCAAACAAATTCTCCCATACCATACCCCTCCTACCGTGCCAACAAATATTCACCAACTTGGGGTCGGAAATTAAAGCTTCTGGAATACACTCTTCGCAAAGCTCTCCTTTCGGCCCAGAATATGAAAGAGTGCCCTACGATCCATACTGATAGGGCTTGACCTGTAAATTAAAGAAACAGTGATGACGAATGTATAGCTTGTAAGCATCAGACTGCCATCTACCAATGCACTTAATATTAACAGCGTCAAGACCCAATCTAGCTGCCTCCGTCGTCGCACCTATGCGAAATGAGTGTGAGGAGAGGGGCAACCCGTCCATATCCAGCATGGATAAACATTTGCGAAGAACAGAATTAAACTGGTAACTGGTCAAAAGAAGGCCATTGTTGTGAATAAAAAACTACCCACCTTCGGAACCCCTAACCTGCAAAAACTGCCCCATTAACTTGACTGGGCAAATGGGGGAGTCCGGGAAAGTGTAAAGTTTCAGCCAAGTTCCCTTGCCGAACTGATCGGTTTTTGACCTTGCAATAAAAATCAAAAGACGGGAACCCTCCAACAAAATATGAGACAAGTGAATATTGGACTCAGCTTTCTTATTTGGGGAGACAAGCTCGGATAACCTAAATGCCCCGAAGAATAATAACGAAAAAACAGCCTGAAATAGGGTTGCCTCGTAACGCGAAAAACATACTAATTCAGCCACCGAGCATAATTTGGCGAGGATGGCTGGAGTTACCGCCATTCTGTTATCCTTGTTGTAAAAACCCCTCCTATAGCCCTTTAAGGCCTGGCGTACTGAAAAGAAGGAAGAGCATTGATATGATTATTGAGCTTACCAAAGAACGAAAACCCAGCCAACGTTTTATTTACCTGGGACCATGATACAGAGCTGGCCAGTAATTTGTTCAAAAAACACAAAACCAAATCCTCAGAAAAAGCAAACTGATACTCTCCCAAAGATACTAAATAAGATAGCCACAGCTGCCAAGCCGATGAATATGCTGCCAGAGTAGCAGGGGCGATGGATTTCACAATATTTGACCGCACGAGGTCTAGATCAGATCCCATAAATGAGCAGGACAATGTATCCCTTCCTCGTCCGCAGTTGGGAACAGCAAATTGAATCTCCTCATCTGTAAACGCGAGAGAGAGTCCGCAATGACATTTTGTTTACCCGGCAGATAACGAGCCTTGATCCAAACATTCAAACTCAAGCATTTAAAAACAAGGTACCGAATTAACGAAATGACCGGAGGTAATTTAGACGATAAACAGTTTATCGCGAAAAGCACCCCTTTATTGTCCGTGCTGAAAAGTATTCTTCTATTTACAAAATACTTACCCCATATCTCCAATGCGACCAGAATGGGAAACAGCTCTTGGGCCCCGTACACACGAGCAAATGAATCTGATCAAATCGGTCTGACAGACTAATTTAATCAGATTTGTCTGCTGGCTGTTTTGGTTTGATCGCTGTACACACGATCAAACCAAAATCTCCGCCGGCAGACATCGCGGTGACGTGGCGGTGACGTTGACGCCACCACGTCACCGCACCAGGAAGTAAAACACTTCTGCGCATGCGTCGAATCCATTCGACGCATGTGCGGGCAGATATGTCTGCTGGTTAGCGTACTAACCAGCAGACATATCGGTCCGACGGGTTCCCAGCAGACAGATTTTAAAGCAGGCTTAAAAATCTGTCTGCTGGCCAAATCCGTCGGCTCGCCCGTACACACAATCAAATCTGTCTGCTGAGACGGTCTGTCAGACCGTTTTCAGCAGATAGATTTGATCGTGTGTACGCGGCCTAAGACCACAATGTTCTTAAGGTGACCTTTCTGACGCCAGCAAGGGTGCCATAGCGAAGCACACCAATGGGTCTTCCACAGAGCCGAAAAACCCACTGAGCCCGCTGCGTCTGTGAATAAGCAGAAATCTTCGTCGGATATAAATTCTGATTGAAAAATTGCTCTGCCATTGAATTTGACCAGAAATTGTGACCATACCAACAGGTCCTCCCTAATTTCGGAAGAGATTCTAATATGGGAGGAGGGGGATTTAAACCCCGAAATAGCCAAATAAAGGTGCCTCGAAAATATCCGCCCAACAGGCAGGATTCTGGAAGCAAAAGCCAACAGACAGAGCAATTTTTGAATCTCCTTTAAAATAGCCTTCCTTCTAATCATGGTGCACAAATTGTCCCTTAATTGGGTGACCTTCTCAGCTGGCAGCTCAAATTCCATTGCCACTGTATCAATGGTGATGCCTAGGAAAACCAAACGTGTTGTGGGGTACAACGTTTTTTAATGGGCCAAAGGAATGTTAAAGGACCCGCAAATTTCCAAAAAAGAAGATAACACATTTGAGCAATCAGCTGCAGAAACCCCTAAAAAAAAGGAAGTCATCCAGGTAGTGTAATAAAAATTATGAGCCAGAGTGCCTCGAGGAAGGTAGCGAAGGTCTCAAAATACCTACAGGAAAGTGAGCAACCTATTGGGAGGCAACGGTCGAAGAAAAAACAGTCATCAAAAACAAAACCTAAAGAATTGAAAGACAAAGGTTTAATGGGCAATAAACGAAAAGCAGACTGAATATCAGCCTTAGCAAGGAAAGCTCCTTGACCTAGCAAACAGATTTTTGCTAAAGCATCATCGAACGTTGAATACTTTACTGACGCCATTTCCTCACTAATTTGATCGTTCAGAGAATCCCCTTTAGGTGAAGACAAGTAATGTATCAGCCGAAACGATCCTTGCTCTTTTTTAAAAAAGGATCCCAAGAGGGGAAACTCTGAAGTTTTCAAACGGGGGGAAAGAAAAAGGACCTGAAATCCTACCTGCCTGCAGCTCTTTAAAAAGTTTTTCTCTAACTATCTCAGGGAAGTCTAATGCTGATTTTCAAGTTCTTACTTAACACACAACCTTGGCCTTAAAAGGGGGTAACAACAAAACCGACTCTAAACCCTTCAGATAGCAACTGGGCCATCTGCCTGTCTATGTAAATTTGAAGCCACGGAAGCATTCTTTGCAGGCTCACCGGGGATAGAGCTTTTTGGAAAGGATTCCCGATACTGGGGCTGGTTAGAGCTAGCCATTTTTTTTAAGCATTTGGTAACGGGATGTGCCCCTGCGCAAAAGGCGCACTCATGCCTATACCTGCATACCTGGGAATCTGCATTGGAATCATTAAATGAAAAATATGCCTTTTATATTATATATGATTTCTAGTACTTAGACCTGAGAGAGCTGCGGCTTTGGATTAAACGCTCTCTGTGGGAGAAAGAGATTGAGCCACAGCCCGATGTCTTTTGAACCCCATGTCAGATTGGGATGCACAGATAATTTTTGATGGAACGATTCGTCATATACGAACCATGCGACACCCCCAAAATTCTTATATGCTTCCAGCACTATGTCCATATGTTGCAGAAGACCCACACTCTTCTCGGGACATTTCTTGCATATAATACTGGCATAGATCAGAAAGGCCTGCAACCAATTATTGAAACTCCTGGACACTGACCTGCGCCTATCCTGTTCACTCCTTTTCTCCTTTTTTTCCTTAAATAAAGACTCCTTTGCGGAAGGTAAGAGTGACAATATGTCCACAAATTTACCTCTGGCAATTTTTTCCTTTAAAGCAGATGACAAGTAATAACCCAGAGGTGAAAGCGTGCATGGCAACGCTTCCCTAGCGCAAGTTTCCGGTACATTCACAGGGATATCAACACCCGTCACCGACTGCAAAGGCCCAGCCAAAGGGGCGGCTAAACTACCCCCCATTCCATGACCCCCCCGTACCACATCAGGGCTAGCCCATACTGCGGCTGCGGAGCAGTGTGCATTCTGACTGACAGCAGACATATTAGGTGACAAACCTGCAATCAGGGAGGACAAAGAAGCAGTCAAGGAGGTTAACAAATGCAGTTGATTCAAGCTCTCATTACCTGGCCCTGGTGCAGTCATCTGGGAGCACACCACAGGTATCTGCTGCGCTTGAGGAGGTGACTGGGTGCTAGGACCCAGGACGCTTCCCTTGGCTCCAGCTGTCTTCTTTTTCTTGCTGGTGCTGCTGCCGAGACCGGCCAGCAGCCTGGAATCCTTTGTGCTGCTTGTTGCATGTGACGCCTGTCCCGGAACCTGTGAAGAAAATGACACAGCTGCTGCCGACCGGCCGCTAGCGGGGGAGGGGGGTGCCCCGCACGCTGACCACCGCTACTTCCTCCGTTCTCTGCCCCTCTGCCCGAGGGTGGAATGATGTTTGTGGGCGCAGGGGGAAAGAGATCCGGGTCATCTGCAGGGAGGGAAAGTAGTCAAAGCCGCCGCCTCTTCCTCCATGTTCCCAATAGGAGCGCTGACTGCTGGAGTGACAGCTCCCAAGACCATAGACCCTGCAGCAGCTGAATGTGTCTCCAATAGGCGGGGAACGCTGAATGGGGAGGAGGGCAGTGCTGAGGTGAAGCCTGAGGCAGATGCTGGATAGACCTCTGAGGGAGAGGCAGAGGCAGAGACTGCCGCCCCGGTCTGCTCTGAGGGGAAAGAGTCTAGCAAGTAGCGGTGCTCTGTACCTGGGGACACAGAAAGGCACTGCTGCATCCATGCCTCGCCATCCTCAGCCCCGGCTCTTTCCAAAATGCGGCGTACCAGGCTCTTCATGGCACCTCAGAAGACGTAGCAGGAACACAGGAATAGTTCACAGATAGGGGTCACCTGAGAATTCTGGTTGCAGTGGTCAGTTGCCCTCCCTAAATAACCTTTTCCCTTTCCAGAAAGTTCCCTGGTACCATGTGACCTGAATCCTAACCTCCTATTGGACATTGGACCCAAGCTAACTCGCCTAAGAATTTACCTAACAGGTGTGAGGGGGAGGAGCCACCCCTGCCCTAGGAGCCTAAATTAAACCTATTACCTACCAGGTGAGAAGGGGGTGGGGCTAACAACTTCCCCTCTGCAACATTCCCATGTGCTCAGGGAGCTTAGAACAGCTCCATTCACATCCATGATACTGTAAGGTGGTGTCACGACCGAGAAACTCGTCGGGCGAAACTCATCGTTCCGCCTGTCGAGTTCCTAGTTCAGCAGTCAAAAAGCTTGTCGAGCCAAATTTTCCCATTGAACAAGGAAGAAATAGAGAACATGTTCTCTTTTTGACTCGACAAGCTTCCCGACGGGATGCTCTGCGAAAAGTGTACATACGACCGGTTTCCTCGGCAGAATACGTCTCCCATCGAGGTTCTTGCTGGATTCTGCCGTGTGTACGCCGCCTATCTGTTGCAATTCATCAAAGTTCCCATTTAATTATTTACAAGAATAAAACAAATTAAAAACATCCAAAATATTCATTAGCAATTCTTAAATTTAAAAGAATACCTTTAACCTTCCTTTTTGTATATGTTCTTATCATATGGATCTGTACCACCATTTATTTCTTTAATAAAAGTTTGTAAACAATTTTTTTTTAAAAGAATACCAAAATATCGACATAACATGAGTAGTGCGATTTTGACATGTTTTTGATGAGTTTTTGCCACATTTTACATTTTTTTAATCTGCCCAACAACAAATTGGAAGCATAAAAAACACGAAACGCATCAAAAAATGTGCAAAAAGTACTGCAGAAACGGATCAAAAGAAAACTGCATAGGTGTGAACCAAGCCTAAAAGTGTGGAGCCACATCTAAAAATGTCAGTGACCTTTAATCTGTCATCAGGTTCAACAACATCCAATGTTTTTTATGATTCCAATTTGTTTTTGGGCAGATTAAAAAAATGTCGATATTTTGGTATTCTTTTAAATAGCTCATTGATGAAGTTATGGGCAGACTGCCCATTCTCTATACATGCATCCAGCATGTGCAGCTGAGTCTCTAAACAGAGCTTCAGGCCAATGATTGGTTCCTGCACCAAGCTCACACCTTGTGCACGGATGCAGACCATAGGCCTCTTTGACTAATCTCCTGGTCCTAAATTCTGTTAATCCCTTATGCCCAGAGCACCTTTACACTCAGGTCTGTATGTTCTATGGTTAGGGCTTGGGGAATTCATCTGCTCACACAGGACCCATGCTGCACGAGAGACAAGGTCACCTGGTGCATGATACACAAGAAAATCTTCTCTCATCACCAGGAGGGTGATTCTGTCTGTCCCCTAACCACCACTCGCTCCAGAACCAACCAGGGTTGCACAATCACATACAATTTAACTCTTCTTCACATCAAATATTAACTGTGCCAATGGCATTCATTGAACACAATTTCTTCCTATCTGAGACACTGATGAGGGAAGAATTTGATTTTCTCAGAACTTTACTAGAACCCTTGAAGGACAGAATTCCACAACTTGGCAGAACTTGGCAGAAAAGTGCAACCACTATACATGCCATAGACCTCTACTGGTCCCCAAAGTTTCCCCAGGCACAGGGAATGCTTTCCTAATAGGAGAAAACAACCTTCCCCTATCCTGCCAATATCCCAAGATGACCTCTCAGGCCGCGTACACACGAGCAGACAGATTTGTTCAAATCGGTCAGGCCGACCGATTTGAACAAATCTGTCTGCTGGGGACGTATTGGTTTGATCGTGTACACGCGATCAAACCAAAATCCCCGCCGCCAGACGGCGCGGTGACGTTGACGCCGCCACGTCACCGCACCAGGAAGTAAAACACTTCCGCGCATGCGTCTAAACCATTCGGTGCGTGTGCGAGAAGACATGTCTGCTGGTTAGCGTACTAACCAGCAGACATGTCGGGCGGACGGGTTCCCAGCCGACAGATTTCAAAGCATGCTGAAATCTGTCGGGTGGCCAAATCCTTCGGCTCGCCCGTACACATGGTCGAATCTGTCTGCTGGGACGGTCGGGCCGACCGTTTCCAGCAGATAGATTTGATCGTGTGTACGCAGCTTCAATGTCCTCTGTGAGCTTCCAAACCTCTCTATTTTCCCCTTTCTTTCAATCGTATGGAATGAACAGTTATGTTCATGCTCTGTGCCCCTGGTGTCAAACCTATGGAATATGATGTGTCCTTATAGATAGCAGTCTGAAAGCCATAAAGGGTACAGAGTTTAATTTCACTTAAAAGAGTTTGTCTATATTGCCATTTCCACCTCTACAGTAAGAAAACAGTACATTTTTGATTTTTCAGAATGATGTGAATAAATAGTTTATTAGGAATAAATATATCTGTGTTTTTTGGCAAAAACACGATAGCAGACTGCCAGAAAGAAAGGAGATTAGCCGGTTACACCACTTTGAGGGAAAGGCAAGATATGTTGCAACAAAGCTCTTACCTCTTACCTATGCCAAATGTTCAACTCGAAGTGTGAGGAATAAACTCGGAACAAATGAGTTTTTGATTTTATCTATGAACTCATGCAGTGTCATGAGAACAAATGTCTCACTCACACACACATATAAATACCAGATCCAAAGCAGCATTTTGGTATCAAGTTAATTGGTTTAACGTTTTTTTTACGCAGATGAGTATATTTTTATATCTAGGTTTAGCAGGGAATCATAATCAGTGGACAATGACTGAACATAATTGTAGTAGTGGTAAATAGTTGTAGCCAGTTTGCCATGGCTTTTTACATATACAGACCTTCCCTACAGTCAGGGCTTCTTATTAGGGTTTTACCCAAGGGTTAAATACGGTATTCCTCTTTAATATTTTGCCACTTCCCTAACAGGTAATTTTCTTTGGACAGGCCTCGCCCTTTTCCTATTTTAGGGATGTGAAGAGCCACCTCAACGGCTTCTTGGGATATCGGCAGAGTTAGAGGTGGTTTGCATGCTCTCAGTGATTTGGCAGTGATGAAAGCCGTTGACCAATGATGTATCAGGTGACCAGACATCCCCAGTTTTCATGGTAGGATTCCAACAAGCCATTAGACTGTCCCCGGAGAATTGTCCCTGGTTTTGTCCCCAGATTGGATTTAATAGGGGGGCAGGGGCAATATCAAAGACAGTTAGTACAGAATTAAAATTAAAAAATTAGAATTACACACCCCCGCTCTGCCGTGCCTACTAGCTTAGGGGGGTGCATTTTTTCCATTATCTGTGCCCCTTTCTGATGATCATGTGATGGTCGGAGCGGAGGGAATATTTCTTCAGTTTTTGGGGCGCATGCCCATTCAGCTCCGCTTGTTCTTCTGCCTTGGCTCAAGTCCTGGCCAACCACCTGCCTATCTCCTTGCCTTCCCTGGCGGAGTGATCTTCCTCCGCTCCCCATCCAGTAGTAGCCGGGGCCTGAAGAGTAAGACTTGAGAGGCTGTGAGGCGGACGGCGATAGGCAGAGAGTCGCTGATTGTTACCATTACTAGTAAAGAAAAAATATGTCTCCGGATTTCATTTTAAAAATCTGGTCATCTTAGCCTATGGCCTACTGGGAAATTAGTGTTTGAACTGTAAGTAGCACCACAACACCCCTCCTGTTAATTGTGGAACATTTCTTCAAAAAACTGAATCATGGAAAGCAATCATTTTTGCACTTATTCCTAAGGTTTCGATTTGTTGCATTTGTGACATTTTCTGAAGGAATGCTAGCGTGTCACCTGATGTATTTTGGTAATTCTACAACAATTCAGTAAAGTTCTAGGCAAAGGAAATCCTTGCCTCATCGTTGTTTCAGCCAGGAGAAGAACTGAGTTAATTGAATAACAGGAATACAATTAATCTATGGTGTAAGGAAGAATTAAGCTATTATGTAGCTGTGCAAACCTGGTTGGCTAAGAAGCAGTGGTGGTTAGGGGATCAGAATCATCCTCCTGGCAGTGAGGAAAAACTTTTCATGAGATTTGCTGGCAGGGTATATTAGGGTGTGATGGGTGTATGCAGGATATAATATGGTGTAATGGCGAGTGATGGGTGGTATCAGGTCTCTGCAGAGAATTGATGGCTGTACATTAGTATGTAGGGTATCAGGTGTAATGGGTTTTCCACTTGTTTTCTTTTGTTTTCTCTTTCCCGCCCTACATCCCCGTTTTCTTCAGGAGTTCTTATTTCCCTTTCCTTTTGGGTCTTCTTGGGGATCTTTGGGGTTCCTCGGGTCTCCTTACGGGGGACTGATGGTCTTCCTGGGGATATTTCCTCGGTGATTGATATATTTCCTAAAGGGTATCTCCCCGGTGAGTGATCCCTCCTCTCCCTGTCTAAATTGTGTGCCATAATTGTATTGATGAGGTGGATAATGTGGGTAGGAATCTTGATATTGTCGGATGGGTTTGAATCTATTATATGTTGGAATGGGGCTTTGCTGTGGATAGCCATAATGTTGCGAATATTGAGGCGGATAATTATGAGAGGGTTGTTGGTAGACCGGTCCTCTATTATCCCTATACTCTCTTCCTGAGTTTCGAAGATTCCAATAAGGTTTTTTAAAAGGTTTCTTTGGTCGATTATTATAAGGTGTTTGATGTCTTTGCCCTTCTCCAATTTTATATTCTTGATCACCTCTAGAGGCGAGGGGGGGCTTTATCTTCCCACCCCATATGATTCATAGGTCTGATTGCTGTGGGATCCTGAATTTTCACTTCTTTTTCAGGTGTAGAATATGTTGATGCAGGTTGTGGAGGCGCATTCTTAGCCTGCCATTTAAATACCTGATCCGCTTTGTAGTCTGAAATGTCGCGTTGGTATTTTTTATTCTTTCTCTGTTGTACTTCTAAATCTTTAGTAGCTAGATTTTTATTGAGTTGGGTGGCTAGTTTTTTCAATTCAGTTGATTCCTTATATACCCGCCGTTGTATCTGGAGACACCAGTTTCTAAAATGGCCACTGCTCTACTTCCCCTTAGTAGTACATATAAGGAAACACAATCTAGCCAATCAGAATCCTCTGATGAAGTCATGTGCCGTGACGCAACGCGTAAGGATAGCTAGACGTGACCGGAAGTGACGCGGAACCCCGTCCGACGGGTATTTTCGTTACTTGCGTTTTTAAACACATGCTTGTAAGCAGTTTTTTTATTCTTTAATAAACCCCCTGTTTTATGTACTTCACCATGGAAACTTTGTATTCTTTTGTTTCTCCTTGATGATTTCTGCATCCTACGGCGAGTCTCCATTTTGTTGAAGACTAAGATTTGGATCGCAGATACCAGGATGCCGCAGTGTCTATCAAGTTTGGTTGCAGTCACTTCAGGCTACTGTTATACAAGGGGAGGTAAGCGCTCTGTGAGCCCATCATCTAGGAAGATTCATCTGTGAAGCATATGTGTGTTGTTTTTGATAGCACTCATCTGACAGCTATTGGACATTTAAAACTTTGCATATTGACTTTTTTTCACAGAATTTGTCACAGATCATTGGAGTAGTCAGCACTTATTCAGTTTATTCAACATTCCTTCACTTAATATATTTGGATTGAGTTTATGACACGTGGTGTTATTTATATGATACTTTTATTAAATTTATTGCTATTTAAATATTTTTTTCACCATTTGTTACATTTAGGATTGCGCTCATTACCTGAAGTTTCATATGACACCATGGGTTATTTATACAGATTAATTATTTTATCATTTGTTCACGATTCAGTGCATTTAAGATTGCGCTCGTCACTACTTTTTTTTATATATACTGAGACCTGATCCTGAACCTGCATCATACTGACCTGGCTTTCTGACTCCGCTGCCATCTCCAGTCCTGACCTTTGGCTTCCTTGACCCTACTCTGTTTATCAGATCCTCTGTTGCCGAATCCAGCCTGAACTCTGACCATTCCTTGCCTGCTGCTTTTTGCCTGAACTGATCCTCTGTGAATGACCTGGCTTGTCTGATTCCTCTCCTGCTGTTGTCTGCACTTGCGTGTGCCTGTTACTCTCAGGTGCACCTACTTCTGGTGACCTGCATCTTGCTGACCAGCATCCTGCTAACCAGTAAATCAGCATCCAGTGACCTGCATCCGCTGACCTGTGTCCGGTGACCTGCATCCTCTGATCTGCATCCAACTGACCTGCACCTACAGCGCTCCAGCCTTTCTCATTAGCCTTCATCTTTGTTACCTCTGTAGCATGTCTAGGGGGTACGATGAAAATAGATGGTTTGACCAATGATAGAATGTTCAAACAGCAAGATGTCGTTTTCTGTGCTTTTATTCTTGTGCCCAACACGGCAACAGGTAACTTCAGGTGAATAAAGAAAAGATGGTGAAAGAAAAAGTTGCAGGTTCAGGCCTTAACTATGTACAGAAGCAGTCCTGCTTCTACGATACCTTGGTTACATTGCCACTCCAGCCGGAGTGGGTGTAGTATACCCGGACAGTCTCTCTTACAGAACTGGCAGCCGGAGTATCACTCGGAACTCTAAGAAGGAAAACAAGCCTCTGCCACAGACTTGGCTCAATGTAATAGGAGTGGTACCTCTGCCACAGGCCCTTGCTCTGGAATGTAACTTGTGGAGCGGTTCCTTCTCAGTAAAGTAGTTTGCCTGAATTGTCTTCAGGTAGGTCTTGATATTAGGTGATCGACTGACAGGTTGCCTTAAAACAAACTCCCAGTGTCCGGTCACCTTGATCCCCGATTGCTCGTCTAGGCCTTGTTGGATCTCCTGCCTCCGGCTCTCCTCAGACTGACTCACACACTGAACAGCACAACTCGCTTGGGATCTTCTCATAGAACTGAGGACCAGTAAGTCACTGGGGCCTCTCTGCAGATTTAGTTTGCTCCGGGCCATGAGGCCCAGAGTCAGGCACTCCAGCATGCGTCCTGGCCTCCACACACGCGAGCACTTGGTCGTCCCGGCCTGGTAGGCCAAAACACCAGGGCCCTTGCATGTTGAGGGCACACTCCTAAAGGGCTGG